>JAUGSI010000011.1:1200000-1741761 GCA_030770045.1 Colletotrichum brevisporum
TTTTATAAGCTTATTAGTTAGTATTATACTATATATTATTTTATTTACTAATATTAATTAACTATATATAGAATTTTAACACTTACCTAAATCCTATACTAGAGTCTATATATATAATAAATTTTTAACTACTACAACTAAATATCCTAATTTAACTAGCTAAAATATCTTTAAGTAAGTATTATACTTAAAGTATTATATATAATAGTAATAATACTAATTATTAGTCTATTAAAAAGAACTAAAAATAAAAGTAAAAAGAGACAAAAGGCAGAATTGAACCTATAGCCTCTAGCTTTAATAAGCTAGGCTTTAAGCTACTAGCTTAACTACCTATAGTAGAATAAACTACCCTAAATATATTTTATCTACCCCTTTAGAGTGCTCGTAGCTAACTATAACCCTCGTGGCCGACCACAGTGCCTATAGCTAACTATAGTAAATACAACTAACCACACACAAGGCCTAGAGCCACTTAGCTAAACTATACATAATATACTAAATTCTAAAAGGACTAGTGCTTTAGAAGCTAGGTCTAAAGGGTAAGGCACTAGGTCTATAAAAAGCAGGGCTCCCCCTAGCTTATAGGAGTCTAAACTTCTACTTTTTTAGTAAGTAAGTAATATAGCAAAACACTAATAGAACACTATTACTACTATAATAATATTTCTACCTCTTTTATTTATATATTATATACTAAACCTATTCCTTTACTAATTCTATTAAGTTTAATATTACTATAGAAGTATTTAGTAATTTTAATACTAACTTTAATACTCTTATACCTATACTTATAAGTTATAAACTTAACTTATTAACTAACTTAACTTTTTAAACTAATTATAAAAGTTTACTTAAACTTATTTATTTAATAATTAACTTTATTTTAACTATAAAAAACTAAAATTTATAATTAATACTTATAAATTACTTATAATTTAAGTCCCTAAGTAACTATAAAACCTAGTTTTTAAAGAATTCTTAAATTATTTAACCTTCTTTAATAAATCCTTAATAAATCCTTATATACGCCTACTATAGTAAACAAATTTTTAAATAATATTTAATTAATATAACCTATATAGAAATTAAGATTATAGTAACTTTTACTATTTAACTTAGTTAATAAAAGCTACTACAAGTTAATATTAATAACTCTAAAGTTATAAACTTTAAGTTTATTAGTTATAATAAATTAACTAAAATAGTTAAAAAAGATATAGTAGAACTTTATAGTCTTAACTATTTATTTAAACTACTTAGTTAACTATATAATAAGTAGTTTACTTTTATTATTTTAAAAATATAACTCTTAAGTATTTAAGAGTTTATTTAGTTTTAGTTATTTAAATAAAAAAGACTTTAAACTTATAAAATATAAATAAAATCACTATTCTAAAACTAAAAGAATAATTAAATTATTAAGTATAGTTTTTAAGATTCTATATAGTACTAGCTAGTAAAAATCTAGTAATAGATTTTATTAAACTACTAAATAATAAAAATAAAAATTTAAATAATAAAATATTAAGTTATATAAGACTTTTTTATAAAAATAGCCCTTTAAAAGTTATAAAAGACTTTAAAATAGCTCTAAAAGCTTAGAAAAGTTTAAAAGAGTTATATTAATTAAAAGGATTTATAAATAAGTTTTTTATTTATCAAGAGGTTTTTAATACTACTTTTAAAGACTTTAATACTTTTAAAGAATACTTTAATAAAGTTAAAGAGTTTATAAATAATCTAGCTTTAAATAACTTAACTTTACTTAAATAAGTAATTATAACTTAGGTTTTAAATAGTTTAAATAACTCTTATAAGGGGTTTATAACTAATATAACTTAATTTTTAAAAAAAGACTTAAAAGTCTATACTATTAAGTTTCTATTTATTAATTTCTTAAATACATTTTTAAAAAAAGTAAAAATAACTTTATATAATTTTTTAAATTTTAAATTAAGTTTAAAAAAACTACTAAACTTTAGAAATAAACTAAGAGTTAATACTATAACTACTATAAAAAAGCCAACTATATAGAATATATTTATAGACTTTTATATTTTAATAAAGCTTTTAATTAGTTTAAAAGAATATTAAAAAATAAGTCTTTTATAAATAATAAAAACAAAAAAAGAGTTAAAAAATAGAAGAAAAGAAAATAATAAGTTAATATAGTTATTAATAACAATTTTAACTTTTTTAATTTATTAAAAGAAGTTATAGTTACTTTAGACTTAATAAATATTAACTTAGTAACTAAAGAGGACTTAGATTTTAATATAGAATTTAAAAATATAAGAATTACTTTTAAAACTTTTATTAATATAGATTTTAAAACTAATAACTTATTATTAAGTAACTTAATAAAATAATTAAATAAAAAACTTTTAAATTCTTTTATTTATAAAGAAAAATAACTATTTTATTTAGACTTAGTTATAATAATTTATATAACTAATAACTTATTTTTATTTAATAATATTAAACTTATTAAAATAAAGGTTAATTAGAGTAAATTAAACTGTTTTTTTATTTATAAAAAAAGTAATTTAACTACTATAATAAATAATATTTTTTATATTATAAAAGATATTTATTATATATTTAAACTAGGTATTAATTTCTTAAGTTAAACTAAACTTATTTAAATAGATATAGCTTTAATTTACTATAATAAGTTTATACTATATAATATAATTAGAACTACAGTTCTTTTAGTAAGAATAAAAAGAAATAACCTCTACTTCTTTAACTTTAATATAAATAAAGAAGTAATTAATATAATAAAGAATACTATAAAATAATTTTAAAGTTAAAATTAAACTCTAGACTCTAATATTAATATAATAAAGTTATAGTATAATTAATTAAACTATATAAACTAGTAATTTTTATTTACTATTCTAGATGAAACTAAAATTATATATAAAAGGGCTACTGTAAAGGTATTTTATAAACTACCCTATAAGGCTTATTTAAAAGGAGAATTTACTAATACTATAAATAAAACGTTTAGTAATTACGTAAAAGACTATACTTATTTATATAAAATTACATTAAACTTATATAGGTTAATTATACTTAAAATATATAATAATTATAAATAGTTTATATTATTTATAAATAAAAAGACCCGTTTTATATAGAGTAAATTATTAAAAATAAAGGAATCTAAAGAGGTTTTTACTGCTTTTAAGGAATTTAAATCTTTAGTTAAAAATAATAAAAATAAGTATAAAATGAATTAATTTAATATAGATAGTAGTAAAGAGTTTAATAATAAAAGAATAAAAACTATATATATAAAGAATAGTATAACTTATAATATAAAACCACCTTATATATATAAGCTTAATAGTATTATTAAAAACATAATACGTAATATAATAAATAAAGTAAGGGCTATACTAATAAATACTAATATTAACTTTAAACTATAGAGAAAAGCTTTTTTAGTAGTTATATATTTATATAATAGAATTCTATATAAATTAATAGTTTATCAAATACTATATAAAGTTAAAAATAATATAAAACCCTTTTTAGATTATATAAGGGTTTAAGGGAGTATTTATTACTATAAAAATAAAGACCTTAATATTAAAAAGCTTAATAATAGAGCTAAAAAGGGTATAATTCTTAACTATAGTAATAACTCCTATAGAATATAGGATTTAAAAAAAAATAAAGCTTTTTAGTCTAAAAACATTAAAGTATTTAAGAATATCTTTATAAAAGATACTAATAATAATAATTAAAAACTATTTATACTAAATAAAATAAATTATTTATAATTTAGTATAACTAAAAGTAAAAAAGAATTTTAAAGTAATAGTTTTTTTAAAATAGACTTAGATTATAATAATATTAATAAAATTAATAATAATAATAAATATAATAATAATAATAATAATAACTTTAAATTAACTATAGAAATCCCTTATATAGATAAAGAGATCCAGAAAAGTTATAAATAGATTAAAAATTAAAAATATATACTATTTATAATAAAAAACTACCTATCTTTAAATATAATATCTACTATTAATAGTTTAAAAAATAAAATCTTTTATATACAAAGTATTAATAACTTAAATAAATCTACTATATATAAATAAGTTTTATAATTTAATAATTTATAAAACTAGATTTAAGTTATATATAAGGAATTAAATATATTAACTAAATTAAATACTTAGAGTATTATTAAAAAACTATAATTTATTAAACTTCTAGAAGGTAGATAGGTTTATAGAAAAAAAACTAATAATAATATTAATACTAAAACTAAGAAACCTAATAAATATAAAGCTTATTAAGTAGTATAGAGTTATAATTAATATATAAGTATTAATTACCTAAAAACCTTTAGTACTACCTATAGGCCTAAATCCTATAAACTATTATTCTTAATAGCTATATAAAATAATTAAAATATTAAATAATATAACATTACTAGTACATTTATATACACCGATATTAATAAAGAGATATACGTCTAATTACCTACTAGTTTTTTTAATAATAATAATAATAAATTAGTCTTTAATAAAGATTATAAAGATTTTAATAAAGAATTAGTTTATAAACTAAATAAAGCCTTATATAGCTTAAAATAAAGTTCTAGACTATAGTATAAGTATTTAAAAGATATACTTAAAAAGGAAGACTTTAATATAATACTTTATAATAAAACTATTTTTATACTTAATAAAAAAGGAGTTAAAACTATTATAACTTATTATATAAATAACTTTTTAGTTATAACTCCTAACTCTAAAATTACTAATAGTATAATTAATAATATTTTTAAAGAGATTAATATAAAACTACTAGAGGTACTTAAAACCTTTTTAGGTATTAAAGTAGATATAAATAGGGAAAATAAAATTCTATTTTTATATTAAACTAAATATACTAAAAAACTACTAGTTAAATATAATAAAACCTACTTATATAGGTATTTAATACTTATAAATAATAATATAAAATTAGTAGAAAATATAAGTTAAGCTACTAAAGAAGAAATAAAATAATTTTAATAAGAAATAGGCTCTTTAATATATTCTACTTTAAAAACTAGGCTAGATATAGCTTTTATAGTTATGTTATTAGTTTATTATATAAGTAATCCTTTTAAAGAGTATTTTATTACTCTAGATTAGTTATAGGGATATTTAAATAAATTCCTTAATTTAGGGATTTTATACAACTACTCTGTTAAATTTGAAATAATAGGATTTTTAGACTTTAATTAGGCTAGAGATTTTAATAATAGAAAATCCACTATTAGCTATTTATTTTACCTAGGATTCTATAATATAATTAGTTAGAATACTATAAAATAAAAAATAGTAGTTTTATTTATTTATAAAGCTAAATATATAGCTTTTATTAAAGCTATTAAAAAAGCTATATATTTATATAAGTTTTATAATTATATATTTAAATTGTTAAACTTTAAAAGTCTAGATAAATTAAAATTCTTATAAATAATAAAGTAGCTTAAAAACTAGCTGAAAATCCTGAATTTTATAAAAAGGTTAAGTATATTAATATTAAATATTACTTTATAAAAAATATAATAATTAATAATAAAGTTTTACTATTCTATGTATTTACTAAAGATAATTTAGCTAATGTTTTAACTAAGTCTATAGGTAAAATAATATTTAATAATTATATAACTACTTTAAGTATAGTAGACTATAAAGGTTTTTTATTTTTTTTAAAAAAATAAAACTAAAATAAAAAAGAATATAAATTTATTAAAGGATAAGTTAGAAATAAATAACTTATTATATTAAAAAGAAAACGTTTTCTTTATTAATATATATTTTCTTCTATTTTTACTCTAAATATTTTTATTTAAAAAAAGGTTTTTATAGAGTTTTTATATAGAAGTTTTTAATACTAAAGAAGTCTTTTAATATACTTTAAGAATACTAAGATTTATAATAAAATTAAATTAATATATATTTTAAGGGGGGATATTAATTTATTAAAAAAAACTAAAAATAAAAGTAAAAAGAAATAAAAAGTAGAATTAAACTTATAGTTTTTAGTTTTAATAAACTAAACTCTAAGCTACTAGGTTAACTACTAATAGTAGAATAAACTACTTTAAATGTCTTTTATTTATTCCTTAAGAGTGCTTATAGTTAACTATAACCCTCGTAACTAACTATAGCGCCCGTAGCTAACTATAGTAAATATAGTTAACTATATGCAGGGCCTAAAGCCACTTAGCTAAACTATATATAATATACTAAACTCTAAAAGAACTAGTACTTTAGAAGCTAGACTTAAAGGGCAAAGTACTAGGCCTATAAAAGGCAGGGCTCTCTCTAGCCTATAGGGGTCTAAACTTTTACTTTTTTAGTAAGTAAGTAATACAGCAAAATACCAATACAACACTATTACTACTATAATAATACTTCTATCTCTTTTATTTATATATTATACACCAAACCTATTCCTTTACTAACTCTATTAAGCCCGATATTACTATAGAAGTATTTAACAATCTCAATACTAACCTTAATACCCTCATACCTATACTTATAAAATCTAATATAATATTACTATAAAAGTATTTAGTAATCTTAATACTAACTTTAATACTTTTATACCTATACTTATATTATATATAAGTAATTAATATATAGTCTAGTAGTTTAAGTTTTTAATTTACTATTTATAAAGGTCTAGGGTTTAAATCCTACTTTAAGTACTAGTTTTAATTTTCTTTAACTTTAATAGTAAAAATAAAAATAATAAAAATAATAAAAATAATAAAAATAATAAAAATAATAAAAATAATAAAAATAATAAAAATAATAAAAATAATAAAAATAATAAAAATAATAAAAATAATAAAAATAATAAAAATAATAAAAATAATAAAAATAATAAAAATAATAAAAATAATAAAAATAATAAAAATAATAAAAATAATAAAAATAATAAAAATAATAAAAATAATAAAAATAATAAAAATAAATAATTAATATTAATATACTTTAAAGTTAAATTAGTAGTTAAATAATACTTAATATTTATATTTAAATAATAATTAAATATTTTTTAATTCTTTTTTATTATATTAAAGTAATTAAGTACTTTTAAATATTATAAAAGTAGTAATATAGCTGTATATGGTATATAGTTATTAAAATAATTCTATAATAATTTAATTTATAATATATTATTTTTATTTATTTTTATTTATTGTTTTTTAGTTATTAGTTTAGTTTAGTTTAGTTTAGTATACCCCTATACTAAAAAATACTAACTAAAGGACCCCTATACTAAACTAAAACTAACTAAAGACCCCCTATACTAAACTAAACTAAACTAAATTTCAACCCTGGTCCGTGGCACCGCCCAGCGGAGAGCGGGCCTCGGACCGAAGTGCTTGTCTTATGGAGTCGTTTGGTTGGTGATAATGCAGCGGCTCTTAAGACGCGGGCCTGACTCGATCGTGGAGGCCCTTCAGGAGTCTTCTTGCCAGATTCTGCTGGCATTCTGGAGATGCTGATCGTCTGAGACGCATCACCTGTGAACCTTGGCGGTGAAGTTGGCCGTGTCAAGATGCTGCAGGGGAGGCGGCCAAGTCTCCGACCCCGACAGCGCTGCAGAGATGTCGCCGTTGCCGGTGGGAGGGGGCGGATAATCAGCGGGTGAGATCGTCGCCATTTTCTTCATCGAGATCATTGTAGGTGAATATTTAACCGCCGGCTGACGGCATGTCGTTCGCTGCCGAAAATGAGACGACGTGGATGATGTGAAGCACCCAAAAGTAGGGGCGATTCGCTGCCAAGGGGCGCTTGGGCCTGCCTGCCTTGGGCAGATGTCTGCTGACTCAGCACTCCGACCGCGGGGTAATTCCCCGACAACTGCACTGGTGCGAGCAGCTCGGGAGCTACCCCGCCACGATCGTGTCTCCCACCAGCCTCAGGTCTCTCCCGACATCGTGCTCCTGAATCGCCTCAATCACGTCGACGCGACTCACGATGTCCAAACAAGCCAAAATAACCGCCACAGGGCCTCTGGTACGCCATCCCCCATCCCCCACCTAACCCCCGCGCATCCCCCAACCTCGCTGACAACGCTTCCCCCCCCCCCAAACAGACCGACGACGAGGCCCGCTGGGTCAAGCTCGTCAAGATCAACTACACGGACCCCAACGGCGCCCCGCGCACCTGGGAGTCGGCCGAGCGCCGCACGCGGCCCAAGGGCGGCGATATCGACGGCGTCGGCATCGTCGCCATCCTCGAGAAGCCCGCCGGCCCCGAGATCATCCTGCAGAAGCAGTACCGCCCGCCCATCGACAAGGTCACCATCGAGGTGCCCGCGGGCCTGGTCGACGAGGGCGAGACGGCCGAGCAGGCCGCCGTGCGCGAGCTCAAGGAGGAGACGGGGTACGTGGGGAAGGCGTCGGAGACGTCGCCCATCATGTTCAACGGCAAGCATCCATCTATTCTCTCTCTCCCCCTATTAGCTGTGGTCCTAACGATGCGAGTTTCCCAGACCCCGGCTTCTGCAACACGAACCTCCGCATGGTCCACGTCACGATCGACGCCACCCTCCCCGAGAACCAGAACCCCCAGCCCGAGCTCGAGGAGAACGAGTTCATCGAGGTCTTCACCGTGCCCCTGGCCGACTTCTGGGCCGAGTGCGTCCGGCTCGAGAAGGAGGGCTACGCCGTCGACGCCCGCGTGGGCACGATAGCCGAGGGCATCGAGCTAGCCAAGAAATTCAAGCTCTGAGAAAACACCACCCCTAAGATTATTCTCCGCCAGTGAAACCCTCCCGTTCAGACCTTGCCCTCCCGCCGCAGCCCCTCCCACAGCGCCACCGCCGCCAGGCACTTGGCGTCCCGGGCCCCCTCCCTCCACAGCTCCCCCATCGGCACCAGCTTCAGCGTGATCTTCTCCCCGTGGCTCCTCAGCCCCGTGAACTTGCCGCTCCACTCCTTCAGCTGCCCCCGCGGCACGCGCCGCTCGTGGCTGTAGATCGTGATGAACTCGTCGCACCCGCCCGCCGAGGGGTACACCGCCCTCGCCAGCCCCTCGCCCCCATCCTCCCCCGCGGGGCCCGCCGCCAGCTCGCTCAGGCAGACCAGCTCCGACTCGCGGATCTCGATCCCGCACTCCTCCTGCAGCTCCTGCGCCGCCGCGCCGGCGAAGCTGCCGTGGTCGTCGACCATGCCCGCGGGCAGCTCCACGAACGAGAGGCTCGCCGCCGGGATCCGCGGCTGCACCGTCAGCACGACGTAGCGCTCGTCGCCGTCCGCGGGGGCGTCGTCCGGGATCAGCATCAGCAGCATCGCGACGCTCGGCCCGCGCAGGAGCGCGCTCGCGGGGAGGCGCTCGCCCGCGCCGTTGGCCACCTCGGCCGCGACCTTGAGGAAGCCGACGCGCCGCGGGCCGAAGAGGTCGAACGCCTGGACCGTGACGGCGCGCAGGCGGTAGGGGTCCGGGTGGAAGGGGTGGCCCGCGTCGGAGGCCTGGAGGGCGAGGGAGGTGCCGAGGCCGTCGATCCAGTTCTGGTGCAGCTGTTAGCTTCTGTGGTGTTTGTAGAAAGAGGCAATTAGGGCTTACGTTGAAGGGCCGGAAGGAGAGGAGTTGCTCCTCGGACAGGCCTTCGGGGAGCTTGACCTCGATGCCGCTGTCTTTCAGGGTGATGGTCGACATGGTGCCGGCGGCGCGTGATGAGGACAGGCGAATTGGGAATCGTGGGTGTTTTGGGACGACTCGCGCTCGGGGGATGAGATGAAAGGCTTGGTATACTGCCCTGGGCGCAATGCAGTTCATCTCCTCGGGATGTGCTGGTGTGCTCGTGTGGAATGCGGCGTCCTGTGTTGGTGTAAGTGCAAGGTTGACGTCAGCCCACTGCGAGAGGCTGTTTTGCGGGTCTCTCCAGGCGCCACTGAGCACAACCGCATCGCATGCCTGGGGACCGGGGCACGCAACACAGCAAAACAGTCGCTTCGGTGTTTCTTCTGTCCTACATAGATTTGCAGCCAAGGAGATCTTTGAAGTTCATTGATCCAAATAAAATCACAAAACATGCTTTTCCTGCCTAGATGCTGTACATGCTATGCAAATGTTACAATTGCGCCTCCAGACCCAGTTCATGAATCCTGTCATCAGACTCCCAATACCCCAGCAAATCAGCCCAAAAAGTTCTTGAGGTTCCCGCCAATGTTCTTCAGGTCCAGCAGGAACGTGTCGTGCCCGAAGAAGCTCATCTCCTCGCTCAGCTCGTAGTGCGCCACGTTCCTGTTCCCGGCCAGCTTCAGCGCCTGCGCGACCTCGCGCTGCTGCCACGCCGGGAACAGGATGTCGCTCGACACGCCGATGACCAGCGCCGGGATGTCCCGCAGCGGCGCCAGGCCGGCGATCAGGTCCTCCGGCGGCCGGGACGACACCTCCGCCGGCTGGTCCGCGGCCCCGGCGTTGGACTCGGGCTGCTCGACGTACGGGCTCGCCGGCAGCGTCAGGCTGCACGCCGCGTCGTTGCGCACGGGCTCGACCCCGGACTGCAGCAGCTTCTCGCGCTCCGCCCGCCTCGCCGACGCGGCCAGCTGGTTCTCCCGCCCGAGGTCGAACAGGTCCATCGCCTTGCTGACGTACAGCAGGCTGTTCGGGTCGTACGTCAGGCAGAACTTCTCGCCCGCGTGGTCGAGGTACGTCTCGATCAGGAAGTCCGGGCACAGCGCCGGCGGCTTGCTCGGGTCGGCGCGCCTCCGGCCGAAGCGCTGCTCCCACTCCGGGCCCGAGCGGTACGTCACCGTCGCGATCTCCCGCGCCAGCTTCATGCCCGCGTGCGGCGGGACGCGGCCGTAGTAGAAGCCGCGGTTCCAGTTGGGGTCCATCATGAGCACCTGCCGCTGCGTGTGGCGCATGGCGATGCTGTAGGGGTGGCTGCGCGCGCAGCCGCTGATGGAGGCGACGCGGCCGACGCGGTCCGGGAACAGCACGCCGGCGGCGAGGGACTGCATGCCGCCCATGCTGGAGCCGACGCTGGCGTAGAGCCTGCCGACGCCGAGCCCGTCGAGCAGGCGGAACTGGGCGCGCACCATGTCCTCCATCGTCAGGATCGGGAAGCGCGTGGCGTAGCGCTGGCCGTCGGCCGGGTCGATGCTGCTGGGCCCCGTGGAGCCGTAGCAGCCGCCGATGACGTTGGTGCAGATGACGTGGTACTTGTCCGTGTCGAGGGCCAGGCCGGGGCCGATGAACTTCTCCCACCAGCCGGGCTTCGGGTTGGCCTCGGTCGAGTGGGCGTGGGACGAGGCGGAGAGGCCGGTGTGCAGGAGGATGACGTTGGACTTGTCGGCGTTCATCTCGCCCCAGGACTCGTAGGCGATGTCGAACTCGGGGAGGACGCCGCCCCAGTCGAGGAGGAGCGGCTCCTTGCAGTGGTACGTCTCCGTCGCGCCGGCCGTGTAGGAGGGCTCGGGGCCGCTGGACTCGTAGCGCGCCTCGAGGCTCGCGGATCGGTTCTCGAGGGCGTCGAGGCACGGGAACGCCATGGCCGGGTTGGATGCATCGCCGGGGCTGTTGGACGCCTTATGCGCCGGCTTGGAGTGGAATTGGCGGGCGCATTGGTGCTGGTTGCCGAGGGGCGCGGCGACTGCTGAGCTCCGAAATGCGGAGGAGGGATTCGGTCGGGGAATCGTCGCCCGAGCTTGGCGGAGGGCCACCGAGGCCAGTCTCTGGGATTTCATGGCGGCAGAACAGCAAAACAGTGGTATGATCAACCTGTTGTGCAGTCAATGGCACTCGCCCCAAGATATTATGTATCGTCGCTCTGCCGGCCTGGTCCCGGGCTGGTTGGTAATCCAGAGCTCCCGTCATCGCCGAAGCTCCATTATCGCAGCTAGAAATGGTGCAATTTCACGTGACGATAAGAGATAGGAGACAAGAGATAATGTCACTCCACTTGGGGAAGTCGCTGATGCAGGGACGCTGACTCCGCAATTGGGGTATCACATGCGACAAAATACACTATACGACAGCTCCAGCTACACTATTACGTTTCTGAGGTAGGAGCTAATGTACCTCTCTGGTGCAAGTAGAAAGTGAGCTTCATTTTCGACACCCAAGCTTCAGCCTCTTTGGTCTTCTTGCAGTAGGTGACCTCCAAATCGAATGACCTGAGGGGAAGAGATTCCGCCTATAAATGACCGGCCGGCCAAGCCAGCTGGGCAAGGATCGCGACCGTCTCTTCACATCCCTGTCACACATCCAGCATATCCAATCACTAGCAACACCTAGGCCTACAACACAGCACTATAAGTAGGTACTGCCTGTGCCAACGGAACTGGCCGAATCCCTCACATTCCCCACTGACGTCAATTTAAGCAGCTGTGCTCCGTACCCATCTCTCCACCACACGTTACCTACTAAGGTCCAGGTACTTAGCTGACGTCGCCTCCGCACACGTAACTGCCTTCAGAGTTCAAAGGAAGCCACGACACGACATTCCTCCCCGTGTCACCGCCCCCGCTCGTTGTATACCTAACCACCCATCTCCCTCCTAAAACCAACCGACGTTTCCCATGTCAGCAGCCTTCTTACAACCAATACACGACACAGCTCTCAAATTAACACAAATCTCACTCGGTACCTGGCTCAACTCATTCATGGCCAGCGAAAACCCTACCGGCGACCCGGACTACGGGAGGCAGGCCCCCCCGGGGTCGGGCAAGTACAAGCCCACGCCGATGGACGTCGTCGTCGTCCGCGTCATGCTCGAGAAGGCCGCCCACCTCCCGCCCGAGATCATCGACATCGTCCTCGACCACGCCGAGTACTGGCCGCACTCGACCGCCCTCTTCTACCACCCCTCGCGCAACCCGGTCAGGACGTTCCGCATCAACGGCGGCACCGAGGAGGAGAACAAGCTGATGGTGCGCTGCCCGCCCGTCGGCTTCTACGACTACCGCAAGGTCGGCGAGGCCTTCAAGACGGCCCCGCTCCCGCCCAAGTCCGCCGACGGGTCCGCCGTCGCCGAGCCCCTCCAGAACCTCACCCTCATGGAGCCCCCCGACGCCCCGGCCACGCCCGCCCGGGAGGCGCCGCGGGAGTACTTCGCCGGGTCCATGACGCAGCCGCCGGAGCTGATGCACCCCGTGCGCAAGATCGTCTTCAGGTTCCGCAGCAAGGACCAGGGCTGGGGCGGCGACCCTCAGCACCAGGGGACCTACCACGGGTCGTGGACGTGGTTTGAGGCGGGGCTGGAGAAGTTTGACAGCGAGCGCAAGTGTGAGTTGCTTTGGAGCGAAAGATGTCGAGACGTGCTGCTAACTGGGACCAGGCGACGGATCATGCAAAGGCACCGTGCCGGACCAGCAATCCGCCGGGCCGTCCTCCGGCCACGACGAGGCCAACTTCTGCACCTGCGGCCTCCAGTCCGTCTACCCGCCCGTCATCGCCTCGCGCGACGGCAAGATGGCATACGCCCACCAGCTGGACGCGCTCGAGAACCTCAAGATACAGTGCAACAAGACGGCGCACAAGCGATGGGAGGAACACGAGGTGGTCTGGTCGTGGACGGACGACATCCACCCGGAGTCCACCGAGGGCGACCACCTGGTCGACATCGGACGCGGCAGGGGCACGGGGACGGGCAGGTTCGTCCGCAGCCTGAAGCTCGGCGACGTCGTCACGGTCTGGGGCAAGGCGAGGTTCGGCGGGTGGTCCAACCACGTCGAGTATGTCAAGGTCGAGATGTACTGGGCGCTTTGAGTCCCGTCGACCTCTGTAGTCGTTCTTTGAGAGCAGCTGATGCTTTCCTTCAGTTTACCAGCATTCGTGTACCTATTAATCAGAATCAGACAAGCAGATTGATATTTACCTAAGCTGCCCCTCACTGTGTGCTGACAAGTGGGAAGGGCTGCAGCCTGCATGGGATCAGTTGAAGTCTGTCTTGGGCCGACTTGAGTCTGAATCAGTAATTAGAAAGGGAAAGATTAGACATTGAATCCTGGCTGTCTTTCTTGGTGCCTGCATGCGGCTTGCATGGTCTCGCCAATTCCCATCCACTCAACTCGGATCAATGCCTGGGCAGACACCTCGACAGAATCTGACGTCTACGCATGGCGGCAGCGCTGAGGGTGACATTGACGTTGACATCGACCACAGAGGCCAAGACGATGAAACGATGAGCCAGAACGGTCCATATTGTGCCCTGACCAGTACACGTCAATCCGGAACCTCGCTTGCGTCAACAAAGGATCAGCAGATCGTGTTGGACGACGCAGGAGTAAACATGTCATGTGGATTGAGACGGAAGATTATAATAATAACAATATTGACCAGCCCCAGCACGTCCATTCCTCCCAACTCGAGGCCTCGAGGCGTCCTCTGGGACCCTCCCTCCCTCAATGCACACGCGCTTCGCTCACCTGGGCATTCCGACTACGGCCTACTCAGGAGGGTTGCAAGCGCTGCACCGAATCGCGATGCCCTGGGAAGCGTGTCAGCAAAACAGCTCATCTCCGCCGGGAATCCACGGAGACACCTACGAGGTCCTTGCCCGGGCTGTCGGTGCAGTTCGTCGGGAGGGGGAAGTACTGCTGGATGGCCCAGAGGGAGGTGACGGGCGAGTAGTTGAACAGGATCCGGGAGCGGGGCTCCTCCTCCCTGAACAGCTGGATGATGTCTGCAACCGGAGTTGTTTAGCTTCCGCGCGCCAACGCAGGAGAGAAGAAAAAGGATGCCGCTCACCCGTGAACTGGCGCGTGATGTTGGGCGACGGGCTGCCCCTGATCCCGAAGCCGACTCCCGTGCCCTGCCACTCCGCGCCCCTGAGCTCCTGGGAGACGAAGTCCAGGCTGTCCTCGGGGCCGAGGAGGATCGCTGCGGAGGGGGGGAAGCGGACGTCAGTGAGCTGGTACAAGGCCGGCCGCTGGCGGACTCACCCTTGATGTTGTACCCGGCCTTCACGATGGCCGCCATGTCGGACCTGATGCCCGCCTCGACCTGCTGCGGCGTGAAGCCGCTCCGGGCGATGGCCGGGTGGTTCCACGGCAGGCCGCTGCGAGGCTTCTGGTTAGTCTCGCGGAGTTACGGGAGCTTGAGGCTGGTTTCCCGACTTACGCGAAGACGAAGTTGTACTTGCCGCACGCCGGCGAGCAGTTCCCCTTGACCTTGCCGCAGCGCGAGTCCCCTCCCCTCTCCCCAGCTCCTCCCCTGCCGGGGCCGTCCCTGTCGGAGGACGAGGCCGTGGCGACGGCGGCGAGGCCGAGGACCAGCGCGTTCCAGATGTTGACCATTGTGTCGGGAGGATTGGAAAAAACCGGGAAGAGTGCTCGGTGGTGAGTGGGCTTTTCTGCTGGTAGTCGGCGTGTAATCGGGAAACTGAAGGGGGCGGGGCAACGATGGGCACGACTGCGATATGTGAGGCGAACGAAGTATTTAAGAGAGGGGGCAACGAACCATCGGGAGAGAGGCCCGACAGCCCTTTTTAGACTTTCCCAGTCGAAGCCTCGGAATGAAGAGAGCTTGTGTGGAGATGAAATGAAAGGGAGACTAGTAACCCCCCCAAAGCTGTACACTATTCATCATAGCTCACACACGTGTGCCGCGCGAAAGAAGAAGCTTAGTTTAGGCTGGACTATTTCAATAGCTAATACCTACTAACTTCCCACTAGGAAACCGCCCCGCGGCGCCGTTGGGCAGGTAGCGTGCCCAGGGAAGCGAAACGTGCACGGAATGCTAAAGTCTAGAATCCCTTTCGGCCCAGCTGAACAGGAAAGCTAAACCATGAGCTAAAAGAGTTTCCCTGGGAGTCGTGAGATGACGTGGGACGTGGCTCTTCTCCCAAGCTGTGTTCGTGAAGTAGGTAGCCGGGGGAATGCTGACGCGATGTTTGGGGAAAGGGCATTCCCGTGGGATGGTAAACTTCCTGGATAGGCAATTGGGCTTTATGCCTAGCTGGGCGCTCGAGGCGCGCCGTGCCTCGCGCGTTCTTTTGCTTGGGAGAACATTTGATCATCGATCGGAGAGAGATCCGGTGGTTCCGAGGACAGATAACATGTCTGAGACAAAAGAGTCTCATTCCAAGAGGAAACCTCGGGATCACCTCGAAAAGGCATCTGAACAACATGTTCGACGAATGAAGGGGGCGGTGTGATAACGTTCTGCTCTCTCCAAGTCGTTCCGTCTCTTCCTTGAACAACGAACCGAGGCGGCGGCCGGCGCGAACACACTACCTAAACTAGAGCGGAGTTTAATATAGGCCCCAGAAGCTAAAAAACGGGGCATCACGACTTCAAAGAAAGAGGCTTAGCGGCACCACCAGAGGCCGCGAGCCGGCGGTGTATTTCTGGTTGCTGGAAAGTTGTGCAGGCTCCCACATCCGGTCAGCCGTCAAGCACCTCTCCCAGGCTGAACGCCCATCAGCGTAGCATCTGCTCCCGCAGCTGGTGCCTGGTAGGCATGGCTTGTGTGTGTTTGTAAGACATGGGAAAATTTCTACTTTGAGTACACCTTGTATGTTTTTTTCTGCTCTGAAAATTGAAAATCCTTGCTAATAGAGTTCAGCCTCTTGGGTCATGCCCTAGCCCCCTCCCCTGGTAGGCATGGCGCTTGGACTTCCCACCTGCTCTCCCCCGTGCGTTCATCTGCTGCTTGCTCGGTCTCGCTCGCTGACGTGAGGAATCTTCATCAACCCCTGGAGGATTGAGGAGAAGGCCAGCGAGAAGGGCACAAAACGAACGGAAAGGATGCGGAATGCACAGTCGGCCAGCCCAGACGATCGGCCCTTGCAACCCTCCGCGTCAGCTCGGGCGATAATGGGGACTACTACGTGTGTGAAACGCCGGCCGGCCAGTTGAGCTGGAAGGGACGCGGAAATGACAGCCAGCAACTCGCGCTGATCGCCCGTGCCGCGTGAACCGCTGCGTTCTAGAACGAGGACCTGGTGGGACTGGACGGCGGGGCTGTGACGGTATTCTCACTGCTGACATCGGCGTCGCCATGCTGACAGGCCAGTGAGTGCGAAGAAATCACGGTGGGAAAATAGCTTGACAAGTCTCCTGCTGAGATCCTACAACTTGATGCTGATAATACTGGCGGCACGAAGGTGACTGGATGTACGTTTAGGGACAGCGGTTGCGATACAAACCAAACCTGGAAATAAAAGAGGTGTTCGTATACAGGAGAACAAACTGAAGAACTGCTGCTGTGTTGCTCCTCGACTACGTTTTGTCTACTGTGATGGCGCAAGACCAGCCGCACGACAGCGTGGGCACGTGAGAAGACAAGGTTATTCGCAAGCTACCTAGTGATTCAGCTTCATAATCAAATGATAAAATCATTCTACTTGGATCACCCTGCTGAGTGCGTTTTAGCTATTTTTGGTGGTTGGCCTTGAATAGACATATGATAGCAGACAAGTGACACTCCCTGCAGGGTAACTAACCTCAACCCCAGTTCAATGTTGGCTACCACTAAGTCAATTGAGTTTATACTACTGCATGAACTATACCCACGGAGACAGTAATGGACAGTGATGGACAGTCATGACGGACGGCGGACGGTGACGGACGGCAGTGACGGACGGCAGACATCTCTCAGGAGTCGTCAAGTCTCGCAGTCATCAACCATTCCATGCAAAGTCCACGACGTTCTCCTCCGGCGGAAAACGTGTCGCTGTTCTTCCCAGCCTTTGCGCCTGTCGATGGTGTTAGCAGTGTGCCGCATGTCTTGCTCGGTTGCAGGGGGGGTGCCAACTTACAGCTGTCGAG
This sequence comes from Colletotrichum brevisporum, assembly GCA_030770045.1. NCBI lineage: Eukaryota > Fungi > Ascomycota > Sordariomycetes > Glomerellales > Glomerellaceae > Colletotrichum > Colletotrichum brevisporum. The sequence goes on from JAUGSI010000011.1 coordinate 1,217,762, forward strand.
AAGTTCTCTGAACTTCTTCTTGCAAATCCCGGGATCCTTCCTCAGGACCTCCAACGCAGAAGCGGTGTCAGCGGCCCCGCCGTCGCCGTCGCAGTACCGCGCGTCGTTCCCGGGCCGGTTGACTTCCACCGAGACGATGTAGTCCTCGAGCTCCTCGCCCTCCTCGGTGCGCACCTCGATGTCCTTGGTCTCGGCCACCCTGTTCTTCTTGTGTATGAACCACTCGTCGCTCCACTCGTTCTCGTCAGCGTCCTCGCACAGCTCGTCGGCCCATTCCAGGGCCTTGCTCTTCTCGAAGCGACTCGCGGAGACTATGCAGTCCTGCGTCCACCTGACAGGCGTGGCGGCAGGCGGGGCGCTCGCGATCGGCGTCGTCGCCTTGGGCGTCGCGGTGGCCGGGTCGGGCTTCCGCAGACAGGCGCAGGAAGGCTTGGGCCGGATCATTTCCGGGAGTCCGTAAAAGGGCAGAGCCATACACGCCTTGACCTCCTCTTCGCCGCAGGTGTCGGGGCAATCGTCGTCCCTGGAGCATGTAGGGATCGAGGGCTCCGGGGTGGCCTCGTATGTCTCTATCCAGGTACGGGGCGGACACTGACAAGCGTGGCCTCGGCCTATCGGGAGGGCCCGGCACTCTCCGCCCTGGCCATTAGGGCAGTCTATTACTAAGTACTCCTAGGAGCTGTAGGGCGTAGTTATGGTAGCTAGTGTTAGGTATGTCTCCGTCCAGGTACGGGGCGGACACTAACAAGCGTGGCCTTGGCCCATCGGGAGGGCCCGGCACTCTCCACCCTGGCCGTCGGGGCAGTCTATTTCTGAGCACGCTTAGGAGCTGTAGGGCGTAGTTGTAGTAGCTAGTATTAGGTATATTTTTATTTAGGTATAGGGCGGATATTAATAAGTGTGGCCTTGACCTATTGGGAGGGCCCAGCACTCTCCGCCCTGGCCGTCGGGGCAGTCCATTGTCGAGCATTCATCAGAGCCACAGGGCGCAGCCGTAGGGGCAGGAGTCTCGGGTCGCGCGGTCGGAGTGATGACCGTGGTCGACGGCGGTGCAGTAGTGTCGGTCTGCGTGGGCGAGGAACCGGCAGCGGTGGTTTTCCTGGGCGGCAACTCACACGCAAATGCGTCAGATCCATCCCTTCGGACATTGCCCTCGCAGGATGGCCAGTCCCAAGAGAGATTCAGGGTAAAGGCCTCAGCTCCCTTGCTCTTCAGGAAATCCCACTTCCTCACCAGCTCCTGATACTCCGCATTGTTCTCGTCAAACCCCTTGGACGTGACAATCTTGTCGAATACCTTCATTATGACCGTCCTCAACTCCGAGTCAACTCTTTGGGCGTGTTCCCTCACCTCATCTACGTAGCCGTCCATGAACGCTCGGAAGCTCGACGCAAAATATCCCTTTTTGAACGCTTCGACGTCAGTCTCTTCTGCCATGCGCTTATCGAGCCTCCGCCTGTGCCATCGTGTTAGCCTTGTGAGTTTCCTTGCTTTCCAGAACTGAGCTTGCCACTGAACTCACAGTTCGAGGAGAATCCGGTTGTTTGTCTTCTTTGCCATGACAATGTTGTCGGGGAGGTTGCTGACTTCAACCCCCACAAGTGTTTGATGGAACAGCCTGATTTTCTTCGTCAATGAATCCATGATGGTGTTAAACTTATTGCCACCGCCCCCCACCACATGGCGTTCTACGGCCGCCATGAACATCATTCGGTTCAGAATAAATCCCTGAAGCAGTCCTTTCGTTAGCACTCATTTCCGTCGTCCGTCATCCGCAGAGTATCCGCTTGAGCTACCACGCGCCAATGCGTTCTACGTACCTTTCCGTCGCCGTTGAGCACCTGCGTCATTCCGACGAAATCCACGTTGCTGTGGGAGGCCAATGCGTTGTATGTGTCCTCGAGTTCATTCCGGTCTCCGCGAACATCTCCGTGAGCATTGAACATGAACCGCTTGAACTCACTGCAGCTCATCTTTGCTCCGTGCTCTGCGCCGCTCGCAACATCCGCCAGAGGCTGAGCACTGTCGTCGATGAGGCTGGTCAGGAACTCGGACAGCCAGCCCTTTTCCCAGGAGTGATCCAGGCTCGGCACCGTACCCCCCTCACTGTTGCTTGCCTGGATCCACATCTCCTCGGGCTCGATTCGAACAACCTCGTACGTGCATGCCGGCGCCTCGGCGGTGGTGGTGCTGTACCAGCGAGGCATTTGCTGGTATGACTTGACGACGTCTGGTTCCATGCCAGGGAAGCCGGCATGTTCGCAGGCAACAAGAGTATTGCCGCCAAAGTATCGTGGAATCTTGACCTCCCGTCCCGCTGGATACGCGCCCTTGATGTCACAGTTGCCGAGTTTTTCGACCTTCTTTGAGTTATCCCGTGGGATGGAGCAGTCAAAGCGTGGTACCAATATACGTCCGGCGACTGTAAGATGTCGGGAATCCAGTGTCGCCTCGTCTCCGTCTGCAGGCCCGTCCAACTCGGAAGTGCCGGTAAGGTCCCAGCTTGGGCATATGGGGCATGCACCGCCGTCACCGTCGCGTCTCTCCAGACTGCGGTCGGCATTGGCTGCCGATGCGCAAGGCTGCTTGGTCGTCGTTGACGTGGTTCCAGTTACACTGCAACCGGTGATTGTCTGGGGGCACGCGGTCGTGAAACAGGTGACGGTGGAGACCTGGTGGATGGTTGTGTGACTGCACGTGGCGACGCAGTTGCTAGCCGTCTGCGTTACCGTGCAGCTCTCTGTCGAGGATGCCGAGGATTTCGAGGATAATGCTGTCGTTGTTGGGGTGTTGGCTCCGCTAGAGTGTTTGTTATCGTCGTCGTCGTCGTCGTCGTTGTTGTTGTTGTTGTCCCCTGTGTATTCGGTAACTGGACCAGGGCAGTTTCCCACTGGCAAAAAGAGAAGTCTGATACAGGGCAGCGAGAATTGTGGAAGGTTCGGCAGTTTGAAGGACACGTTCGGGATAGGGGGCAGGTTCTAGAGGATAATCCCAAAGCCACATTCCGGACATCCAACCAAAACGGGCACAACGGTCTGACTACCGTCAGTTGCCGTGGTTGTCAACCAGGTATTGGTTTCCCACTCGGGCCTCGTCAAGGTCTGAACAAAAAAGTCGGTGGGTACAGAAGTCATCGTTGTGGTGGGATGGAGAGAGGGGGCCGGATGACCTTCCCCTGCTTATCTACCGGGCTTGCCAGGCTCTATAATACAACAACTCAAACCGGGTAACCCAGAGACCGCAGAACGGCATGAATCTCCCCGACCGTGGCCGGCTCTATCTCGGCACCGCTTGTCCCCTCGGACGGCGGACCGTCTTCATCCATTTGCCAGTACTGCAGCTGAGACTTCCCTTTCCGAGCATAGACCTCTCCACCGAGTCTCCTGACAAAGGCGGATGATTGGGGTATAGCCGCGGCACGATAGTCGGCTTCATACATGTCAATCGACGGAATGCACACGGGCGAAGATAGGACGTTTCCCGATTTGTCCCACCAAAGTTTGACCCATTCTCTGACATGTGGCCGATCTCGCCAGTAGTCAGCGTCCCTCGGACTCGGTCCCGTTCCAAAGAGATCAAAGTGATTGGACATCCGCCAGGGTATCGAGTCGCCCACAAACATCTCCTCGAGAAGCTGCCAGATGCGACGACGATTGTGCAGCCCGGCAGGTACGTGTGCGAGGTCCGTGGAGTAACCGGTGCAGACGTAGTCTGGTTCGACGTCGTCGGAAAGACCAGGACGGGCTCCGTAATCGACTCCGCGGCTAAGCTGGCGGACCAGCAGCTCCCAGTCCCACTCGTATTCGGAGCCTCCGGGACGTGGCTCGGCATCTTTGGCGTCTATCATGACGGGATCGATATCCCACAGCCAAGGAAGGAGTCCTTGAGAGCCGGCCTGGAGCTGCTTCTTCCATAGCCGTTGAGGGAGAAGGCGTGAAGAGAGCCTGGGCAAGTCCCGGCCCATGTGCGCGAAAATATCGTCCATGATCTCCTGCGGCATTCTGCTCAGGTTTTCCGACAGCCGAGCAGCCTCGTCCGAAAGGCTGAAATTCGACTTGCATGGTTGCAGATTGCGAAGGAGGCAGGCTGTCAAGTCTTTGATTTCCAAGGGGCTCCTGCCCAGCGACTGTACCTGTCAGGAAAGGTGTCATAATATATTTGGACGCAAGTCGCCATAACTCACAAAGAACATGTTTGACCGCGCCGACTTGTACGGGCCGGGCCACTCGACTCCACTGATATCCCTCATGGCCCATCCGGGGCCGGGCCACGCCATGTCGTCTGGCGGAACCTGCTCGGATTGTCGTTGAAACATGGGGGCGTAATACTCATGGTCCCCGAGGCGATAATTGACTCGCGGGAGGCAACGGCCCGGCTTCCCGCATTTGCTAGCTATGGCTTCTCACCAACGCATTGCGGTGAAAAGCCCACGCATGTCCCGTATGTGAGCGACCCTAGAAGATGCAAAGACTTTCTTGGCAACCTCAAGGCACGCGGCGTGAACGCAGGCATAGACTCGTTTGTCGGATGTCGTCCAGTACTCCATCGACACAGTGACCTTGTCGCCCGTATAGAACTCGGTCCGCTCCATGATCTTCCCAGAGTGGACCTCGATATCGGAAGCTTGGGACCTGGGGCGGATGTTGGACGGGTCGGGGGCCTCATCCACGTCCGAGTCGTGATGATTGCCTCCGTCGAAGCTGCAAAAGTCAAAGTTGTCCCACTGAAAAGCCGTGACTAGCTGGCCAACCTCGTCATCCGGGTCGCAGAGCAAGAGGACGTCTTGAATCCATTGAGTATGTTCCAAAATCTCGGCTACGCCACTCTCTCCTTCTGGCAATTGGATTTCGCCAAGGTTGGTGGAGCGTTCAAAATCACTATTGCGCAACCTGTCGGATATCTCCATGCCACATATCTGACAAATCCAATCGTTCCAGCCGATCATGGTGCTGTTATGGTGATCTTCGGACAGGGTGGGAAGAAAGCTGGCGTCGGAGGGGAAGAGAGAGTCGAAAGGGGGGGAAGGTAGATTGTCAAAGGGAAGGGAAAGAGCCATCAGGGGGGGCCTTCCAAAAGTGTGAGCACATCAAGCAAACACTTGGCATCACTATCTACCTGAGGCATCAACAGCAGCAAGCCGAGAGCCTACTAGGTAGGTACTCTGTACTCTGTAATCTGTACACTGTACCTTTTCACACATCAGGGTACATATGGATTACTACGTACCGTTCTTTCCCTAGGTAGGTACCTGAGTGAATAGTAATAGTGACTGTGCAGGAGCTAAACTTGGATCGCGTTGCACAGGTATGAGTCCCAGCTCGTGCCTGTATCAACCAACAATTGGAACTATAGCCGCCGCATAAGATCGATAGGTGCATTTATTCTTGCATCTTTTGAATGTTATGGGAGGCTTGGCCCCCACAAGGTGTCGGCTAGGTAGGTACCTTGGCCTTGCAGCACAGGGATGACGGATATGACAGGGACACCAGAGATAGCAAAGACACCAAGGACAATAGACAAGGACAACAGACAAGGACAACAGACAAGGACAACAGACAAGGACAACAGACAAGGACAACAGACAAGGACAACAGACAAGGACAACAAGGACAACAACAACAACAGGGTCAGCAGTGATTAGGACCAGCTAGTATAACTACCATACCTCGTGCTTGTAAATTACACTATTGGAATAGGCAAGAAGTACCTAGGTATCTTGTTGATCTATAGAATTACATAGGTAGGTATCCATAGTCCTTCTATGTCTTTCAAACTGAGAGAATAACAGCGCCAACAGCACACCCAGCACCGACCACCTCTGACGAAGCGGAGAGCTGCAGACAGCCATGGATTATGGAATTGCAAAGCGGAAAGCAACAGAATACGAGACTTGGCTAGTTGAGGTCAGAATCCGACCCAGGGCTATGAAGTTGCAGTGTCAAGAAGGCCAGAAAGCAGCTGTAGCTCCTAAGCCCCCAAGACGGACGGACGTTGGTGAGTCTCCCATGTCTTGTTTCCCGACCAGTTTGGAGTTTGAGAACTTGCACGTTGTTAAAACTGCGCTGATGTAGTTGGGAGTGTCTACTCTACCTTGGAAGTGTGTATGTATAAGACCGCGAGAGAGTCCACTAAGATGGCCGACCCTTCTTGACATTCGACTTCACACGCAGTTTCACATTCAGCTTTGCACCCTGCCACCCAGCTTTACACTTGCTCAACTTACAATCTGTCTGCAACGATCAGACCCTTCAACGTCTCGCCACAATGAAAGCATTCCTAGTCTTTGGCTTCATCTGTGGTCTTGTGTGCCACGTGCGTGGCTTTCAGCCTGATCCTGCTTCGACCCTCGTCCCGCCCACCGTACAAGACCACGAGGGACTTCCACTTCACAGCCTCATACAGACCGACTTGCCCCCAGCTATCCCTGAAATCGACGCAACCTCGGCCCCAACCACATTCTCCGTTTTCACCCCCTCTGGAAATCTTTCTCGTACTCTCTGGACGCCACCGGTTGTCATTGTGACCCAGACTGCGCAACCTTTGTTGCCTGGTACGCCTATCGACTTCACCAGAGCCACTGCTGGCCCAATCGAACCTCCCACTTCCAATTTGGGTATCCCAGAGTCTACCAAGGCCTCAGAGACCAGCAGAGGGCAGAGCAGAATAGCCACTTAACAAGGCCCCCAAAAGCAAAACTCTGTGTATTTCGAGAGCATGCAGTATGGAGACTCGAGCCAACATTGCAAATGTGAAACTCGGCACTTCCGGCATGTCTTGATGTCTGAAAGCGGAAGAATCGACAACTCTGATTCGACCCACACTCACTCTATGAACGACGCTCCGCAGGCTTGCTCAACATTGACAACTGGAATCTTTCGCAAAACAGGGTTCCGGTTGACCAAGTCAACACTTGTTCAACAACCAACCAAAACTGACGAGCAGGAAATCCCTTTCGGCAGATCTTCCCCCTGCAGGTAGGAGGGGGCGTCTCTGCAATAGCAGCCCACACTCGCGGCGACTCTTCATTGGATCCCTCCTCCCGCGCGGTATTAATCTGGCAGACCAACAAATGACGCGCCGGTTCTTTCCCCCGGCTATCTCCGGAAGAGAATGGCGGGGGTGTCTCGAGCGAGAGGGTCAGGGTCGCCGAAGTACCTCGTGATTATCTCCGTCGTCGGGCAAGTCAAATCGGGGAAAAGATACGTAACCACATTCGCACCCGTCTTAGACATGGCCTCTCGGTCAAGAAACTCACAACAACAGACAGGAGGAAACCAAACGATGACGCAAGGCAACACGCCAACGAAGAAGCGAGCCCTGCTGCTCGGGTGCCCGGACGAGCGCCTCAAGGGCGTGTACCAGGACCTGCAGACCATGAAAGCCATCCTCGCCCCCCGCGGCTTCGACTGCGCGACGGTCTACGAGGCCACCAGAGACCAGATCGTCGACTCCCTACGGAGCCTCGCGCGCAGCACCGCCCCCGGCGACGTCGTCGTCGTGTACTACTCGGGCCACGGCGGCCTCGTGCGCCGCTCCGACTCCGGCTCCGACGCAGCCCGGCCGCTGCAGTTCCTCGTGCCGTGCGACTTTGACGAGACCACCGACGCGGACTTCCGAGGCGTCACAGACGCGCAGCTGTCGCAGCTTCTCCGCGCCGTGACGGACCGGACGGAGAACGTCACGCTCGTGCTCGACTGCTGCCACGCGGCGCGCATGGCCCGGCTGCCGGGAACCGTGAAGACGGTCGACGGGGAGTTTTACGCCGAGGTGCTTTCGCACGTGCGCAGGATGCTGAGCGACGGCAGGCTGGAGCCCGGCGGCGCGCACCACGAGCGCAATCCAAGACTTCTGACCGTCGCAGCGTCCGCGCAGGGCGAGAGCGCGTACGAGCGGCCGTTCGAGGGCGAGGCGCGGCAGGGCGTGCTCACGGAGGCGCTGGAGCGGATCCTGGGCCGGCAGCCGCAGGACGCGCAGGCGCCGGACGTCTCGTGGCGGAGCGTCATGGTGCGCGTCAGGGACCGGTTCAAGGTCACCTGCCCCTCGCAGTTCCCGCAGGTCGAGGGGGACGACCTGCGGCTCACCTTCAGCCTGTCGCGGGCCGAGCTGGAGGGCGCGCTGCCCGTGGAGGTCGTCGGGAGCAGGGTCGTGCTGCACGGCGGGGAGCTGCACGGGGTGAGAGAGGGCGACACGTACGCGGTCCTCCCGGCGGTCGAGGAGCGCAACAACGCGGCGCGGGAGCTTGCAAAGGCCACGGTCCAGCGCGTGGGTTCCGTCGCGTCGCAGGTGTCTCTTAACAGGGACGCGGCGCAGCTCCGCGCGGCCGGCGGGATGAAGGCGTTCCCGAAGAGCAGGAAGATGGGCCGGCTGCCGGTGGCGGTCGGGCACTGGCGCTGCGCGGTCGACGTCGCGGGCCTGGTCGGCGCGTCGCCGTTCTTGTATGTCACGGACGAGAGGGAGTCGGCGGCGTTCGCGCTCGTGAGGCAGGAGAGGGCCACGGTGTACCTCGAGAGCAGGGAGGCGGGCGAGGCCGTTCTCATGGGCCGCTGGGAGCTCGCGAAGGACAACCAGGCGAAGACCGTGGCCGAGTGTGTGAGGAAGATGGAGTCGATGGCCCGGTCGCGGCAGCTCTTCTCCGTCGCCAAGGAGACGGAGTCGAAGAGGAGGATTCGGTCGAGGCAACGAAGCGAGTCGAGGGATATCGCGCGGGACGTCAGCGTCGAGGTCGGGACCGTCCTCGACGGCGTGAAGACGCCCAGCGGGCCGCGCGGGCTCGTCGTCAAGGAGGGCGATAAGATCTACATCGAGGTCCGCAACGGCGGCCAGAAGACCGTGTACGCGTCCATCTTCGACCTCTGCCCGGACTCGGTCTCGCTGCTCTCGACGGCGAGCCCGAGCGGCCGCGAGCTGCAGCCGGGCGAGACGTATCTGTATGGGGAGCGGGACATTGTGTTCGGCGACCTGGAGGGGTCGGAGATGAGCTGGCCCGAGGGTATGCCGCGGGACAGTCGGAGGTTCTTCGAGCGGATCGTGGTGGTTGTTACGAGCGGCCGGATGGACCTGCGGTGTCTTGAGACGCAGTCGGGGTCGACCGCCCGCGGGGACGAGATCGACGAGGAGGAGCTGAGCGACCTGCTGAGCGACATCATCTTCGACAACACCCGGGGCGGCGTCGGGGCTCAGCGAAACGAACCGGTTCAGTTTGGCATGCGGTGGGCGTCCATCGAGTTGAGGCAGGCCTGAGAGCGCGAGGGAATCTCTGGGGTAGGAGAGGTAAGCGGTCGGAGTAGGTTTAGGAATGTCGCATATTTGGGCACAAAATTAGTTGTCTCTGAATTTTGCTCAAACACAGTGACCATGTGGAGGCTGGTCATGATGTACACGCAAACGTCTTTGTTCCAGTCACGGATGAAAAGGGTATTGTTCATTGTTTCTTGATCGCTTCACTGCAAGACTTGAGAAGCAGTATGTATCTAGTATTGATGATGAAACTATGCAGTTTTGGTCCTGATATATCGCGAGGCTTTCTTCATGGCCCAAAATGTACATACGGAACCCAAAGCGGCGTGGTCGATTCAGTCCTCGCAATCGTCCTCAAAACTCTCGTGCTTTCGACATCCGAAATATTTTGACTGTCTGGATTCAGAACACCAATGTCCTCCGGGACGATACTCTCAGTGTCTTCCGGGGTTGACCGAGTACGACCCCCCACGTGAAAGCCGTTGGATCGGACCCAGCCGTCTCTCAGCCGTCGCATCGTGTGGTGAAGCCCTTCGCTGACGGACACGTCAGTCATTTCCCCGTCCCACAAAGCCTGGTACGTCATCTTGGCCGCGTGAACACACAAAGCATCGTCGACCTCCCACAACGTGCCGATGACATGCCTGAACCCCGCGAGCTGGAAGGCGCTGGCCAAGTGGATGTTCTCGTCCACTACCCTGTTGTCGAGGATCTGGCTTGTGCCGCAGGCCGAGAGGTAGGCGAGGAAGGGGGATTTTGCGACGAGATTGGTCTCGAGTAAACTCCCCACGGTCAAAGGGCGCTCGCGCCAGTCCCCAAGAAGCAGCTGGCTCTCCATCGGGTCCGTCGAGTGCGTGGCGCCGTGTCCGGCGAAATGGAAGACTCCGCAAGAGTCGTTCAAGGCAGCCAGGACGTCCTCATGCCGACTAGCAGGCTGTTTGTAAGGCAAACCCATGGCGTTGCAGGCCTGTTTGACTGCTGTGATCTCGTTGCCGGCGTGTTCGAGAGACGATTTGCCTGGTGTCTCCGACATTGATACCAGAACGACATTCCCGTTGGGCCTGTGTTGCCCCTTTTTCTCCATCTCAATTGGAATGTTTTCATCCACGTCTTTCGTCGTTGATTTTGGTCTCAGGATGGTGCGTTGCTGTTCCTGACGAGCGTATATCAAGGCCTGAATGGATGAACTGTACGATGAAACAACCCGGTCGAGCGCGGAGTCTCCCTTGTTCCCGAAGTGATGCCCAGCGGCGTGAAGAGGGAATCCCACCAACGGACCGGTTGGTATCCACCAGACGTGCGGCCAGGGCTCTCCTCCGGACGGTGTCTTGTGAAAGCCCAAGAATTCGAGAACAGGCCTAACTATCACCTCCCACAGCCAATCAAGACAATCGGGAGACCGAACAGAGTGAGCCATTGACTCGATAGCTTCGTAAGTTACCCTTTGCAAGCCAAGGACTCGTACACCCGTTTGCTCAATGACAATTGCAACGCAGTTGTAGCTGCTGACGTTCACAACTACCACGGGGCCTAGGGTAGCAGCCTGGAGCATCTGAGCTTCAGTCGGAGCGCCGAGGAAGTTTTCGAAACCGGGCAGGTGGTGAATCTCAGACAATACTGCGTCCATTCGCGCGCTTGCCAGATGACGAATATCTGCTTCAACAGGCGCAGACCCGGAACCCGTCATTATGGTTGGGTCCTGCCTATTGCCGGGTGAGGAAGGCCTGTCGAGGAGGTTGCGAAGCTCTTCGAACGAGTTTGCAAGGTCTGGGCATGATCGGTGCAGCTCAGAAAGGTCGGCGCGCATCTTTTGCAGGGACCCGGCTATGATCCCCCGGCCAGCCTCGAGCAGTTCGAGGGCTTCCGCGGGGTGTCCCTTACGAACATGCAAGGCGATGGCAGCAGCATCCGAGGACAGTCCAACTGCCTGCGAAAGAAGGTACTGCTTGTCGGCCGGACGAAGCGAGAACGGTGCGAAAATCGATATTATGGAGATGATCTTCCGGGCCACCTCATATGCTTCTTGGCTGTGTTCGACGACGTCTGCCATCGCGAGGAAGAGGCGGCCGGCGGTGATGCGGAGTCTCATCGACGCTTGCTCAGAGAACACCACTGCTTTGAATAGCATGTTGGCTTCTTCCAAATCCCCAACCTGATTTCTCTCTCTGAGAAGACGGGCAAGGTTGCTCATGGGCGCGGCTCGGTCGGGGTGACTCTCAGGGCTGGCCTCCATTGCCTCCTTTGAGGCTGCGATGGCTTTGTCGAGGTCTTCCGATCGACGCAGGCGCTGATATCTGGCGCCCGCATAGTGACCAATGTTGTTCAAATACTTGACCCTATCGGGGCGCCCTTTGGGAGTGACGCTTACGGCTTCCTCCACACAGCGTAGAGCCTCATCGAGGTCCTCCGTAGCTCCTCGAGATGGATGTCTTTCATCTTCGAATCGCGTCATCAGAAGAATTCCGATTGTGCTGAGTATCGGTGCACGTTCGGGATGATCTGCCGACGGAAGCAAGTTCAACGCTCCTCGAGCGACAAGCAAAGCCTGGTCGAGATCCTCTGCTTTCTCCGTTCGTGCGTATTTGCCGTCGAGATGAAGAGCAAGGTTGTTCATGTACATGGCCCTGTCCGGATGACCCGGTGTTATGGCATCCACGGCTTCTTGAACAGTGCTGATTGCATCGTTGAGGTCTTCCAACGCCCCTGTGTGCGCGCTCCTGTCGCTGAGCCTGTTGCTCAGGTTGTTCAGATATTCCGCTCGTTTCCCAACATGTCCAGCAGTGCTAACGCTTGCAGCTTTGCGGCTGTAGGTGATTGCCTCGTCAAGGTGCTTTAGACGGCCGGTTCGAGCGTATTTAATGCCCGTGAGGCTTCCTAAAGCACTCAATCTTGAAGCTCGTTCCGGATGGCGCTCGTTCGTCAGTTTCGCGGCCTCCTTGACTAGGTCAATTGCCTCTTCCAGGGCATTTTCGCTGCCAGTGAGCAAACAGTAGTCTCCCAGTCGTAGAGCCAAGTTGATAGAATGTTCAAGCCGGTCTGGATGGTCCATCGCGAACGGAAATTTTGCAATACCTTGCCTAGCCAGATCCATGGCCTCTTCAAGGTAGCTGGCATTTCCAGTCCGCGAATACATCTGGCTCAAACGTTCTCCTAAGTTGTTCATCCTGACCGAGAGTCGGGGGCCATTGTCATCGGTCGCGTCTAGGACCTCCCTCGACAGTTTGATTGCCTCTTCCAAATCTGAAGTCTCGCCAGTATGCTTGAATTGGTCGCCCATCCGGTTTCCCAGATTGGTCAGAAAATGGAGTCGCTTAGGGTCGTCCTTGGGCGCACACTCGACAGCATGCCGTGCAAGTTGAATAGCTTCAGATAGAACCTTGCCACTACCCGTTCTCGCGTGCTCATAACCTAGGTTGAGACCCAGATTATTCAGGTAGTCCGGACGGTTGGGGTGCCCGTCGGGAGTTGCGTCGAGGGCTTTGCGCGACGCGTCTATGGCCCGCTTCAAATCTCCAGTGTCGCCAGTTCGATAGTACCAGGAACCAAGCTTCAGTCCGAAATTGCTGCATCGAGATGGCCAACTGGGATGGTCGGTCGGAGTGGCCTCCAGAGCCTGTCTTATGGAGTCCAGAGACTCTGCGAGATCCTCGGTTGTCTCGGTGGCGTAGTACCTATCATCAAGGTATGTTGCAAGCTTCTCCAGGAGCAGTACGTGGGCCTCTTCATGTGCAGGAATCACATTGATGGCTGTTCTTGTACCAAGGATTGCGTCTTCCAAGTCTGACATGTTCTGGGTTCGAGAGTACTTCTGGTCGATAAGGCGATGGACTGTCATTGCAATGTCAAAGCCGTCTTTATATCTCATGCGGTGCTCTGGCGTGGCTTCCGCCGCACTCTTGGCTAAAAGAATAGCCTTGTCGAGGTCTGCGATCGATTGTGTCTCTGAATGACGATAGCCCCAGTAGGTAGCAAGATTGCTGAGAATCCTTGCACGATCCTCGGTGTTACGGGGAATTACTTCTAGGGCTTTCTGCGTAAAACTGATCGCTTTGTCGAGATCACTCTTTGTCTTGGTAAGCGGAAATCTTTCGCCATGTCGAGAACCAAGTGTGTTGAGGTAGCGGGCTACTGTCAAGTCGTTTTCAGGGGCAGCTTCAACGGCTTTCTCTTCGGCAGCTATCGCTTCGTTCAGGTATGCTGTATCGCGAGTGCGCGAGTATCGGTGCTGCAACAGGCTTCCAAGCGTGTGTTGCCGATCGGCCCATTCCGCACTGCCCTGCTCGGAAACCTCCATCGAGTGATGGCACATCTCAAGGGCTATCTCAATGTCTTTCTCGGCACCAGCTTGTGCGTATCTTTCTCCGAGGCGAATAGCCAAGTTGTTAAACCGATCAGAAAGACCATGTGGAACGATAGGTTTGACGCCCAGAGCCTGGCGCGCAACATCGATGGCTTCTTCAAGGTCTTCGGAGAATCCATAAAGTAAGTATCTTGAGTAGATCCGGTTTCCGAGACTCGTGAGCCGTGTAGATAATATAGGATTACGCTCATCGGTCAGGTCAAGTGCCTCGCGTGTGAATTGCGTGGCATTGTCCAAGTCTTCCACGTTTCCGGTTAGATCGTGTCTCTTACTGAGGGCCGCGCCAAGATCGCCGAGAATCGCGGCGCGGGATGGATTATGCTCGTCGGCGGCCTCAAGGCCCTGGCGAATGACGCGAATTGCCTCGTTCAGGTCCGATGGTCTGTTTGTGTGCTCGTATCTGGACGTGAGTGCTTGCCCAAGTTTGCCGATTCTAGCGGCCTTGTGGGGGTCGGCTTCAGATGTTTCTTGGACTGCTCGCTCGGCAAAGTGAATGACAGGATCTAGATCGGTCACAGATCGAGTTTTGGAGTATTTCTGATGCGCAAGGCTGTTCAGAGTGTCGAGAATATCCAAATGGTGTGGGCGAAGATGATCCTGCCGGCTGAGCACGTCAAGAACTTTGGCGACCTCAATTGCGTCTCGAAGATCTTCCAAAGCGCCAGTGGAACAGTATGTGTCGATGCACTGATCCAACTTCGCCGATTGCGTCTCCCAGTCGTGTCGACAGCTGTTGATGTCGAGCTCTTCCAACTCCCCCGCGGGAGCATCTTGATTGTCGGAGGACCCCATCTCTGATCAAGGGGAGAAAGGAAGATTGGTTGTGGTAAATGTAACTTTGGATGAAAAGGATTCGGATGAACCGTCGGGCGATAGCCTTCTTTGAGGGATTGAGGGATTTAGGCATACACAGAGAGAGACTCGACCTGATAACATTGCTCCGTCAGATGACGAGGAAGTTCCGGACAGGCAGCAATGAAGGATGGTAGAGAAGGCTACCAATCACAAAGTGATCTCTGACGTGCCCCCCAAGAATCGGCAAAGCAAGGGTCGTTGGTCCTCTCATCGCTTAGACGCCGGTGGATTACGGGCCGCATCATGCAGGAGGCGGGTTTGGGTCGGATGGCTTCGGAGCATGGCGAGAGCACTGGAGTTGGAATGAAATCATGGATGTTGAAGGAATTGCATTGATATTGATAGCTGAAGCTAAGCTAACGCAAGTGGAGGATGACGTTGAACGAAGACGCGGTGTTGTTGCTGGCAGGTTAAGCTGCATAAACCACGTCCTAGGGAAGCTGCCAAATACCGCCTCCACCTGGCTTCTAGATGTCTCACAGCCGGCAGCAGCTGGATACACAACAGCACAACAGCACACAGCGCATCGGAATCGTCGTCATCGGAATTCAGCCCTCGGATGTAAGACACGGCGCCTAACCTTTACTGAAATTAAGGGTATTGTTAGCGCGTTAGCCACCTAAACTCAACTCAGTCGGGGCTGGTTCCGCTCGGGACCCCTTCCGCGATCCCTCCGTCAGGCCCGCCATCCACTGGGACAGAAATAGCACCAAGACACGTATATTGAGGATCTTCACTTGGTGTGACTTACACGAGTCCAGCCTCCAAGGACGCCGTCCACTACACACACACCTGCGCCTAGTGATCTGCGATCCGCGATCCCTCCCTTAGGGCTGACAATGACGGGCTCAGACCGTCTCGGGCGCCTGTTGTTGATCGCCTCCACGTTTCCTTTTCTGCCTCTCGGGGTGGTCGGGACGCGGGCAGAAGATTTACGGTTATAGTTCGACATGCCTCGTTTCTGTTATAACTTGGCAAGGTTCGCCTCACTTTTGTTCGGGATTGAATTGTTGAATTGTAAGCATTCCTTTGGTTTGAAGATTTTTAAACGGATCTCTCGGTATTGAGTGAGTCCACTCTTTTGGATATCATTCCAGGACTCTTGAGGCTCCAAACGACCATCACCGACGCCATGAAGTTCCAAGACCTCATCCTGTTTTCTGTTGCAGCCGTTGCCGCGGCAACGAAGCCGAAGCCGTCATCATCGGCAATAGACTGCCCAGCTCCGTCTGCAACGGCGGTGAAGGCAACCATCGCTGGAGGAGAGATCAAGGGCGTGGCCACCAGCCTCCCGAATGCCCTCTCCGTCGTGAACAAGTTCCTCGGCATCCCGTACGCAGCGCCGCCGGCCCGCTTCGCGCTTCCCCAGCCCCCGGCGCCATGGAAGAGTCCCCTCGACACGACGGCCTTTGGCCCTTCGTGCTACCAGAACTTTGTGAACAACTGTATGTTTGGGAAATCTCCTCAGAGTATGGCGTCATTGTACTAACACCCGCCCAGCCGTCGCAACTCGGCCCGAAGTAACCGAAGCCCTTTACAACAACCCTCCAGCACCCGAGAGTGAGGACTGTCTCACCATCAATGTATTCGCTCCTGCAAGTGCTCGCAAAGCCAATCGCGCCGTCATCGTCTTCATCCCAGGAGGAGCCTTTCAGATCGGCAACGGCAGGGCCGACCTCTCCGCCTTTGCCGCTTATGAGGACATTGTCGCCGTTGACTTCAACTATAGAAACAACAGTACGTCGTATGCCTCATCAACCCCAACGACAACTCTCACTCCTAGGAAACATCTACACGTACTGACAGACCACCTCCAGTCTTCGGCTTCCCCTCCTCCCCCCAGATCCCCGTCTCGGAGCGCAACCTCGGCCTCTACGATCAGCGCCTTGCCCTCAAATGGGTCCAGGAGAACATCGCCTCCTTCGGCGGCGACCCGGCCAAGGTCACCATCTGGGGCCACTCCGCCGGCGCCACCTCCGTCGACTACCTCCTCCGCGCCTACGGCCGCCCCGGCTCGCCCCCGGCCCCCTTCCGCGGCGCCATCATGATGAGCGGCCAGAGCACCTACGGCCTCGCCGCCGCGAGCTACCCCGTCAACGACACCATCGTCTGGCCCACCATCGCCGCCGCCGTCGGCTGCGCGAACCAGACCGACGTCCTGGCCTGCGTCAAGAAGGTACCCGTCGACGCCCTCGCCGCCGCCCAGAAAGCCACGGGCGTCCTCACCGGTCCCGAGCGGGATAACATCACCGTCCCGGCGATGCCCATCGCCGCCTGGCAGGCGGGGAACGTGGCCAAGGTGCCGCTGCTCATGTCGACCGTCGCCGAGGAGGGTCGCGGGCTGATCAACGACCGCATCACGCTCGACGCCTTCGTCAACACGTACCTCCCGGCGCCGCTCTTCACCGCCCAGGCGAAGGACATCATCCTCTCGACGTACCGCGCCGACCCCCGTCTGAAGAGCGATTATGACATTGCGGCGGCCATCTACACCGACTACTCGTTCCAATGCGTGAGTTTTATTCATGTCCCCTGACTAGGTTGCTACTCTGACTGACGACAAACAAACAGCCGGCCGCCGCCCTCTCGCGAACAGCCACCTCGATCAACCTCCCGACGTGGCGGTACTACTTCAACGCCTCGCTCATCTCGACCCTGCCCAGCGACCTCGGCTTCCTCGGCGTCTTCCACGGGTCCGACCTCTTCCTCCTGCTCAGCAACCCGGCCACCGCGAAGTACACCGCGCAGCAGTACGGCGTCTACGAGTACCTCCGCGGCGCCTTCGCGCGCTTCGTCAAGAACCCGACCGGTGGGCCCGGCTGGGCGGCCGTCGGCTCCTCGTACACGCCTCTTGATGCCGTCGTCCTGGGCGACGTTGTGGACGTGAAGACGATTGCGACGCCGTATAATACCACGCTGCTCGACGCGAGGTGCGCTCTGTTCCAGCCGTACTATCCTATTCTGGAGACTGTCTTGCCTTGAGGGGTGCTCTTTTGGAACATAGTCGAAGGACGTTTTACGCGTGTTGTAGATTTTGGGTTGCATGCCGCGATCGTACTCGGTAAATAGATAGGCTAGTTTTGATTCTCTGTACATACCGTTCAACAATACATATTTCGATCATCTTGGCATGTTCTGCGTCCTCTCAGTATTTCAGCGAGAAAAGAGGTTGGATCACATATCAGTGACTTCTTGGATGCTCTCATTACAATCCGAAACTCGGCATAGTTGTTTTATTGCGTTTTGATTGCGTTCTTTCTTAGACTCAAATTTGTCGACCGCCGGCTTTGCTGTGTCGACTCTGGAAGTGAAGTTGTCAGCCACACATGGCACATGTCGTCAGGAAGATTCATGTTCGTTGTGAAACTGCACGCTCTGTACCCAGATTGTTCATGGGTTTCGTGTAACACACAATTCACTTATGCTCGTGTTCTTGACGCTTCAACTAATGTTCATCAGTTTTGTTGGCTTTATCTTAACTCTTCATTTATTTCTTGTTGCCGCTCCTGACGACCTGGTCTCCCACAAAGCCACTTAGCATTCAAGAAAAGCCACCTTCCCCCTGATCTTCGTCCCGATACACATCATAAGCCTCATTGTATTGGGGAACGTTGTGTCCTAATGCCATGAAGTCCACATCATCTCCCCCATCCCATCACCTGGGAATCGAGTGGCGGCGGCTATGTCCACAACAATACACAGAACTGCCATTGAAGACTTTTGGCCACTTTCCGGTGAATGAAGGCTGACCGAGATAGTTGTCCAAGAAATATACTTATCCTCGGGCCGAGTTGACAACGGTCCGACCAACCAACAGCCAAAGAACCTCAGTGGAGTCCTTGCAACCTTCTCCTTTCAGCACCTAAAGTAGGCAACTGATATTCTTGTTTCACAGATTCGTCCCCCCAGCAAAGTAGAGTTGTCTAGATGGCCAGAAGCGACTGATCTTTGAAAAGCCACTCAACCTCCATTTCACATCTGCCACCTGGTCTTTTTGCATGTCACCTTTCGGACCGATACGCTTCCTTTTGATTACGATTTTGCGGTCTTTTCTTCTCTTCCCCTCATGTGGCCGGGGTTGTGTAGGGTCTGACGGCGTAGCCGAGAACTTCAGCTCAATCGAGTTATGACATGGGTGTTGTATTATGGGGTGGCCCAGCTGGCACTAAACAACCCCGAACAGGCTTGGCATCATCGCTACGATGGAAAGACGAGATGCAGCTTTTAACGGGCGCCGACAGGGGCAGGTGAGCGGCCTGCCGGCGGTGAGTTGGGTCCCCGCCCTCGAGGACAAACAATGTAACACGAGAAACCGACGCAACGGATGGAGCTTTCACGTTACTACCAAAAGCTCATTTCCCATCGTGTGATGCATCGTGGTTGCCAACATGTTTGTCTGTTGGTTGGTGTTCATCTCTTCAATGCCACTCCCCCCCACATGTCCTCGCCTCGGACCTGCATACGGAGATCTATCTGCCTCCCCATTGTTCCCTTTGTGCGCACCCCTGCCGATTCATTCATGCTGCCGCCGCGCCGCACGACTGCATCACTGGGAGCCGGCCGACAGCTTGCTTTTTTTTGCCGATTCTGGTACGCCGTACTCGAGCCTGGTGACTGCGCAACGTCAGTGGATCTCTGCTACCCACCACCCCTGGGTTTTCCACAATCTGACAGAGGTTTGGGTGCCTTCGCGGCTGGGCTAGCCCTTTTTCTTTCTTCCCTGTCCACTCCCGGCCCACGGCCTCGGATTAGTCGGTTCTCGCAAAGTGTGCCTCTGATGAGGTGTGATTGGACGGGTTACGGCGGGAGCCAGAGTTGGCGGCCGCCGAGAGGCGCAATCTCCATCCCGAGTGGCGGATGACGAGGAGGGTGAGCATCGGGTTCGAACTTGTTGTATATAAGAGAAGGCTCGGCTGGGGACGTTCTTCTGTTGCCGTCCCAGCAGAGATCGTCCATCTACGCTTCCCCTGTCTTCCACACTCGACCCTACCCTCTCACCCCATCGTCATGCTGCCCGTCGTCCTCGCAACCCTGGCCGTCGCCACCGGCGTCGCCGCGCAGAGCACGCCCTGGCCCTCGTTCGGAAACTGGACCGAGACGGCCGGAGGCTACGAGTACACCCTCTCCGGGCCCGCGAAGCTCGGCAAGAAGGTCGACTTCGAGCTGGACCGCTGCCACTACGTGTGGAACCTCATCAACGAGCGGACGCACTGCACCAACAACTCGCCGCCTGCGGACGCGGACGAGTGCATGGACAAGCTCTACGAGCGCAAGAAGACGGTCGGCGACCAGGGCTTCCTCGACATGTTCGCCCAGGACATCGCCGACGCGGAGCGCTTCTGGCGCCTCGTCAACGACAACTCCAACCTGCGCGACCCGGAGGCGTGGAAGGCCGTCGAGGCCCGCGCCGCCGTCGCCCTGCCCAACGTCACGGCCTGGGCCTTCTCCGCCTGGTCGTCGTCCCCGCGCGCCGACGCGGCCAACAACCGCGGCAACGCCGAGCACTACTTCAAGCACTCCGACTTCTCCTCCGGCTCGGGCATCTCGCGCATCCTCGAGGGCTGGGGCGGCACCGTGACCAACTTCTCCATCCCCAACTACTCCCCCGCGACGTGCCTCGAGAGGCCCATGGTCCGCCCGCTGCCCGAGTTCCTCATCAAGGCCTGCGGCGACAAGAACCTCAACGACGGCAAGGACACCAACTTTGGCGTGCTGAACATCGCCGCGCGCGACGTCGCCGGCGCCGAGTTCGGGAAGCCCGGGACGAGGGGCGTCGACATCTACGCGTCCATCTGGTACGGCGACGCCATCTCCGAGGAGCACCTCGAGGCGGAGCGGCAGCACGTCATCATCGAGATTGTCAACCTGAGCCTGAGGGCGCAGAGGGACATTGAGAGCGGGGAGTTTGTGGTGCCCGCGCCGCCGAGCGCTTAGTTTTGTTTGGTGTTTGTAGATGAGAATGGAGCAATCTAGACTGAGACACTCGTACGAGTTGCGAATCCTGCAATTTGAGCATTTTGAATCGTGAATGTGTTTGGCCGTGTATTTGATGCCAGGTTTGTGCCTTGGCAAAACTCAGTTCTGACCTCAGCACTCGCTCATTCGTCTTTTTACGACCGCAGAGAATATGGGGTTCTTTCGCAGTCTTACTGATTTGACAAAACGCGAATCCACAAATTACGGAGTGATCTGACTTCAGGGATCCCAATCCTGGAACCTTGTGAAGTGGACTATGCCTCTGGCCGCGAGCTGGACCGTGAGGTGTCCATCACGATGTTATCGGAAACCTCCAAAGTGACGGACATTGGGGCCGAAAAGCACTCTGGCGTACTAACTCCGACCCCGAAGCCGGCTTTTTCGGACTTTGGACACGGCAGACTTCTCGGAGTACGCAGGGTAAGCTCCCGATGCCGATCTCCCGCGGCCAATGCCGTGCTTCCGGGCCGTTTCTTTGTTTTCGGGTCCCATTGTTCTAGCGGGAAATTGAACTCCATTTCCACGTTGGCGGGTGCTCTTGGTGACTTGCATATGCAGTACGACATACCACAGTAACATCACAGACTTTGGGGTCGCAGGTTCGCACTTACACGCTGACGTCCGAACGTCATGCGGAAGTATTGGACCGAAATACAACATGCCAGAACTGGAGACTTACCATGTGTCTCTACTTCTAATCGAGACATCATTGCTAATTGACACGCTTATGTCAAGTTTAGGTTTGTGGCTTTGATACGTTTATGGAATCTTTTGCAGACGTTCACTGGAAGGGTGTTGTTATTTTGATGAAGTATGAGGATCACTTTGCGATGCGCTCATCTTTGGGGCAACATTCGGACAGGCATTGAAGATCCCGAACAAATTTTATCAAGTTTTGATCATGGGCTATGTTGGTATTTGAGCATTTGGATGATAATTGAGGACCGTTAATGACAACTTCCAGTGGATATTACCATCATCGAAGACCTCGGACTCAGACAGAATGCAAGTAAAAGTAGCAGAGTGGGCTGTTCCGATGAGCCACACAGTGTTCAATGAGGTGGGACATAGATAACGCTTCCTATCCGTTGAAGGTCCTACGGGGCTTCGTTTACTTCCTGGGTGAAAAGTTAAACGAAGCCACTTAAAACTGTGGCTGCCTATTGTCAGTTGAGTTGCTGACCTTGAGGGCCCCCAATTTATGTTCGTGACACAGAGCCCATACTCATAAAAGGCCAGTCCTGAGTCTTCCTGTCATTCACTTCAACTGATCACACTTTCATCCTTCAACACAGACAATGCCTTCCATCATCGGTTTACCCCCAGTCATCTGGAGGGACAACGTCCACCGCAACCCCCGGCGCAAGAACCTACCCCGCCCCTTTTGAATATTTCAGTCGATGTCTTCCGGATGATCTTGGATAACCTCGAGCTCCACGACCTGTTCCTCCTCAGCCAAGTCTGTAAATCGACCAGAATCCTCACAACCAGGCCCTCTGGGAGCTGGGAGTCCCTCGTTGCTGACCTCTCGCGCAACCCATTCGTTGCCGGGCTCCCGCGCCGCGAGGTAATCCAGTTCTTCCGCGGCATCGCCTTCCTCCACGCGGATCGCTGGGCCTGCGCGGTGTGCGGCAAGTTGCATCCGACCGACGCACTAGATATCCCAGAGATTTTGGATATGGGATATAAGAAGAGCAGGAGTCTATCGCGCGGGGGGTTCTTACGCTGCCAGAAACCTGTGGTTTCGCAGGATTACTGGCGCTATCTCACCTTCCAGCCCTATTCCCTTAGGTACTTGCACGTCGAGATGGCCTTGAAGCTCAACCGGCTGGGAAAAACCGACAGCAGCTACTTCAGGAAGTTAATGTCGTCGTCCTCGCACATTGGCCTTGGATACCCTGGAGGCCCAGTCTCACATTACAGGTACAGTGTCGAGCCCAAGATCGTCGTCGGAAGGTTTCTGCTCCACTCTGAGTGGAAATTATCTACTTCAGGTAACGGCGGCTCCTGGGCGATCGAATTCAATCAGTCGTACGGTTTCTGCCGTCATCTGAGAATCTACGACCATCGGAGGGTAGACGACTATTGAAAGAAAAGCCTTGTCGGTGAGTGTTCAGATACTCGTACCAGTTTGGATCAGCCTTGGCTTACATGTATATCCGAATTAGCTCCGCAGCCTGCGCTTTACGACTTGAGAAACAAGGTGTTTCGTCCTTTATTTCCTGACATAGCGAACCAGCAGCTCACAGGACACTGCCCGATGTGCTTAACGGACTATTCTATCCGCGTCGGTCAGGCAAATGAGATAGTCCTCCGCGCCTGGTACGATTGCGGTAGTCGCGAGGGTCTTAGTCTTAGACACTCACACATGGACTTCTGGGCAGCTGAGGGGGTCAATCGCGAACCAGGAAGCATTCGACGGATGTGGGAGGCCAGTTGGTAGCTGGACAGTCACTTGTAGTTCAGTTGCGGTGGAAACAGGCTCGGGTAGTGATGGATCGCAACGATGGCTGAGTCTTCGGCGATATCTGTGAAGACTGCGCAGTAACGCTGGATCATCGCAAATATTACACAATCCTTCACAGCGTCCCAACATTGAAAGCTTCATCCCGACAGTCGGCAAAATCGAGAACAGGTCCTTCTAAAGCTTGACGTCAACATCCTCACAGCATTGCCCCGGTATCACTGAAGACATGGGTCTGGAATGCAGCTACGTTTCGAGCCCACCTCTCTGCGTCGCGCGTTGTCCCCTCCGGCTCCATCCCCGCGTCCGTACCCGCTCGTTCGTCGAATGCAATCCCTCCTTTCGGCATCTTCCGAAAACACCACGGCTCCTCTAGCCGCTACTCCGGCTACCCCTGATGAGCCAGCCCCCGCTACTCCAAAGGTCCCGGCTGGTTCGGACGGTGTCTATTCAGATGGTACCTGGTATCGATGCCGTTGTTGGATGTCTCACTGTAGACGCGGGAGCCGTAGGTGTGGCGGGTAGTTCTGATGGAATCGGTGTTCTTCTTGGCCGCCTGGCTGACTGATTATGGAGCAACAGCGGTAGAGGATAATGGAAAAACAAGTTACTAAATCGCGATACTTCTTGCATCTTTCGTCGCATGTGGCAATCCATCACTGGCGGTTCCGGTTATTTGGTTCATCGGCCAAACCCTTACTATCAAGTGCGTGCACGAACTTGGGTCTTCACTGGTGATTTGACGCAAACTCAGGAACGAATTCCCGATGAGAAGTACTGTCTGTCAATGACCCCCAAGAAAAGAACCTACGGCACAACCGACCTCGCCGCGTCCGACTTTGGATCTCCGCCTGGATGCCGCGGCTCCTCATGACCCTTACGGCAAATCACATCACAGTTGCGTCTTCTCTGTACTTCACCCGAGTGGTAAATAGTAAGTACGTGAGATCATGATTATAAGTCTTGTCACTGCCGTTGCCGGCGCCCCGCATGGCATGGTCGTGACGTTACCTTAGTCTCACCACCTACCTACCTAGGAAGACGTAGGTTTCCGTCGCGAAGTTCCTACCCCCGTGAAGATCCCTCGTGTTACGAACAAAAGCCATTTTGGTAGGTTCTAATTTACGCATTTTCTTCATATTCTCTACCGTGCTCAATTGCCGAGTCCAGCTCTCTGAATGGTTCTACCCCGCACCCGCAGCCAACGACCAGTTCCGGGCGAGAAGCGAAAGCGAGGAGGACTCAACGTCCGCCACGAGGGAATTAGGAAGGTTGGACGAACGCGAGCCTAAAAGTAGCCACCAAAGCTTGAAACACCTGTCAAAAGCTTTGTTGGTTGTACCGTTCCATCACAGAGTTGTATCTCTAACTTTCCATCTTTGTCATCTCGGGATGTGATAGTGTAGGTTGGGGTCGGGACATGGACGTGGCTGTCCGGGCTGGTCCAGTATCGTCTCGCATAGAGATAGTACAAAGGAGAATCGGGCCATTAGGGTAGCATCTAACGTAATTTGTTTTCTTGTACGAGCATTACGCAATATAGACAGCCAGTGGCAAGCTAAGTAAAAGTTGAATCAGAAGCCTTTGGCTGGGCCAGCGAAGCGTGGCATCGAAACGATTTCTTTTGGAACTGAGTTCGTCAGATTCGGAAGTTGAAGGACTGCCAATAGCAAGAGAACGGAGTAGCACAGCAGGAGCGACAGTAGGGGCAGAATGATGAAGTGGCCATGTTGTTCAACTATACAACCAGAGGTAACTAACTAAACGCTGCGCGTGGCTGAGTTAAGCTAGCGGAGTCTAATCAAGCAGATTAGCTCAAGTCTTTAGCTATAAGTCGGCCTGTAAAGCCTACTGAGTGAGTTTAGTGGGATGCCAAAAAGTTGTCTTTCAAGTGGGATTCCGAGGCGAGGATGGAATAATTTTACTGGTGCGACATGGAAGTGACTTATTGGATATGGATTTGAAATCCCTTGTGGTGGTGAACGGTTGTTGGCTGGGTAATTGGAGTTGCTACGATATTTTATATCCCCTACCGTACGCCGTCTTCCGCAGTTGTTACAGCCGCTTCACAACATCTCTTCTCCAAAATGCATCTCCGTACAGCTCTTGGCGCCCTGGTCGGCATCTTGCCGCCATTCGGCCGTGATCAATCCCCTTTTCACTCGGCAGTCAGCGAGGACAGCGCTCGCGAACTAGCCGTTGTGAGAGAGGGCAGAGCTCTATGCCCTCTTATTCCCTGGCAGCTCGACTTTGATTTCCCCGCTTGGAAGCAGTCTTCCACCTCCTCGAACTCACAGCTCAACTGCAGTTGGACGGACGATCACGCACAGCGATACTGCGTGTTTGCAGATCCGCACTTCAATGACGGGAAGGGCATCACGGTGATAACGACCCGCGAGCGTGCCCGACACATCTTCCAATCCATCTCGTCTGCGCCGCGTCGTCTTAGCCCGCCCGAGCCGCTGTTCACGACCCGGCATACCGGAACGAAAGGCCGAGGGATATTCGCAACCCAACACATACCCGCAGGCAGTCTCATCACCCAAGAGTCGCCAATGATCTTCCTGGACCGTAACTTGCTGGAGGGAGTCTCGTCCGAAGAGAACCGGACAATGCTCGAAGCATTGGCCGTCAAGAGGTTACCAGGAATCGCGCGCCGAACGTTCCATGAGCTTTACCCGGGAATACATGGAGACAGCCTGGAGCAGAGAATGTGGACGAATGGATATGGTGTCAGCGGCGGTCCCGGGCCGGAGTGGCCTGGGCTGGGGAGCGAATCCGATCTCGGCATGGTTGCGGTGCACGCAAACATATCCGTGAGTGTTCAACGACATATGGATCGTCATGCCATAGGCCCATATCTGACAGCACAGCAGAAGATCAACCACAGCTGTCGAGCCAACGCGGCAGCTCAATGGGACTGGGGCTCGCTCTCACACAAGCTGTGGGCGGCCCGCGACATCGCCCCCGGCGAGGAGATCACCATAACGTACCTCGATCCCATGCAGAACCGCCGGGACCGGCAAGAATTTGCAAACAAGACTCTTGCTTTCAAGTGCGCTTGCAGCCATTGCAAGGCGCCGAAAGAACTCGCAGAGCTGTCTGACGACCGCATCAGCGAGATATTGCTGCTGGAGCAGTCCTTGGGGAATCGGCAGATCGCGCCAGCTGAGCCGGTGGCCATGGCTGAGCTGCTCGTGAGTCTATACAAGGAAGAGGACCTGTATACTCACATTTGCAAGGCGTATGCATTTGCGGCACTCGAGTCGAACGGCGCTGGTCTTGAGTTTCAAGCACGCTCTTGGGCATATAAGAGTGTCAAGGCGGGGATGGTTGCTGGCTCAGGAACAGGAATGGAAGAGTACGTGGAGGATATGCAAGCTTTGTTGAATGGGGCACGAAAGCACTGGTCTTGGAAACACCGAGTACACTAGCAGGCTGAAATACACGAGGATTGGCATGTTACTGTGAGATGATATCGACAACGAGGTTTATTGCTTGGGGGATCACTCGGTGTGCTCTCAAGCGGAGAGGGCAGGTACGTAGTGCGAGTGGTGCTTAGTCATCCGGAGTCTCGGAGCTCGGCCTTCAATATTCCGTGGTTGCTGGGTCAGTCCCCGGTCTTCTTTTCGCATTCGAAAATCATCGCCAGCAGCGAAGCAGCTAGCTGCATGTGAGCCCAGCACAGCAAAGAACCCGACGTCCCCATTGTCCGCCCGCCCCTCCCGACGCCGAAGGCAAAACAGCACCTCGACGGACTCCGAGACGCTCCTTTCCGCTTCCACCTCTTTTGTTCATCGCGCGCGAGTTTCGATATTGTTGTGCGTGTCCGCGTGTTGCGGCCCGGGTCGAAACCCACCCAAGCTCGTCCTTGACCTTCCGCCTCGACAGCTGGCTCTCTGTCCTTCGAGGCAGCAGCATACCATATTTGAATCACACTTTTTTTTTCTCTTTTCCACGCAAAGATGGCGCCCCTCATTCTCCACAACGTTCCCGACGACGAGCTCTACGTCGGCGACGACGGAATAAAACGACCCTACGCCATGGTCTTTCCCCAGTACGTCCCAACCAAACACCCACCGAATGCGATTCTCCCTATCCAACCCGTCTCCCCGCGATGACATGCCACTGACTTAACCCCCTCTCCTGCAGACAAGACGGTCTCCCCGGCGCCCGCCGTCGCGGCGCCGCAGAAACGGGCTCCTTCGGAAAGTCGACGCGCCGCTCGCGCTCCCGCACGGGGACCCCAGCCCGCCGCGAGAACCCGACGATCCAGGCCGCAGACAAGCTCTTCGGCGAATGGGTCTCCCAGGCGGCCAGCTCCAACCTCGCCGCCAACCCCTCCGCCGACGCGTCGTCCTCCAACGCCGCCTCGTCGGGCCAGCAGCGCAAGCCCTCGGGCCTCTCGCAACCGCCCCTCCTGGCCTCCGCCGACGACGCCGCCCCGGCCGCGAACACGAACGGGCCCCTCCTCTCCCGCCGACGCGAGCCCACCGAGGTCATCCTCCGCGGCTACCGCTCCCCGACGCAGCAGTACGCCGCCGTCTCCCACTACGAGCAGCTCGCCGGCCTCATCTGCGAGGACTACCCGCGCGAGCCGCCCCTCGAGCAGCGCCGCTACAAGTCGGAGCTGCGCGACCCGGCCTTCACGCGGCGCCGCGCGCTGACGCCCGAGGAGCGCGCCAAGGTCAACCGCGCCGACGGCGGCGAGCACTGGGTCAAGGTCACGTTCGAGTCGGCCGACGCCGCCGACGCCGCCGTGTACGCCAGCCCCCAGCGCGTGCTGGGCTACCTCGTCCACGCCGAGCCGTACCACGGCCTGCCGCCCGCCCGCGACGAGCCCGTCCCGGACGTCGACTCGCTCGTGGCCCTGCAGGACGAGCACCACCGCTCGCAGTCCGTTCCGGCGGGCAGCTTCGGCGGCCAGGCGGCGTTCAGACGCCAGCAGGCGGGCAGGAACGTTAGCAGCAGCAGCAACAACGGCGGAAACCCGTTCTCCTCGGGCGGCAACGTCCGCTCGCTGAGCGACTTCTCCCCGCCCACGTCCCTCACGTCCTCCAACACGATCGAGACGGCCACCATCTCCAACGCCACCACCACCTCGTCCGCGACGATCACAATGTCCGACCACCCCCAGCAGCAGGAGCGGGAGCCCCCCCAGCCCCCCCGCCAGGAGGACAGCCTCTTCTGCCGGCGCATCCCCACGGCCCGCCGCGCCAGGCTCCTGCCCGCCGAGCAGGCCCTCCTCCCGCAGCAGAGCTACTCGCAGCGCCTCGTCAACGCCGTGCCCTTCCTCAAGTGGTTCAGCGGCTCCATGATCGGCAACGAGGTGCCGCGCACCGACGCGGGCGACTTCGACTGGGGCCGCGCCAGCCTGTACTGGAAGGTCATCTGGTGGCTGGACGCGACGTTTGGGCTGTTCGGGGGCGAGATCCTGAGCGCGGACAAGGACGACTGAGTCTGGCGGGGGTTTGGTGAAGATGGGGGAGAGAGGGCACTATAGACTGTGTTCTTTTTTGCGTCGGGTTTTGCATTGTCAGGAATGGTTTGGGGGGGAGGCACAAGAAGGCGTTCTCGGAGGAAAAAGTTGTTCTTTTTTTTTTCATAATGTTCCATGAATACCACGCCGGATACCGGGGCTCTCCACACAGCCCGTATCTTGATTTTTCCCATCTTGCGCACAGGAACTGTGACGAGCGACGTGGTTGTGGCCAGAGCAGCCGTTGAAAAGGGCGGACAGAGACACGGGCGAACACCACGCCGGGGAGTTTCATACGATAAGAGTCAGAGCAGAGGGAGCGTTCCCTCCCCATCCCCCTTATTTCTCAATCTATAGACGTCTCTAAATGGGTGGGGGGTATAAACAAAAGGAATAATTTCATGACGTTTTCGCCTGCAGCCCATTTTTTTCGTTTCGTCAGCCGGAAAAAGACACACGCTATACATCTTGCTCGTTCACGCTCCACCGCCGGCCCCGGTCGTCGTCCTCCTCCCCCTCCGACTCCGCCGCCAGGTCGCGCAGCAGCCCTTCTCTGACGTCGCCGCTCTCTTCGTGGGTCGTCCTCTCGTCGGCCCAGGGTTGTTGGAGCTGCTGCTGCTGCGGCCCCGACGTCTCGTCCTCCTCCCGCAGCACGTCGTACTGCCTCTGCGTCTCCGGGGCGGCGGTCCTCTGGTCGTCCAGCTGGGACTCGTCGCTGAGCCCGACGCCGAGGCTGTCGAACGTCACGTCGGTGGCGAACCGCCTGATGGGCTGCGGCGAGAAGGGCCGCACGCCGCGCGAGCGGTTGAAGTTGGTCTCGGAGAAGATGCTGTCCGCGTCGGTGTCGTGCTGCTGCTGCTCCCCGAGCCCGGGGGACGCCATGGCCGCGAGGCTCTGGTACCGGTCCGAGTCGCTCAGCAGGCTGTCGCCCCGCGCGTGGCCCCGCGACGTGGTCACGTCCGACGCCGCGTCGGCGAGGATGCTCTTGGGCGGGAGGATGCTGAACAGCTTGGCCGCCTCGGCGCCGCCCATGACGGCCCCGCCCGCGGCGCCGATGCTCGCGTGGTGCACGTCGGCCACCTCGTCGCTGGCGAACAGGTCGGCGCCCTTCTCGAGGAGCTCGTCCAGCCCGCCGCCGGACCAGCCCTTGCGGGCGAGCGACTCGAAGATGTCCACCTCGGCGCGGACCAGGCTGCAGCTGGCGTCGAGGATGCGGCCGCTCGTGTCCTGGCTCTCGCGGAGGAGGGTGCGGGCGTGGTCGCCGTGGAGGGACGTCAGGCCGTCGAGGCGGGTGGTCAGGTCGACGAGGTGGGCGCGGAACTTGCCGACGTCGCGGCGGCGCTGCTTGTGCAGGCGCAGGCCCTCCTTCTCGAGCTTCTGGATCTCCTTGCTGCGGGTCTTGACCTCGCGCACGTACGAGTCCTCCTCGTCGTCGACGCGCTGGCGCCACTTGTCGAGCTCGTGCAGGAGAGGCACCTCGAAGTCGCGGTAGACCGTCTCGGAGAGGATCTGCTGGTGGTTCGCGACGAGGTGGTGGACGCCCGAGGCGGAGAGGAGGAGGTCGGCGGTGCAGCTGTCCTTGCCGCCGGCGGTGAAGCTGGCGGAGAGGGCGGCGCCGGGCTGGGACGCGCTGGCGAGGGACTCGGCGCGGGCCTCCTTCAGGCGGGCGCAGGCCTCGAGGGCGGAGCCGAAGGCGGAGGCGGCGGTGGAGAGGGAGGCGAGGGCGACGCGGTAGGCTTTCGCGGTCTGGAGGAGGTCGGAGTAAGCGGTCTGGGAGTTTTCGAGGTCGGTTTTCGTCAGGACGGCGGTGACGGGCCGCGGGGGCGGCGGGAGCGGAAGGTGGAACGAAGAGAGCGGGTTCGCGGTCGAGGCGAGGGAGTAGACGGGCGAGTTGGGGATCGGAGGCAGCTGGGAGGGCGTCGGGGTGGACGGGCGAATGTCGTTGGAGTCGTCGGCGGTGCCGGCCGGTGGGCTCGCCATGGCTGCTGCCGGTAGGGGTGTGCGACGCGGTCGGCCGTCAATAACGTATTCCGTCGTGACGGGGTTGCTTTCCCCGAGGGGCGTGGTGATAGGATAGGATTGCGGGAGTTGCGTTGCAAGCGGTGGTAGTGGTGGTGTTTATCGTAGCAACGATGCGGGGATGGCTCGGTTGCTATGCCCGCTGGAATGGAATGGACCTTTGTTTCAGTGCTCGTCCTTGCGTATGTCTCTGGCTTATCGGGTGTGAGCAATCATCATCGTCGTCGTCGTCGGGGCATTCGGGGATGACAAGGCGGGAGTCGCAACAGAGCCTTCCGGAGGATGATGGGCTTGGTTTTCGGTGGTAGGCCGTTTGTAGAACAGATAGAAAAAAAGAGAAGACGGGAGATCACCGACAGAAATGCAAGATGCAGCAGGCCAGCTGCACCGCCCATGCAGCAGAGGCAAGATTGGTTGGGTACCGTGGTCTGTAGAGTTCTGGTGTGTGTGTGCCTGAGTGTGGGTGGCGGTCGGTGCGTGTGGATCCGGGAACGCTACGGTGTAGCCTGTACAGTCGTTTGCATTGGCAGCTTCCAAAACCCAAAGTAGGGCACTACTTACTACACATCAGATATACGTTTTTTTTACAACACCACATAGAACACCACAAATTTCATCACTAATAGAGTAATTAACCCTATATAAAGGCCTTTAGGCCGTTAAATTATACGTTTCTTTTCTTTAGTAGGTATAAAGCTTATACTTCTATTAGTTAGCTATAGGGGCCCGCCCCGTTACTTATCTTAATAATAATTTTAGTAGTATAATAAAGTCTAACTTTACCTTAAAATTAATACCTTAGTATATTAAATATTCTTACTTACTATTTATTATCCCTATTGTTTATTATAGTTAATTTATTTTATAATACCTTTTTAAAAGTACTAAGTATTAATTAATCTAATTAATAACTTATTACTAGCTCCTTTAGTTACTCGTACTTATACCTATAAGTAACACAAAAATACTTTTAATAAAAAACCTTAAGTTATATTTTAAAAATTAATAAATAAGTAAATTATAATTATTTAAATACTAATAATAAAGTAATAAGTAGCTAAACTAAAGAATACTCTAACTAATTCTAGACTATTATAAATAAAATCTAGTAAATATTAGGTATTAATAGTTAAATTAAAAAAGTAATTAGTTATAAAGAAATAAATAACTATAACTATACTACTAAAAGAACTATTAAATCCTATTAAAAATAATACTAAAATTAATTTAAACAACAATAATAGTATTAAAAACAAGACCCTACTCTAAAAACAACTAAATACTTTAGTTACTTCCTCTTAAAGCTAATAAAATTCCTCCTTTTTTTAATAATAACAGGATCCCTTTCCTAATAATAAGTAAAATATACTCTCTTAATAGTAACAAAAGCCTTTTTTTAAACAAAACTATACCTATACCCCACACTACTTAAAAATTAAAGTATTTTTTAATAATAACGTTTTTACTAAAAATTAAAGTTTATTTATACTTATAAAAATCCCTATTTATATTTTATATAAACTAACTTTTAATAGTATACCCTTTTTACTTAAACTTCCTTATATAATTAAGTTATAAAAAATACAGTATAATACTATTAAATCCCTTATACTTAAGAAGTAAAAGAATACTATTATTAATATTAAAAAACAAATCTATAATTAACTTAGAGCCATACTTAAGGTTACTAAGTTATATATTACTTTTTAAATTAAATAGTAAAAAAAGAGTACTAAACCTATTTACTTAGTATATTAAAAAGAGTATAATACTATAACTATTAATATTTAACTATACTTACTATAGTATATACTAACTAAATAGATCCTTAAAGTTAGTAGGTATAGTAAAGCTATAATTAAAGTAATACTTATTTTTTAGTTTTATATCTCTACTACCACAGAAACATAAGCTACCTATAATACTATATTAATTACCTTACTTACTAAAGTCTATAGTAGTTAACCTTTTTACTAAGTTAAATAAAAGGAGTATATTAGTAAAATAGTTACTACTATTAAAAAGGCAAAGAATATTACTAAAAATAAGTTCTTATAGCTACTACGCTATTAGTAGTATCTTAAGCCAATAATATATAAAAATACTACTAAAAGCAGAGATTATTTATATACTTAGTATTAAATTACCTCTAATAAAATATACTATAAATTAGAGATTTTTAATTTTAAGTAATAAAAAAAGGCCCTTTTTAAGAGTAAAGCTAGTATTTTACTTAGTACTCTACCTATAGACTTTATAGTTATAATAGAGAAACACAAGGGCACTACAGTTAAAAAGGTTTAAAATAAATAAACACTATAGAGTAAGAGTATTTAAACAACTATTTAGACCAATTTTTTAGTTCCTTTTACTCCTATAGCAATACTTAATTAACTAAGTTAAACCTTAAGTAATACTATTATAAACTTTTATAGCGTACTACTAACCTTACTTTATCTAATATAGCTATTACTACCAGTATATTAGAATTAACCTTACTATACTCTATATATATTTATAACTCTAAACAAGCCTCTTTATACTCCTACTCTATAGTAATAAATACCTATTTAATTGTTATTTTTAGTAGTACTAAATTTACTAACTAAACAATATAGTTAAGTTAATAACTTTATTATTTAGTTTACTACTATACTAAGTAAGTATTATAACATTAATAACTATTTTTAAACGTTACTTAAGCTACTTTATAGCTACTATAGTAGTCTTTATTCTATTAAAGGGCTTTTTAATTACTAGTTTAATAAGTAGGGTATTACTCTAAATATTACTAATATTATTAAATTAAATATTAAAGTTTTTATTAATAATAGAGTCTTTTACTTACGTAGTAAAGAGCTAGCCGCGTCTATAGAGTCTATAGGGATTATTAAGCCTTTTAATTAAGTAACTTAGGATGCGTTTTATTATTAACTCTATAATACTAGTACTAGTAACTTAGGCCTTTTAAATAAAGAAATTTCTATAGTACTAACCCCTATAGGCCCTTAACTATAGGTATTTTAAACTATAACTATAGCTCTTATAGAGTTTTTTACTAAAAACAAGGCTAAGGAGGATTATAGGTTATAAAAGGTATTAGTTAAGGCTAAAAGGGGGTATATAGGTAAGTAAAATACTATATTACTTAATTAATTATTAATTAAGTTAGTACTTTAGTAGTTTTTTATAATATTTTTTTTTCCTTCTCTAAGTTTTTTATTTAAAATCTCCTTTCCTCTTTAACTACTATAACCTAATCTAAATTAGTTTAATACTAATTTACTTAGTAAGAGTTAAATATTACTTTAAATAATTATTAATAGGCTTTTACTATAACTTAGTAGATTATAGTTAAGACTAATTAATATATTAAATAATAGGTAGTTTTTAAGTTATTTTACTAATTTACTATACTTTAAGAACGATATAGGGTTAAGTGGTAAAGAGATTAATAAAGAGGATATTAGTATATAATTAGAGTTAGGTAATAAGGGGTTATAATAAGTACTACTTATAGTGTTTATTTTATTTGTCTTTTACCTACTTAATTATAGTAACCTCGCAGCTTACTTAACGACGGCTTTAACCTATTACTAGTATTTATTTTTTTTTTTTATTTAACTATAGTAACTTTTTAGTTTAGTAATAGCTTTAACCCGTTACTTACTTTATTTAATATATCTCTACTTTCTTTACTATTAATAACTCCTACTATAAACTTATTAAATATACCTTTATTACTATTAAAATTAATAAACACATAGTAAAAGTAACTAGTAATTTATAGTAATCTCTACCCTACCTCTAAAGCACAGTTATATAAAAACTCTACTTAATTATAAACGTTCTTATTACTAGTATTATATACGTAAAAGTTCTTTTTAATATACTTTTTTAGGTTTTTAAAGTACTTTTTAATTAAGTTAAAGTTAAGTAAGTATAGTAGAAGGTATTTGAAGTATATACTAGCTTTTTTATAAGTAATTTAAATATCTTTTTAGTAGTAAAAAGAGGTATTATCTATAATAATTACTAAATAAGGAGTAGAAAACCTTTTATACTTAAGTAGTAAATATTAAGTAATTTATACTATAAAGCTATTACTATTTGTTATTCCTAAGTATATAAAAAAATCTAAAATACCCTTAAGAGTTAGTACTAATAGAAGCTATATTTACTAATTATGTTTTAGTTTTACTAATTTCTACAGTATAAGGCCTTTTAGTACCTATCCTATTTACTTTTTACTAGTATTTTTATTTACTTCTAACTTATTAATAAAAATTAGTTATTTTGGTTTATACTACTGTATATAATAGAGCTACTTAAGCCTCTTTTCTAAGTCTTATTAAGTAGCTATAATATATATCTTTTTATTAATTTAACCTACTTCTTTAAAATATTAACTAATTATTAATAAACTAATACTAAAATTAAATTACTTAAATAAAAAAATTTATATTTTATTTAATATTAAATTATTATAATACTTTAATAGTTTAAGTAATTTAGTATAATACTAAATTTTTATTTTTTAACTACTTTTACAAAATCTTTTATATTATTTAACTTTACTAGTAAAGTTATATTAGTAGTAGTATATTTAAATTATTTATTAGTTATAATTAATAGCTCTAATAATAAAACTATTATTAAGGTTAAGGAATAGGAGTATTAAATTAATTTTAGTAAGCTAGTATATTAAAATCCTTAGTACTATAGTAGTAAATTAACTAAAATATAGTTTTTAAATAGCTTTATATTTGTTTTCTATAGTAACAAAAGGCCTTTTAACAGCAGTATCTACAAAAAGCTACAATATAAAGAATGTTGGATTTGCGGACAAAATCTGACTTTTTTGCATTAGTAAGCGTTGCCCCACTTTGGGTTTTAGAAGCTGCTGATGCAAACGACTGTAGGTACGGGGGGCCCCTCCTGAGATGATTTGGCAGTGGAGCCTGGGCCGCCCAGTGACGGGCCTTTACCTTGTGATTCGGGGCCCGACGGCCGTTGCAGCTGACTGCGATAAGACCCTGGTAGGTAGCTTCTTAGCGTCATCAGGTGTTCTGGATGGTTTTAGGTAAGCAGCAGGAACTGTTCACTAGGTCTTTGGAATATCTAGGAGGTGTAGCCCATTCGAGGCCGTCACGTGGTTATGCTGGAACTAGTAGTTGGACCGAGATAAGAGGCAACTTCACGAGCACGCCTTCACCAGCGAGAATGGTACCACGTCAAGAAACAGCAGCCTGGTGCATGTGCTTCTATTCTAGCCTTCTGGGTGGCGAGCGCAGCAGCCAACCCGTCGTCTCGTCATGATCATCATCCTCCACCACCGGCCTCACTTCCCGGTGGGCGGCAGTCTGCTGTGCAAGAACTCCTCGACCTCGTCCAGCTCCTCCAAGCAGGCGGAGTGAGGCATGCCCCTAGGATCCGAACGTTAGCAACAGGACACAGACAACAGGAAGAAAAGACTCACGGGTAAATCTTCCTCGTAACGGTGAACCCCAGGGCCTTGAGCTTCTCGGCAGACATGGCGCCCAGCTCGGGCCTGACCACCGGGTCCGCGTCGCCGTGGCCGAGGAACACGGGCGTGTTGGCCTTGACCTGGTCCGCCGGCAGCGACTGGACGAACTTGTCGACCAGGGGGAGCCAGCACGACAGGCCGACGACGCCGCCGATGGCGGGCTCGCCCCCGAGGCCGGTGAAGAGGGCCATGGCGCCGCCCTGGCTGAAGCCTCCGAGGACGATGCGCTCGGCCGGGATGCCGGCGTCCATCTCCTGCTTCATGAGGTACTTGAAGTACTCGCTGCTCTTGCGGGTGCCCTCCTCGTCCTCGGACGCACGGAGGGCCTCGACGGTACCGTCGAGACGTTTCTGAAGGCATGGTCAGCTACGGCAACAGTTCAAAGGGATCATCGGGTAGGACTTACAATGTCGAACCAGCCGGGCATGCGGTAGCCCATGTTCTGGTTTGTGGTTAGTCAGCTTTCATTGGGAAGGGCGAATGCAGCAAGAATACTGAAACTCACGCAGGTGATGGGCCTCTCGGGCGCGTTGGGCAGGATGAACTTGACCTCGTCGAGCCTCTGCCTCCGCCTCCAGTTCTGGACGGCGCTGGCCCACCCGTGGCCCGAGTCGCCGAGGCCGTGGGCGAAGATGACCGTCGCCGTGTGCTTCCCGGGGGGCGGGAACACCAGCGGGGCTTGGCTGCAGAAGTCCGCCATGTCTTCGGTGGCGCGTGTGGATAGGGGTTGAGAGATGGAGAGGGACGGGTTCCTCAGGTTCTGAGCCGAGAGACGAGTCGGTGTCTGCCGTTTGCCGAGGGCGGAAGATGCGAAGATGGGCGCGGTGGCGGTGAAGCAACGCGAGAACACCAGCGGTTTGATGAGGTGCAGCGGGAAACGGCCGTGAGCAATACCGGCCATGAGTGGTGGGGGATTGGCGTTGAATGTGGAAGGGACGTCGTTTTTTTCGCAGTTGCGGTGCACCAGTCGTGCTCCCACGTCGTTTCTGTTGGCGTGGGGAATGTGGGGCCGCCCTGGCGCACCTGAGATCCTTCTAGATCTTCTGGTCCGGGCCGCTGTGACACTCCAAACATCATCTGAAGCAGGTACCTAGGTGCCCGGCAAGAGGTCTTAGGAAGGGGGGAAATGCAAAACCTCTTTCTCTCAGATTACATACCTATTATTGATGTAAAACTTTGCTCAGAAAAGAGACATTTCTTCTCAATAACACAGCCTCTTAGGTCAAGCTAGCAATGGAGTTGGAGGCGGTACGTAGGTACCAAATACACAGCAGGCCATCCGTACCTACCTAGGCACAAGATGACATGTGGAATGACAGGCCGGGAAGAATGAGAGAACAGCACCTAGGTAGGAGTGAAAGCTGATTCAAAACATGATCATAAACAGGGTCAATTACAACGCCAACCTTCCATCAGTAGAGTTCGGATACAATCCCATAGTAACACCCCGGCCTGGACGTCAGTACCTACACGCAAGCTTAGTGTGATCAATAAGGCTGCGATATCTTCATGAGAATTGGCGAGTACGACGAAACCACCGCGGCCAAAGCGCAGTAGCAACTCATCCTCGACAGGCCCAGCGACGACTTCCTGTCCCGTTAAGTATGGGACTGGTTCGATATAGCCCACGTACGGGTGTGGCACGAGTACTCGTTTTCAAGTTTATGTGTGACAAGTGTTGCCCAACCACCACATGCATCGTCACAGCAGACCACTATTTTGAGAGGACTAACAAGGGTATGGTTGAAGTGAGGCTGTGTGGCTGAACGACCACCAGTCACGCAGGCTAGGTACCTAAGCCAGAGGCTGATAAATACCTACCTACCTAGGTATCTCGAGCAGGCTCGCCCGCCCTATTTATTAGTCGTTAACGCATGTCTTCAGCCTGCCTGCCTATCAGAATGATGGTGTATGCACCTTCCGGCGTACCAAAATAACTGTGTTGTACCTGCCTGATGTGATACTTTGATTGGGCGCCTGCTACGGAAAACGCCTTACCTGAGTATCGGTTACACAATGTCAGGCTGGCAGGAACAAGTATTTTAAACCCCATCTCCCCGCTCAAAGAATTCTCAGCATTTTCAAACCATCCAGACGGGTCTTCAATCGACATGCCTTCAACAACAGCCTATCATCCTGTCAACATCGTGGCGGACGAAGGGGTTTCGGAGCCTGGGCCAAAGGTGGCTGATGGCCCTACAGTTTGCCCTGTCGACAAGCTCTCACCAGCCTCACGGCTGGAAGCCAGCACACTTCAGACAAGATGGACCCAGGCCGTTTGGGCGTGGGCATGGGATTGTACACTGACGGCAATGCCGCTCTTTTATATCGGTACGGACGACATGATGCCCACTCCAACCTAGCAAGCATGCTGATACATAGGCCAGCACTCCCTCTACTGGTACTCAAACTTCATGGAGAGCCAGTGTCCGATTATGGCAGCCGAATCATCGATATAATTCGTCTGAGCCCGACCATTTACCCCATCCTGTTTGCGACAGTCGCCGCCCGCTTCTATAAGAACCTTGCTCGCTGGAGCCTAGAGAGGCCCCGGGGTATTGTTCTTTCGTCCCTCGAGCAGATCGTTGGCAGTCAGAGCTTTGGCAGTGCCGTTGAGAGGTTCATCGTTGTCCGCGCCCAGCTCTTGATAGGATGTCTTATCCTCTTCACGTGGCTGCTGTCGCCCATCGGGGGTCAGAGCTCGTCGCGGCTGCTTGACACCCAAAGCAAGTTCATATCTGAGAACGGAGATATGTATTACGGTCACACGGATTATATGGCCTCTGGGTTCGTAGACAAAATCTTTTACTCAACTTGGCGACCTATAGTGGAAAGTATCTACACTGCGAGTCTCCTATCCCCTCGGACCTAAGCAGCAGTTGGCCTCCGCGGACATTTGGGGAAGGCCAAAAGTCCCGACGTGGCCGCGTGACGACAACACCACAATTGGTGAATGGCGCGAGGTAGATATCGACGCCCTCGCTGCTGAAGATGCCTACTACACGTCCTTGGTCGGAATCCCGGTGAAGGGGCTGCGCTTCGACGACGACGCGACGACGTACGACTTCAGTGTCCCGTCTTCATACTTTGATATCCACTGCCACCTAGCGACGCGGCTGAAAGATTGGCACACTGCAGAGCCATACCTGAATACAGAGGGTTTCAACTTGTCCGAGAGTATTTATTACAGTCGCACCTCCCCTGGGCTATCGGGCTTCGCCGTCAAAATGTTACTGGACCCCAGCTACAACAGGAACAGCACCGAAATACATTACACGCCGGCGGGTAAATTCCTACACATTTCTGCAGTCGATCCGAGGAACGAAAGGCTTCCGTATATATTCCATGTCTTCGAGTGCGATATGCGCACTATTGACGTTGAGACTGCTATCCGGTGTGCTGCAAAAGACTGTCTGCCCCTCCGACAACGCCGTCTGTCGAACATTCGCGAAACGAACCAGTCCTGGCCGAGGAATGTGGAAGGGGTCAAACTTATGGACTTCGCGTCCAGCTGGTCGGGCATGGCCGGTAAGTCGGATTTCGGCTACGCCACCCCGACGGAGAACTGGATCTTAAACGACACAGGCACCTACAATCTCAGAGTATGGAAAGATCGAGACAACATCGACATGGAGAGCTTCTCGGCGCGCTACACGGTGTTGTTCAATACGGCTCGGCAGGCCGGCCTGAACCCGACCGACATCAATAACGCGTCACTAACCAGCGAGCCGGTGCTAGACGGGAGCGAGGCATACATGCTGACGCCGCCAAACCGAACCGCGGCCGTCATCACCTATGAGCTGCGCGTCTACCGGGCCAACTTCACTTGGGCGGGCATCCTTCTGGTGATAACGGCGGTGCTGGAAGTCCTCGCCGTTGGCGGGCTAGTCTTCCGGTACCTCATCCGCGGGCCCGACGTGCTCGGCTTTGCAAGTTCACTGACGCGAGACAACCGCTTCGTGCCGCTGGAGGGGGGTTCGGCACTCGGCGGGGCGGAGAGGGCGCGGGCAGCGGGGAATGTAAGACTGCGACTTGCGGATGTGAAGCCGGAGGAGAGGACTGGGTATATTGCGTTGAGCGCAGTGCCTGCGACAGACAGAGAGGGCGTGGACAAATTGCAAGCGGAAGACGGTTGGCGAGCTTTTGATACACGTAGAGTGTACGACTGACACTTGTCGCACCAAACGCAACGCTGCTGGTAGCACCACGAGCAATTACGTCTGTATGCATGCTATACGACAGCACTTGATTCGAGCCGTCGAGTTGATCGTGAGGACATGGAATGTCTGGGCCTCTGGGAAATGGTACCAAATGCGCTAGTGTGGGCCCGGGACTCACTCCCGCCCGCCCCAAACACCAAGTGGACCCGGCCGCGCGCAACGAAAACCGCCCCGCCCCACCGCCCTCCGGCCCCATCCGCTCCGGGGCCGCGGTCGCGTGTCCCTCGTCCGATCGACGGCTAAGGGACCCCATGAGCCCAACTACCCGCGATTCAAGATCTATAAAAAACGACGACACACCTCCCGATAGGTCACCCATCCAACCATCACACATCACCACCGCCCACCATGCCCCGCCTAAACCCCCTCCTCCTCCTCCTCACCCTAACAATCGCCTTGCTATCCTACATCCTCTCCCCTTCCCTCCGCTCACACCTCCTCAAAACCAAACATGCAAAGAGGATGCCAGTCTACTTCTTCTCCCACGGCGGCGTACCTCCCCCCTCCCCCTCTTCTCCTTTCTGGCCTCTCTGACTAAACCCCAGCCCGACGTGATGTACAACAAAGCCCACCCAGCCTACCCCGTCCTCCAGCGCATCGGCGCCGAGATCACGTCCCTCCGCCCCGCGGCGGCGCTCGTCTTCTCCGCGCACTGGCAGTCCGCCTCCCCGTCTTCCGTGCTCGTCAACGACGCGCCTTCGGCGCCGCTGATCTACGACTTCTCCGGGTTCCCGTTGCACTACTACTCCGCGAGCTTCCCCAACGCGGGCTCCCCGTCGCTGGCTGCGCGAGTGTGCGATTTATTAGCTGGCACGAACATATCCTGCGGGCTGACGCAGCGCGGCCTGGACCACGGCGTCTGGGCGGGCTTCCACGTCGCCTTCCACCCCGACGAGAACCCGCTGCGCGTGCCGCTCGTGCAGGCCTCGCTGCTGAGGTCCGAGGACCCGGACGCGCACTACCGCCTGGGCCGCGCCGTCGCCGCGCTGCGCGGGGAGGGCGTGGTGATTGTAGGCGCTGGCATGTCGGTGCACAATCTGCGCGACATGGGCGCCGGCGGGGGCCCGATGCCGTACGCGGTCAGCTTCGACGAGGCGCTGAGGGAGGCCGTCGAGGCGGACCCCGGGGAGAGGCAGGGGAGGATGGCGCGGGTGTGCGGGCGGCCTGATGCGAGGCAGGCGCATCCTTGGATGGACCATCTCATGCCTGTTCATGTGGCTGCGGGCGCCGCGGGGGAGGATGTTGGGAGGCAGATTTGGACCATGCAGGAGGGGAGTTTTGCGTGGGCGCAGTATAGGTTCGGATAGAGCCAACGCCGTCGTGGATTTGCTTCTGGAGTTATCAAAGATGGCCGGTGAATGGGTGGGCAACGGATAGATAAGATGGTCATTTATTAAGCCTCTATGACCTAGGTATCTTGCTACTCATGATCCTCCCCCATGACGCCCTGGTATGTCCTGTTTAACGAGCTCTATCATCTATTCATCATTCGTTCACACCTCCTGTTAGGTCTCATTCATAGAAATACAGTCGCATCACCGCCACTGGGAGCCCGTCTTCCACTAAGGAAGTTCTCAACCAGGTGGTGACTGCCGGTTTTCTGTGCATCCCAGCCATAGAAAGAGCTGTCAATGTTTTCTGGGCCGTTCGAGTCGCCGGAGTCCAGCAGGCCGCGACCACTGGTGTTCTGCCGCTTCCGGGGCGAGCCCTGGGTCGACCGATCGCTGGCCAACATGGGGCCAAACTGCTGCTCCAGAGCCATGCTGAACCCCGGGCTGGACGATGACGACTTCAGTCCCCGCCGTGCCGTCGCTCGTCTCACAAGCTTCACGGGAGATCGAGTTTTGGCCTTTGGGTGATTCTCGGACGTGACGTTAGGGAGCGTGCCCGCACTCTGCATCTTGGAGCTTCCCCTCTCCGGTGGCCGTACAGGAATGTTGCTGTGCGGAGGGTGCGTTTGCATCAACGGCATTGAAGGTGCAGCCCTTAGAGAACTCCTTGGAGGAATCGGAGGGGGCCAGTACACCCCGCGGGTGCGATTGGAAGCCCGGCTATCGGACGAAGGCGCTGTGTTCTCGTCCCTGGTTGGTGTTGAGAACTTGGACGGCTTCCAGCCCTCAACGCGACTCGCCGACGACACCTTCTGCGAGTTCTGGTCTGTCGTCCGCAGTGGAGTGAACAGCTTCCTGCTCTCCGAGCCAGTCGGCTTGTAAGACAATGGTGACCAGTCTTCGAATTGCGCCCCCTCGCGGACATGTCCTATGGCCCGGGGCATGCTGGGCTTCGCGTAGCGCACCTCATGCAGGTTCTTACCCTTGGCAGACGGTAAACGCAGATCATTTCGTGAAATGTTCGCAGAGAGAAATGTCTTCCACTCCACCGAACTTGCGTACGAGGCAGTCCGGTCGGTCGGCATGGTCGGCTTGTATGTGATCGGCTCGACCGGGGCGCTCTGCGCCATAAGTCTGCGGTAGCGAGCGTCTGAAAGACCACTTGCATGTGTTTCGCGCTCAATGGAGGCATCCGAGTGACTGCTGTTAGACTGAGGAAGACGTGCGATTTTCCCACTGAGTTTATGGCGAGGGTGTCGTGGACGTAGCTTTGGTGCGGTCTTATCGTCTATCGCCAGCGTCTGGAACTCATTCCTGGGGGACCGCAACTGGTCAGAGTAAATGCTTTCGGAATAGGCGAGGCGTGGATCATCGTCCAGAGACTGGCTGGGATGGCGGCTCATAGAAAGCATGCTTAGATCCAAGGTAGGCAGAGGTGGCGAGCCGATCTGCGCAGGAGGTTCCTGGTTCTCCTTCATGGATTCTTGAAGCGCCCGGCGGTAAGGGCTCGTCGTCCGGAACAAGTGACATGTCGGGCTACCGAAAAAGGCGGAACTCCGAGTCGACAGTGTTTTGGGGGCTGCCAAAGTCTCCTGGACATTGCCAACTGAAGCCTTGACAGGAGGCTGATTCTTATCGTCGCCCACGGCTGGTCCAGGGTATGGCCCGTAGGACGCCAGCGTCGAGCCGGCTACAGAGTCTTGCGGGCGATGAATCACGCTCCCTTGTGACGAATCAGACTCTTCGGAGATGGTGTCTCCAACGTCGACCTGTTCTTTCGCGGCATCCCGGAAAACGTCGTCGTCCCGCAATACGCATCGAATCGTAGAAATGCTGTCCGCCTGTGCAGACATGGAGCCCCTCAAGTCGGAAGAGGTCCGCGAACGGCGTGCCTCGTGGCCTGGACAGTCATTAATGCCCACTTCTTTCAAGCTGTTTGTTTCCGAATCTCTCTGCTTCGCTTCGCTCAGTCGATTCATCAACGCGGAGTAAACCCTCTGGCT
Organism: Colletotrichum brevisporum; assembly: GCA_030770045.1. Lineage (NCBI taxonomy): Eukaryota > Fungi > Ascomycota > Sordariomycetes > Glomerellales > Glomerellaceae > Colletotrichum > Colletotrichum brevisporum. The sequence continues at coordinate 1,261,233 of JAUGSI010000011.1, forward strand.
GTCAACCACTGGACCTTGGCGAGCCGCATCGTTTGCCTGCGGAGACAACGCCTCAAACTCGTACGGATTGTAGCGATCGGTCGGTGGTCGGCGGAACGACGACGAGGGAACGTGAGGCCCAAACTCCTTGATCACCGAAAGACGCTGTCTCTCCCTCTCTGCGCCGGAGGTACACTGACTGTTGAGAGTGGGAGCGCCAGAACTGGTCCAGCTGGTGACGCGTGACTTTTCGTCCGAGACCGTTCTCTCAGCGTCCAGGCTCTCTATGCTGCCCTGGCGAGAGCGAAGCCTCTGGGCCGATGATGCGTTGTGAAGCGAGGGCACTCGGGACGGCACCTGCGAGATGGAGCACTCATCCGTCGGTAGATGGTCCACGATGTCCATGTAGGCGTCTTCTTCATCGGCGTCTCCGACTTCCGTAGCCTGGTCGTGGCCTGCGTCATCTGGTCTCGAGCGTTCCGGGCCAAGACCATCTTTTTTGTCGCGACGGAAGAAGGTCTTGAGCTTGGACCTGAGACCGCTGGAGACCTTGCGGGCTTTCTTTCTCAGCGAGTCGGGAGTCTTCGCTGGGGTCGATGGACTGGAGGTGAAGCTGTCGGCAAGGTCTCTCATGGACTTGCGCATGCGGATGGAACTATGGTTTTGCTTCCTGATAGACGCGAAGAACATGGAGGGTCGGCTCTTCAGGCGTTTCTGCTTCTCGACATCCCTTCTGAAGCTGTCCTCGGCCTCCTTCACAGCCTGGTCGTTCTCCTGGCGGCTGCCCAAACAACTCCCGGTTGTCGTGCTCCGGGCGTGGAGGAAACTCATCGACTTTGGGGTCCTGATGCTGCGGGCCGGCCTCGGTGGCGCAGTCGTCTTGATGTCCTGCATAGACCTGCGCCTCAGGGCTGGCCCCGGGCCCTCCTGCTCTGGGGAGCTGTTGAGGGTATATGACCTGTTGGTGTCCCGACTTGAATCATCAGATGGCGACGAATCCGTCGGACGGCGAGGTCGCGGTGGAAGGGTACCCATGGGAGCGGACCGGTTGAACGAGAGGGTGGCGGCGAGATGGGCGTCTCTGCTGGCGAGGGCCGGGTCGATGTGCTCCAGCCTCTCCAAGGCGGAACGGAACGAGGTCGTGGACTTGGTGCTGTTGCCCCGGCGCATGGCGACGAAGGTGTTGTGGTTTTGGTCTTGGGGATACCAGACCAGACCGCATGGGAAGGCTGAGGAATATGAGGACGAGCTGTAGGTATAAACACAGGTAACCAAAAGCGAGCCGCGTCAAGAAAACAGTAGAAGTTGTGGCGAAGCGATGGATGTCGTTTTGGATCGGTCGACCGGGAGGGGGCTGACAGAACGTCGTGTACTAGGTAGGTAGGACGACGCGGGGTGGAAGGTGCGCGCTGCTCCATGGCTCTTGCCTCGGGGGGCTGAGTGGACTTTAGAGCCCCAATTCTGTGAGCGTGAGGGTCTGATCTCTGGGAAGGCATGAAGTGGCGTGGGCAGGAGCCATGTTGTGTGTGTCATTCCTTCCCGAGTGGGAAAGAGGCACATTCCAGCCCGAGCTGACACTGACACTGTCAACTTGCGCAAGGCAGTGACGGCGGGGGCGGCTCCTTCTTTCGGTTACACTGTATTCCCAGTGACACCTTCCAGTCTCACTCGTTGTACACTGCCTGGGAACCTTCTCCCCGTCTCCCGCTTGTGATTCCGGACTTCGACTCCGGGCTCTCGTTAGTCTCCGGTCTGACTGGGTCCCGGTCCCGGTCTCGATGTTCCTAAAGCTGCCGGCCGGCTCCGTTCCGGTTCACCTCCCCGCTCGTTCCGTCACTGATCCTCATCTCTGTTCCCATTGCCATCCCTCGTCCATTTCGTGCCACTCCCTCGTTCCTTTGACTATTGTTGTCATCCGTCTGTGGCACTAGAGTCCGGGCTGCCCCTAGCATCGAACCGTCCATCATCCTGGGATATTTCTGCCCACGAAACCGCCTCCGCCTCCGAGACGGCCCTATCTCCATGCCGGGCTCATGTTGGAAGGCAATCTGCTCCTCGGCTGCAAAGGCGACTCTGTCCCTGGCCGTGTTGCGAGACCCCATGGCCGCCCCTGGCTACAAGTTCAGTATTTTTTCTGTACAATTCCACTTCGCGTTTTTTCTTAACAATGTGGTTACTGGCGTGCTTGAAGCCCTCGTCCCAGGTATGACGTTGGCTAATAAGCTGACAGGCCTGTTGGTTGCACAGTTAACTTCTGTTGGCAAACTCTGTTTGCCTGCCTGAGTAATCCCAACGCAAAATCTCTGCTGTGGCAAAGTGTCCGTCTTTCGGATGGAACCGCAAGACCGTGTCCGGGAGTTGGCTATTTCGAACGAACCTACCAATAGAGGCAGAGATCGGGACAAAACACGAGGGCAATTAAATAGGCAAAGTTATGACAAAAATGAATTCGTGCTCAAGAGTTGTATGTAGCTATGAAGCGATGCACCCATCCTAACCCATCCCGCCATGTAACCCTATGCGTACACTGACGTTGACCCAAGACAATAAGGAAAAAGAAAGACTGGTCTAGCGCTCTATTCAAAACGCTTACAGGGACGTCTCCTTGAGGAACTCCTTCAGCTCCTCGTCGACGAGCTCGTGGATCTTCTTGGCGAACTTCTCGGCCTTGGTGCCGACGTTCTTGGCGCCCTTGACGACCTTGCCGGAGAGAACCTCAAAGTCCTCCTCGATGGCCTTCTCGAGGTCGTCGAGGGTGGCCTGCTTGGGCTCGTCCTTGATCTTGTAGCTGCCAGCCTCGACGATGGCAGTGTAGTTGTTGCAGCCACCGCCGTTCCAGGCGAGGACGTTGGGGGTGTCGCGGGGGATGTCAGCGAGGGCACCGACGGTGCCGACGGAGATCAGGGCCTTCTTGAGCTTCTCGGGAGCGATGGGGGCAACAGAGTACTCGGAGTCGGAGGCAGGCTGGAGAGACAGGTAGTAGGCCAGGAGACCGCAGATGTGGGGGGAGGCCATGGAAGTGCCAGAGATGGTGTTGGTGGCGTACTTGCTGCCAATCCAGGTGGACTTGATGTTGGTGCCGGGGGCGAAGATGTCAGTGCACTTGCCGTAGTTGGAGAAGTACGAGCGGCGGTCGCCGAGCTCAGTAGCACCAACGGTGACGGCCTTCTCAGCAGCAGCGGGAGAGTAGTTGCAAGCATCGGCGTTGTCGTTGCCAGCGGCGACGGCGAAGTGAATGCCAGCATCGACAGCAGCGTTAACGATAGCATCCAGAGCCTGGGTCTTGCCACCGCCAAGAGACATGTTGGCGACGGAGCCCTTGAAGCCCTTGCGCTTGCCGTCCTTGGCAGCCTGAACCTGCTTGGTGTGAGAAGTGGCAGCCCACTCGACACCCTTGACGACGTCGGACATGGTGCCAGAGCCGTTGGAGCGGAGGACCTTGACGGCGTAGACGTTGGCCTTCTTGGCGACACCGTACTTCTTACCGGCGATGGTGCCGGAGCAGTGGGTGCCGTGGCCGTTGCCGTCGGCGTCCTGGTCGCCGGAGGGGATGGTCATGCCCCACTTGGCACGGCCCTCGAAGTCGACGTGGTCGACGTTGGTACCAGTGTCGATCACGTAGGCGTCGACGCCCTCGCCACCTTCGCCGGCATAGAGGTACTTGTCGTAGGTGCCGAAGCCCAGGGACTTGCGGTGGGAGATACGGGCCAGACCCCAGGGGGCCAGCTTCTCGAGCTCGCCATCGCACTTGTCCTCGACGACCTCGGTCTTGACGGGGACCTGGGTGTGGACCACAGAGTCGACCTCGATGAACTCGACCTGCAAGATGACAATGTTAGCGACCGTTGTGATGGTACGATGATGAATGGCGATGACCGAGGGTATCCGACCGGAGCTCGGCGCAGCTCGCCGCCAAGCCCGGTGTGCTTCGAGCCAAAGCGGTTGTGGGTCTCGTGTTTTGGCCGTGTATGGGGAGAGGAGTCAGGGCCGTCGGACTTACGTCAGGGTGCCTGCGGATCTTCTCGATGGTGTCCTCGTCGAAGTGACCGGCGTAGCCGAGGAAGTCCTTGCCAATCTTGTATGTGTGCTTCAGACCGTGGAAGACGTCGCCGACCAGAGTCTCCTGGCCGCGCTTGCGGAGCTCCAGGCGCTCGTCCTGAGCGGAAGCGTGAATGTTCTGGACCCAGGTCTGGTGGTCCGATGCGCCGGACTCCGAGACGTGCTTCTTGAACTTGACGATGTACGAATTCGGGACGGCCTCGGCGTTGGTGGCAGAGAGAACGGGGGCCATGCCATCGTGGACCGTCTCGATGGAGAGGGAGGGGGTGGCGCTGACAACAGCAGCCAGGCCGGCAACGGCACCGACGAAGCCTCTCATGATGGTGGCGGTTATGCGGTACGGAGCCTAGAGTCTACCGGAGACGAAAAACAACAAGAAGAAAGAAACTGGGAGTCAGTGAAAGCCGCCTAAAACGACGAAAGTACGCGATGGGTTGGGTCGGATGGATTGTCGAGGGGGAGAGAGGGGGATGAGAGAGAGATGGAGCAGGACGGATGGGGGGAGCTTCGGGGCGCGGGTGCGGGTAGATATAAAGGGAAGGCAGCGACGGCGGTTGCGTGCGCAAAGCTACTGGTGAGGTAAGGACGACAAGGAACCTAGAAGGCTGGGCCTTGCATCTGGGGGCGTAGGTAGGTACCTAAGATGGGTACCAGCCCAGGTACCTGCTGGGGCAAAGTGCTCCGTACGGATACCTGCGGGTGGCCTGCCGCGAAGTGCTAGCTCTACATGTACCTGGGCAAAGAAGTACCTGTCTGCACCAAGGGTAAGGTAGCTTCAGCGTAGGTCGGTCGGTCTTGGGACGTCGCGCCGCCCCAGTGTGACGCAGCCAACCAAGATAAGAGCTGGAGGGTGGCTGACGAGACCGAGATGGGTTTAGCGCACGAGCAAGATGGCCAATGGAATGACTCGATATGGTTTCCTCGCCAATGCGATAAGGGAGGGTCACGTTTGGGGTTTCCCTGGGACACTGGAGCTCCCCAAGGCAGTGTCTGACATGGGAAAGTGATGATGGGCGATAGGAAGATACATTTGCCTGTCAGGTGCCTGTCTTCGGCCAAGTGCCTACCTTCAACAGGTACCCGTCATGGTAAATCCAAGGTTGTGCCAGGCTCCTCCACGCTTCTCTAATGACCCAAACGACGACATGTAAAGTTTCATAAAGCCTCTTTCACGGTCGAACCGGCCTTTGACACCTGCTGGTCCATCCACCTCAGCCTTTTCCTCCGCCTGGCCAAACTCTGGTTCTGGACACTGTCAACTTCCTCTGACTGTTGCAAGAGAGATAAGAGCCGACCAGTGAGACGACGTCATAGCTACCCCAGGCTCCCCCAAAGAGCCAAGGCGGATGAAAAGCTAGTCACAGCATGAGCACGTAAGCAAGGCAAGAAGTACCCAAGGTACACGAACAGCCCTGGAATCCTTCTCAACCCGTGGCAAGGCAACGCATCCTCAGGACGACATCAGTAGCACCCGTACTACCTGCTATTAGGATAGACACCCTGTCACCAAGCTATTATGTTGACGGACGAAATGGAGCAATCAACAAGCAACCTAGCTGGGCACCAACGTAAAGGCAAGGTACCAGCAAACAGCACCAGCTTCGGACACCCGTTCATCGGAGCTGGTACCTCCTAATCGCTGTCTCGGCCCATCAGGTCATGTACCGCACTATCAGCATTCCTCTGGCGTTCTTTAGTTCTCCTCCAGCAGAAGCTCCCCCCCCCCCTCCCTCCCCCCCCGCCCTCCCATGGAACCCACTCGGGCACCCACACAGTCTGCATATCCCGCATAGCGCTGCATGCGATAACGCGCAATGGGCGATTCACGGAGGGAGAGGAGGGAGGGCGAGGCAGATCTCTACACCACCTGCCCAGTGTAGGTACGTAGGTACCTATCCCGAGGACCCTGAAGCTCAAGCGCTGCCATCCCGTCTTATCTCGAGCACTCGAAGCTTTCGTCGTTTCGTCGGCTTCTGCTATCGTCCACTCACAGTCGGCCAAGGCGAGCCGCATTGTCGTGTCCAGCATCCCCGTATCACCCTGTCACCGACTGTTTTCTCCTCGCGGATGCCTTGTTGGGCCTGGGGCGGGATGACAGAACAACCTAGGATAGGCATGGCATGGCATGGCATGGGCGACGACAAAGCATGGGCGACGAGCATGGATGGGCGTGGCATGTCACCGACGGGCTGCGCGCGCGAGAGAGAGCGGCGAGCTACCCTTAGCTTGCGGTGCAGCGTGCAGCCGGCCCCATTGAGCAAGTATTTGCTCAACAATGATGCGACCAACTGTAGCAAGTAGGTACCGTATTAAACAGGCCTCCGGGGCTGCTCTGTTTCACTGGGGTCTTTGCTTGATAAGACCGCCCGGGATTGGATTCAAGGCGGGCGAGTTCAGGGCCTGGCGACCACTGGAGCTCGGCTTGGACTCAACCTACTGTCCTGTGCCTGAGGTACCTGCACACCAGCTATAGGTACTACACTGTATCCGTATCCGCACCGGGTGGCAGATGCTGCAGCTAGGTGCCTATCTGACTGGAACATGGAGGCGGGGAGGCGAGCGCTACGCTGATCCGAGCTAGCCCGGACGCCTGACCCACGGGTCAGATGAGGTCCTCCTCGTGTGGTGCCTGGCACGTGCCTCACTGTCCCCCTGCCTTCCCGTCATCGGCGGACATTCTGGCGTGGAAGCTGCCTGAGGACCTGCCTGAGGACCTGACTGCCAAGTACCTAGTCACCTCGTGTACCTCCATAGTGCTACATAGTAGGTAGCTCCGGCGGATGGAATCCGGGGTCGGGGAATACCTCGCTCTCCCTCCAACCCATCCAAGAGCCCATCCAGGTCCTCAGCGTCAATGACGAGGTCAACCGTCAAGCTGCGATTCCCCGAGGCCCTGTCTTCCTCGCACGCAAGCAGACCATCATGCGCCCCCGTTGCCAACTGCCACGCCTGGAAACGTTTGTTTATCGTCTGCGGTCGTGCTCAGAAACGCCAGGAGCTTGCGAGTCGTTGTCAATGCGAAAGCTGCATCTCTGCACACCACCTCGCCGCACCAGCAGGAGATAATTGGACCATGCGCGTCGGCTAGATATGGATGCGGTCGGTACGCGTGTCGTCGGCCAGAGACGCTAGAACAACCCGACCCTACACCCTCTGCCAGCACCTAACAAACCAGAGCAAGCTTCCATAGGAGAGACGGAGAGAATGGCACACGACGACGAGGGGACCACGAAGGGCCTCGCCGACAAGCATCTACCGTTGCCTCTGGACGTGCCAGCACTCGCCGGGACGCTCCTGAGAACGACCGAACGAGTCCCGTGTCTCGGTGTCTGGAAGGCAGACTGAAACCACCCCTGCCGCCCAAGCCTCTTCCCAAATGCAGCAGCGCCTCCCCTCCCTCCAGCACAGCAAAGCGCAGGATCCCCGATCTCCTAGACGATCACCGCCCAAGCAGACCCCGGTCGTCGGAGTCATGACAAGGCCAGTTGACCCGACTCTCGCCTCTGGTGCCGTGGGAGGTATGCAAAGCCAGCTCTGAAGACGACGGCGACGGGCGGACCTGAGTCAAAGGGTTGGAAACACCACAGAGGCATTCGTCGACTGATTCGTGTCGTTGGCACCTCTAGCTTTTGGAGGGTTTCATGCAGCAAAGAGGGTGTTCTCTTGATGATAACGGAGGCTAGAGCAGCGGTACCTACGTGCAGTTGCCGCTCGATTCGCCATCCAGGCATTCAAGACACTCACGTCAGCTATCCAACGTTGACTATCCAACGTCGAAGGCCGAGCAGAACACATATCTCTCCTTTTGGTTCTTTGGGGTATATCCATGTTCGCTTGGATGAAGCAGTCATGTTTCACAGAGTGACAGAGCCCACTTCACCGTGTTCGCACTGCCCGACGTGCTCTTGGAAGGACGGAAGGCATCCGGGTCTGTGGTTACCTAACTGCTGTTGTCCGCGACGAGGCCTTCCTTACTCGGCGAGTCTGACAAGACTCGGTGACCGAAGTCTGTTACTAATGAGCAAGTGGTGTACATCTATGCAATAACATCCAGACACGGGCTATGGTCGGACTTCAGGCTCAAGAACCAAAGTGTTGATGGTCTGCCTTGGTCAGTTAGAGGAAATAGACTAGAACCATTCTAAGCAATCCAAGGGAGACGCGTAGCATCTCTGTGCTGTGAGGCAGACGGAACATGGGCATGCTCCAGCGGCTTTAGGGAGCTCTCAAGATAGGAACCTACCCGCTATCCAGCTATCTTAGCGGCGGCAGGTCTCACTCTCGGCCTGTCGCGAAATCCTTCAGCGCTGCACCGCCACCATTCCTACCCCACTTCCGCCACCGGGCCGTCAGCACGTCAGACCTCCCCCCGCCAGCTGCACCGCTGTTGGGCCTCCCACCTGCCACCGGCCAGTGGTGCTGGTGCTGGCCGCGGGCTCCTACCTACCTCTGAGGTCCTGGGCAGCAAGGCGACCACTTAGAACGGCCCAAGCCACACGTCGCCCGAGGCTGACACTCTCTATCACAGCTCCAGCCAGCTCCGTTCCCGTCCAGCTCCGTCGCCGTCTTCGTGATCGTCGCATAGTCCTGCTTTTCGTTCATTGCCTACCTAAGCACCGAGCCCGGACCCAAGAAACTCGCCGTCCGTCTCGCAGGCCCGCCGCCGCGTGAGCCTCGAGCTGCCGCCCCCCCGTACCCGCACGCCGTATCTTACTTCGATGCCGAACAGTTTTGACCGCTGCCTGGACCCTCGATGGGTGCTGGGACTGAAGATCGTGGAATGAAGGAACCGTCGACGTAACACGGTAGTTATACGAAATCACACACAATAGAGTTCAAGAAGAAAGAAAGAAAGAGAAAACACCAAAGGAAAAAAAAAGATGGCGACATTACAAGTATCGCGGCGATACCGATCGTCCACCTCCGCGTCCGCGGGCGCCGCCACGTCCGAGGCCACCGAGATCCTCCGCGGCATGCTCGACACCCTCACCAATGGCCTCCGCCAACGACGGCCCAGCGACGGATACCCCGAGTTTCCCGTCCTCCTCAAGAGCCTGCGCCAGATCCGCCAGCACATTGCCGCGACCGAGCCCCCGAGTCCGCCCCAGGACGACTTCAGACACCTGCGCGGCTTCACCTACCTGCTAGACGTTCTGCGCTCCTTCTCGGGGTTCTACAACCCGCAGCTGCGTACGAAAGAAGAAAAGGAGGGCCTGTTCGGGCTGCTCGAGGCCGTGCTGGATGTCTTTGCCGCCGCCTTCCTCGACCACCCGGGGAACAAGCGATATTTTCGTCACCGAGTGGAGGGAGGCGGATGGGAGGCGCTCGAGCAGACCATTGCGAGCGTCGGACTCGGAGGCAGCGACGCGGACCTCTGGACGAATTGCCAGGTGTTTGGCAAGCTGCTGGCCTTCTCGCTGGGCGACAAGAAAGTGGACGCATTGTGCCAGTCGATCGCATCGATAAAGGACGAAGATGCCGAGCCGGAGGCAGAGGACGGACCCGAAAACGATGGGGTGCTGGTGGAAAAAACGACGAAACCGAGTGCAGCAAAAGACATCACCCAGGAGGTCCGCGACATCGTCCAGAAGAAGGCCGTGTTCCGCAACCCCCAAATCCTGAGGGCCGTTGTTGGGTTCTGGGAGTCGATACCGAGAGCGGGAGACATGCCGGCCAATCCTTGCGCGATGGTCGTCCTCGAGATCATGTCGAGTGTGGTCTCGATATCCCTTTTCAACTTGTCCGCCCTCCACGCCACCGGCGTGCTCTCCCGCTTCCTCCGCGTCTTGTTCGACCCCGTTCCGAGGCTTGATAAGAGCGAGAAGGACAAGCTGCTTATACTCTGCAAGAAGCTCATGTACTTGGGCGTCAACCAACCCGCGGACACCCAGTTTTTGCTCGCCAATGCGTCCCCTGAGGCTTCGGAGTTCTGCTTGGAGATGGCTTCAACTTATACAGGACCGCCATTCTTTCAGTTTGACCTATCGTTACACGGCCACTCATCAATCGAATTACCAACACTAGGCCGCTCATTTCCGCCCACCTCCTCTCCGGGCTATACATTCACAGCATGGATTCGCGTGGATCGATACGATCCCGCAGCTCATACGACCATATTTGGCGTCTTTGATGCCACTCAGACATGCTTTCTCCTGACGTATCTCGAGAGAGATACCCACAACTTTATCCTGCAAACCTCGGTAACGTCTAGTAGGCCCAGCGTTAGGTTCAAGGGGTACGCGTTCAGAGAAAAGCAGTGGTACCACATCGCCCTTGTCCACAGGCGTCCTAAGACGATGACGGCAAGTAAGGCCTCCCTGTACGTCAACGGCGAGTTTGTGGAACAAATCAAGTGCGCGTATCCCACTCCGCCGCCATTTACAAACGGCAGCACAGAAAGCTTTGCTTCTTTCACCTCCACCAATGCCAAGCCGCACCCTGTCCAAGCATTTCTGGGCACGCCAAGAGACCTCTCGAGCCAACTGGGTGCAGGGCTGGTGTTCTCCAAGTGGTCCCTTGCGTCTGCGCATCTCTTCGAGGACGTCCTTAGCGATGACTTCCTCGCCGTGCACTATGGCCTTTCGCCAAAATACCAGGGCAACTTCCAAGACAGCCTGGGCGGCTTCCAGACTTATGAGGCTTCTGCCAGCCTAGGCTTGAGGAACGAGGTCTTCCACCCCGGCAGGGACGAGAGCTCGGATATCATAAGAGCTATCCGGGACAAGGCTGGAAGTCTCATGCCAGAGCACAAGATCCTGCTCAGCATCCTCCCAGCTGGAGTGTTCAGGGAGGATGGGGTTTATCAAGATACCCAACTATACCGGGCCTTGCCCAGAAACGCAGCCAACAACCTGGTTCAAATGACACACAGGAGTGGCTCGGCCATCGCAGTCAACGCTGCGTTGCCTTACCTCCTGGATGCTCTGGCTAGATCACACGGAGTTGCCGTCTTGACCGGGAATCCAGTGGTGGCCATTCCTTCGTACTTTGACGACACCTTTTGGCGTCTTGCCGGGTTCACCCCGCTGGCTCTTAAGCTCGTCGAGCGCGCCGCCACCTTGGAGGAGACGGTTCGCGCCGTCGAGATGACGTTCCTTTGCATCAAGAAGAGCTGGAGAAACAGCGAGGCCATGGAGCGCCACAACGGCTATGCCATTCTCGGCATGCTCCTGAGGGCCAAGCTTGGTTACACTGTCAATCTCGGCGCCGACAACGCCAGCTTGCGGCTTTCCATCACCAACGAAGAGCGAGACAAGCTCAGCTTCCAGCTCCTTAGCCTCGTGCTCGACTTTGTGGGCTACAAGCACGCCGAACCGTTGGAGTCTTTCATCGTGAACCCCCTAGCCTACCGCATCCTCCTTATCGACTTCGATACTTGGCGGCGGTCCGCCCCCATAACCCAGGAGAATTATTACAAGCAGTTCGAGACGTTCTCGGTCAAGAGCAAGTATCACCAGTTCAACAGCAGACGACTGATGCGCATGAGTATGACCACCTGCCCAGCCACTTCGGAGCTGTCTCTAACGCCAGCAGGAATCGTCAAGCGCCTACTTGATGCCATGAAGGCAGAATCGATATCGGAAGACGTGCTGCCCCACTTCATGAGAGCTCTGGAACATCTCGTCAAGTGCAACTACACGGCGGAAGTGCACCGCTCCCTCGCCTTGTTCATCACATACGCCTACCACTCACCCACAGCGTCTCTAGTCCGGACCCCCAGGCCGATCTCTGCGATTACCCGGTCTCCTACCCCGGGCTTTGCCAGACGAGCGACCTTTGACTCCAACAGCTCGTCCAACGCCTCGGCTTCCCGCTTCCTGACGAAGAAGCAGCTTGGTGCCAAGATCTTGGGGATGTACTCGGATCTCCTCTGCGAGAAGGGCAATCGGGCCAACATTAGCAAGTTCGCCAGAACAGTGACCAATAAGGTGAGACCGCCACCTGACGAGAACCAATTATCATTATTGAGTATGGACCAGTGGTTGCTGTACCTGTTGGCGAGCGACGACCCCGAGACAGTGGTAAACGGTAGCAAGATCTTGGCGAGGCTGCTCATCACTCACGGCTCCGCGTACACGGCCAAGTTCTCTGGCAAGACCGGGGGCTTCACGATCATGGCTCACCGCCTGAAGCGCTGGTGGTATATCCCTTCTCTGTGGCCCATTTGCTTCTGCATCATGTTTGGCGTCGATGTCGCCGACATCGACTTGGAGCGCAACTTTGAGTTCTCGAGTCTGCTCGAGACGTTTGGGAAGTCCCGACTGGCGTACCCGGAAAGTCTCCAGGTTTTGACGTCGATGCTCCAGCATGGGCTCAAGGACGTCTTGAAGCACCAGGAGGACCCCAACTCACCACAGAAGGCACCGAGTCTCCAAGCAAGCGGCTTTGAGGGACTGGAGTCGCGGCCGAGAGCGAAGTCCATGGAAACCAGAGGCCTCGACTCAAGGGGTAAGCCTACTTATACCCACAGTGCGATGAATCAACTGACGCAAGGTGTAGAGAACGCGCAGCGCGATAGCGAGAGGATATCAAACAACGCGCCCATCCTGCTGACCGCCATTCGGTTCCTGTCAGATCTCCACTCCCGCTCCGCAGAATTCAGAGACTTTACTCTGAGCTCAGAGTACGTCCGCTACTTGCTGTGGGCGTGCTACCCCATCATCGTCAGCACCGATGCCGTTTCGGCAGACACAGAGCTCAACTCGAGAGACTCTGCCTTGACATTCGAGGGAGGTGATGTAATGATCCGCCCGCTGGCTGGGTCTCAGCCTGGCCCTATTGTGCGCACCACCAGTACGGATGCTGTTGCTGCCTTGGCAGGCAATCCTCGGGGCACTCCTTTGCGAAAAGCATCCGGATTCGTCCTTCTCACCAACCAAACGTCCCCTCAGACGCACAGCCCGGCCCGATTTGCACCGGTCATGTCGCCGAAGAAGAAGATTGCTTCGCAGCAAGCCGGCAGCGCTACCCTCGATAGCCTGCTGGAGTTGGTCATCAGTGTCTTTATTGATCAAGTCTTTACGAGGAAAGAGTTTCCTGGCTTCAATCTCTTCTTGAAGATTCCACCAGGGTTCCAGGAGCACCAGGCATACTTCGAATCCTTTGTGCTGAGGACAACACTGCAGCACCTGGGAAACCACGTGCAGGCGAACCTGAAGACTCTTACTGAGCCAAAGGTCCTCACCAACATGGGGAGACTTATATCCCACGTCACAGAGTCCGTCTTTGAGGGCTGGTTCATCAACGGCACGGAACCAATGCTGGAATTTGCTGGCATGCTCTTGGAGTATCTCCAGCGACCCGAGGTCGCCACCCTGAAGAGCGTCCGGCTTTGCAGTCAGGCGGTGACAACAATTCGCCAAAGTTTCCTGAAGCTACTGTTGCTCCGCTTCTCGGAACTCGACGACCCTGACACCAACGATTCTAGCGCCAAGGATTTCATGAGCAAGATCCTTTACTGGCAAGCACCTATTCTCGGCTGTCTCGCAAACGAGGAGGAGTTTATGAAGCTCTTCTGGTACCAGTTGTACACCAAGCTTGTTGATCCGAGGACACCCACCAGGTCCGTTGCTGCGACCATTATGCGAATCATGCTGGTGCAAAAGCCCGACGAGTCCAAGGTCCTCTTCCGTCAATGTGCGGCAACAGACCAGCAACACTTGACCAAGGACTTCGTCGTCAAGCTTACGGAGGTTGACGACGAGGCCTTTATCGAGTGGATAGACCAGCATCGTGCGTCGCTAGATGCCTTCTTCTTTGCCGGCATTTCGAAGGCCTGGGAAGAATTCGTGGCCATCGAGAACCAACGTACTGTCGACTCGGCCAAGTTCCGTCTGGCAAAACGCAAAGACAAGTTGAGAGTATGGCAAACGGAGTCGCTCGCCATGGACAACGTCCTCCTTCGTCACGATATGGCCAACGGAGCGTGGATGAAGAGCATCTTCAACAGCGAGCACTTCAAGCACCAGCGCCTCACGCAGGACCAGCAGGACGACATGGCTTATTTGGCCGCGGCGTTCCTCAAGATGGACTTGGATTTGCGACGACCTGGAGCTGTCTTTGCGGAGCAGACCCCGATCAAGTGGAAACTTGACCGCACAGAGGGCCGTAACCGAATGCGTCTGAGGCTGTTACCCGACTACTCCAAGAAGCACGCCGATTACCAGCCGAAACGGAGAGCAGGAGAAGCTCCGTCGACCCCTGCCTCCCTCAAAGTCAATACCAACATGGCCCCGGCGCACATATCTCCTTCGCCAATCAAGTCAGCCACGCCAGCTTCACAGTTGGCGATTGGCTTTGATGGCAGCAAGGACAATTCAGACTCACCGCCGGATACCGAGCAGGAAGAAGAGGTAAATGACTCTGTTGTGGGCACTGAGGAGGACTTTGAGCTTGTCGACGATCCCAACGACGCCAACGAGGGCGACGATGGCTTCGAGGACAAGAACCGTAAGGTCATGAGACGACTCGAGCAGGGAGACCAGGTCCAAGCGGTTTACAACATCTCCCGCATCGTCGGTCTCGAGGCGTGCGAGGGTATCCTGATCATTGGCAAAGAGGCTCTCTATATCATGGACAACGTCTTCCAGTGCGCCTCGGGTGAAATCGTCAACGCGTGGCAAGCACCTCCAGAGGAGCGCGACCCTTTCTCGGAGATCATCACGGATGCCAAGACCTCGGAACAACGTCAGAGTTCCAGGAGCGAACAAGAGTCGCGAAGCTGGAGGTGGCACGACGTTATTAGTATCTCGAAACGCCGGTTCCTGTTCAGAGACGTCGCCATCGAGGCGTTCTTTACCGACGGCCGCAGCTACTTGCTAACCTCCATCAACCCGTTGGTGAGAGATGAGGTCTTCAACAAGCTGATGGGCAAGGCACCGCACACCAATGCCGCCAGCTCCCTTCCCAACCCCGAAGATGCCTGGCGACTCGAGGCGCTTAAGGTGTCCGAGGAGTTGCCCCAGGGCTTCGGCTCCAAGTTCGGGAGCATCTTCAACTCTTCGCCGTGGAACCCGGCGATGAAGAAGTGGCAGAAGGGCGAGATGTCCAACTTCCACTACCTGATGCTCGTCAACACCATGGCCGGCCGGACCTTCAATGACCTCACCCAGTACCCCGTCTTCCCTTGGGTGTTGGCAGACTACACGAGCGAAGAGCTGAACCTGAACGACCCCGCGACCTTCCGCGATCTCTCGAAGCCGATGGGTGCCCAGACACCCGGGCGCGTGTCTGGCTTCAAAGAGTCTTACGAAGCCTTGGCCGAGATTGGCGAGACGCCGTTCCACTACGGTACCCATTACTCATCTGCCATGATTGTGTCATCCTATCTCATCCGACTTCCCCCCTTTGTGCAATCCTATATCTTGCTCCAAGGTGGATCCTTCGATCATGCGGACCGACTATTCCAGTCCATCCCTCACGCCTGGCAGTCTGCGTCTTGCGACAACAAGGCTGACGTCAGGGAGCTGATCCCGGAATTCTTCTGTTTGCCAGAGTTCCTGACGAACATTAACCAATACAACTTTGGTAACCGCGAGAGCACAGGCGCCAAGGTCAACAATGTCGTCTTGCCGCCTTGGGCCAAGGGCGACCCGAAGATCTTCATCACCAAGCATCGCGAGGCGCTCGAGAGCCCGTACGTCAGCCAGCGCTTGCACAGCTGGATTGACTTGATTTTCGGGTACAAGCAGAGAGGCGATGCGGCAGTTGACAATTTGAACGTCTTCCACCATCTCTCGTACCGCGGAGCAAAAGACCTGGATAACATCAGCGATCCTCAGGAAAGGAGAATTACTGCTGGTGTAATTCACAACTTTGGTCAGACGCCTCACCAGGTGTTTTCTCGACCCCATCCCGCCCGAGAGCACGCGTCGTGTCCGATCAGACGTCTTGACGGTTCTGTCTACGCCCTCACTAGGCTTTCTCATCCCCTGCTCGGTAAGTCGTCCCTTGACAGGGGTCACCCGAAGCTAATTATTGGAACAGAATCCCACGAGCGGGTTGCTTCCCTCATCTACTCCCCCAAGATCGACCGGTTGATCTGCGCCTCGCCGTTCCGACTCAACGTGGCGCCTTACGACAAGTTCCTCGAATGGGGTTACGCCGACAACAGCGTCCGCTTCTTCTTCAGCGACAATCGGAAGGTAAGAAAGCCCGGTGACTCGTCTGGTGGAAGCACGACTAAGAAACAAAAGCCGGCGGGACTTTTCGAGAACCTGCACATTGGACAGTTGTCCTGCGCCACGTTTGCCGACTCCAAGACTCTCATCACAGCCGGAGAGGACTGCGTCATCTCGGTATTTGCGGTCCAGACAGCCCCGGGAAGGCCCGTCGAACTGCTGCCCCGCTCGTCGCTGTTCGGACACCGCACTCCGGTGACCACAATCGCGGTTTCCAAGTCTTTCAGCACTTTCGTCTCGGTTTCTACCGACGGACAGGCCTTCCTGTGGGACCTCAACCGCCTGGAGTTCATCCGCAAGCTGCCCTTGTCGCGGTCCGTAGAGTGTGCGCGCATCAACGACGTCTCTGGAGAGATCATGCTCGGATCTGGGCCCAACGTGGTCCTGTATACCATCAACGGCACTGTCATCCTTGACCAGAACGTCTGCGCGGAGCCGGATGATTATGTCCACGCATGTGCCTTTTACGAGGGCGCGGGCAACGAATGGCTGGAGAACCACCTCATCTTCACTGGGCACAAGAGAGGCCGTGTGAACGTGTGGAGGAAGACCGTCAAGAACGGCAAGTGGATATTGGAGCTCCTGCGACGGCTTGATCATGTCGATCCCCGGTCCGAAGGGGGAGCCAACTACGATGCCGGTATCACCTGCATTGCGCCGATGCCGCAGTGTGTCTACACTGGTGACGACGACGGGCGCGTGGTAAGTTTTCTCTATTCCCTCCCTTGCGCATTGCTCGTTGCTGACGTCTCGCAGTATGAGTGGAACCTAGTTCAGAGAGACAGATAGAGTCTGCCGGGCTTCATGAGCACCATGTTTGGTGGCAGACGCAGACGGAGAGCAAGCCTGTGAGGGGGGTCAGTGCCCAGGCGGCAAGTGTTCTTTTTCAAAAGCGAGTTTGTGGAGATGGGAGCATAGCGGATCAACATCGCAACCAGCATAGAATTGGCGTACTCTGTCTCTCGTTCTCTTGTTTGATAGTCCTCGACGATACCGTATTGGAGACGTTTTTGAGCATGCCACGCGCGTGGGATCTGGTAGAACTTTCGCATGGTGGGTAGTGTACAGCGTGAGCCTTGTGTGTTTGATGATTCCGGTCTTCTCCCCCGCGGAAGCAAACAGAGGTTTTCCGACCCGGCCCAGCTTGCCCCCGAGTCTTTCTCTCTCACATCCCTCCCTCCGCGCCTTTCGTGCTTTCTAGAGCCCAAACGCCATCGTATGTACATGTGATCTTGTTTTTTTTTTTGGTTCTTGACGGTTTATCGATTGGTAGGTCTGTTCTCTCTCGCTCATTCGTCGTCGTATCCGGTCAACTGCTTCCTGGATCCGGTAGGGACTGTGCGCGCACGCACAACGTTAGTCTTTCTAGTACTTCACGGCCGTCTCTCGGGCATCTCGAAACCTACCAGGGTATGTGACGGGGATGGGGGGCGCGTTGTAGTCGCCGAGGGCTTTCCTGACGGGGGGGACCAGGGCGATCTGCGCGGGGCCGAGGGCGGCGATGACGACGGACCAGAAGTAGGCGGGCTTCTCGCGGGCGGCCCAGCGGCAGTAGCGGATGGGCCCGGCCCAGAATCGGGGAGACGCGGCGGAGGACATTGTGGTTCGTGTGCTGTTGAAGAGGTCAGTCGATGAGTATGGAGGGCGATTGGGTGAGGGTGTGCTTACTCAATTGGCCGTGGGAGGTGCGGAATGCTGCGATAGCTGATTGACAACTCGATGATGCCTGAAGCTCAGAATGGAGTTGCTGCCGGAGCCATGAGGTCGGATAATCTCAATCGGATAAACTGCCATTCGTCGGCCTGCGAGGACCCCTTGCTAAGGTCCCGCCTGTAGTGCCCTTGAGGCTCGAAGCTCCACTAAAATGTACCTACGCCAGGTACCTGTCGCAAGTGCCGGGGATTTCCCGGGGGGTGCCAGGGGTGCTTGGCAACGGCTACGTATCCCCAAGCTTTCAAGACACATGCACCAAAAAGTGGCCGCAAGCTCTCGCCAGCGCTCCGCCAAAGCCAACGCACCCCAGCTGTGCGCGACCTTACTTTCCCTTAGTATTCAACCAGTCCAACCCCCCGCCCTCGACTTTTGATTCTTTGCTCAGGCGACACATCAGACGTCCTGATATAGTCGACGACAAGATGCGGTCTCTTCTCTCGCTTTGCCTGCTGTTCCTGGCGGCAGCCGTGCACGCCGTCAGCGTCACTGGCGGCCGGCTCCTGGCGGTCCTGGACGATGTTGCCGAGAAGGAGGGCTACTCCAAGTTCTTTGGAGATCTGGAAAGTGAGTTGCTTGGGTGATGGAGCTTCGGTCGAAGCTTCAAGAGGGGCCATTGGGGCCCGGGGAGTGCTTGTGGCTAACCAATCGGGCGATCCAGGCCGGGGATTCAGCATCACCTACGAGACGCCCAAGAGCGAGTCTCTGCAGCTGTTCAAGCTCGGCGAGCGCGTCTACGACCACGTCCTGCTCTTCCCCTCCAAGATCAAGGGTACGCGATCCCACAGTGTCTCGTCGTGACCGGACATCAGCTCACAAGACGCAGGTCTCGGCCCCAACCTGACGCCCAACATCCTCCTCCAGTTCATCAACGCCAAGGGCAACATCCTGCTCACCCTCTCCTCCGCGGCGACCGTCCCGACCTCCATCGTCAGCCTCCTCGCCGAGGTCGACATCGCCCTGCCCGCCGACCGCACCGGCCTCGTCGTGGACCACTTCAACTACGACGCCCTCAGCGCCCCCGAGAAGCACGACGTCCTCGCCCTCCCCGCGCCCGCGCAGCTGCGCCCCGGCCTGAAGACCTACTTCTCCCAGGACGGCGAGGTCATCGCCTTCCCCAGCGGCGTCGGCCACGTCCTCGGCGCCGGCCAGCTGCTCACCCCGATCCTCCGCGCCCCCAGGACGGCGTACAGCTACAACCCCAAGGAGCAGGCCGAGGCCGTCGACGGCTCGGACCTGTTCGCCGCCGGCGAGCAGCTCGCGCTCGTGTCGTCGTTCCAGGCCCGCAACAGCGCCAGGTTCACCGTCGTCGGCGCCGCGGAGATGCTGAGCGACAAGTGGTTCGACGCAAAGGTCAAGCCGGCCGCCGGCGGCGAGAAGAAGGAGGTCAAGACGTGGAACCGCGAGTTCGCCAAGAGGCTCGCCGGCTGGACGTTCCACGAGATCGGCGTGCTGAGGGTCAACGAGATCGAGCACCACCTGAACGAGGCCGCCAACGAGACGAACCCCGAGATCTACCGTGTCAAGAACGAGGTGGTGAGTAGTGCAGATGTTGTGATTCCTGATGAAGAGAAGAGACATGCTGACAAAATTCTCCCGGCAGACCTACACCATCTCGGTCTCCGAGTACTCCTGGGACAAGTGGACCCCCTTCACCGTCCCCGCCGGCGACGACCTCCAGCTCGAGTTCAGCATGCTCTCGCCCTTCCACCGCCTCAAGCTGCAGCACCAGGCTACCACCGCCGACGCGGCCGCGTACGCCGCCTCGTTCGTGCTGCCGGACCAGCACGGCATCTTCAACTTCAAGATCAACTACAAGCGGCCCTTCCTCACCAGCGTTGAGGAGAAGAACACCGTCTCGGTCCGCCACATGGCGCACGACGAGTGGCCGCGTTCGTACGTCATCTCGGGCGCCTGGCCGTGGCTGAGCGGCATCGCCGCCACGGTTTCGGGATTCGTGCTGTTCTCCGCCGTGTGGATGTACAGCGCGCCTACCGCCGCTGCGGGGAAGGCCAAGAAGACTCAGTAAATCGTTAGGTGTGTGGACGGAGATTAAAGTCGAGAATGAGAGATGCTTTCGGTGAGTGGGGGGATAGAAAAAGAGACGAAGCTCGGGGAGCTTGTAACTGTAAGCGTGTACACATGGCATTAGATGCCGTTCTCCCTCCTGTAGGAAGGGGGTTGAAAGAAAAAGCTTAGGTATCAAATGATTTCGACGTTATTTGGCTGCGTGTTTCTTCCGATGGGGATTGATATGTTGCTGTTGACTGCTCTGGCGCAGACGGGCGTGACGTGATGGTGGCTCTTCGACGGCGCGGGATCTGGACAGGCGGTTGCCTGTCTCTTCGAGATTCCATGACGCTGTCGATCTGGGCCTCGGCGATTGGTGCCAAGCATGACAATGATTGTCCACGATGTCTGCCGACGTCTCTTATCTCTCGCTGCTGTTCTCTCCCTTGGTTGAGGAATTGCTTGTAAGTGGTGGTTGAGATCGGTCACCAGGCCAAGGTCCCAATGGGAGTGAGGAGATGTGCACATGATAGACTTGTGTACTTCTTGGCCTTGATCTCGTTATATCTGTCTTCTCTATCCTCCTCTGTGTACCTCGCCTTCAAGTTACCCCTGTCTGCCGTGTCTTCTCGCTGCCCCTGATCGTCTACCTACTGTGAGTGTCGTGAGCCTGAAAACTGTACACGAGGCCGGGGAGACACCAGGAGAAACGCATCTTCTGGCTGCAATTAAAACGTAGAAGAGGGGTGGACTTTGGGAACTTGGCGTCACTTTCGTCTTGACTTATGGCAGAGCAAATTACAGCCACGAGTCTCTGCACTGGTCCTTGGGATGACACCATAATGCCGGGAGACTCAGGCTGTCTAAGGGGATATCTAATGACAAGAACCTCCTGCTACTTAGGTACCAAAGGCAGTTGCGTGAAATATTCTTCACACGCCTGGCCGAGACCATAGCTCTTTCCCTAGCAGGAAAGAAACTAGGCACCTTCCTCCCCAAGTTGCCAACCTACCTAGGTAGGTACCTGGCTTGGGCACAGTTGCTCCTTCTTCGACCTTCCACCTCCGCCTCGCAACTTCCTTTCTCGACACAACACCACCACCTGCCTCGCGACCCTGTCTTTCGTTCTGATCAGAGGCTTCAAGTCGGTGGATGAGAAGATCAACCCCGCCGAGCCGGCATTGTCCTTGAGTCTAGACGGCGTCATGTTCTACAGCCACGAGAGTCAGTTGGCCCTTGCCTGGGATTAGCTCCCACGACGTCTAACAACGGAACAGTTCTCGGCAACACGCAGTACGGCGTCGCCACGATTTGGTATCTCCGCTTCGTTTCTTATTCTTCAAGCTCATACTAAACGTTGAATAGGCACGCCGCGAACTTCGGTCCCCGAGGCACCGCCTTGAAGAAGCTCTCCCGCAAGACCATCGAGGACGTCAACATCCCCGGCGCCTGCGAGACGATCACGCGGCCCGGTCCTCCCATCTCCCTGCGCATGCAGAGCCACCTCCTCTGCGGCACGACTCGCATCTACGACCGCCACTTCTACTACCTCGAGGGCGACACCGTCAAGCTCTGGCAGTCTCTGCGGTACTTCAAAGCCGACGACGGAACCGACCCGAATGCCGGAAGGACCAGGTACCGTCCGCTCCTTCCGTATTCATCGGTGCTTCTTCTGACCATCTTCTTTAGACGCGAGCAAATCACCCTGGGCGACGACCCGAAGTTTGTGCCGTCGAACACCATTCCTCAGTTCTCGCTCGACGACGGCAGTCTTCTCTTCGGCTTCCCCAGCCACTTGTCGTCTGGAGCACAGAAGCGCAAGTCCCAGTCCCAGCTCAGTCCTCTTGACCGCGACGCTGATGGGGACCTGCTTCTGTTCGACGAGCCAGACATCATTCACCTGAACGTCTCGTCCTCTCCCCTCGCTGCTTTCAATTTCCCCTCGCCTCTGGATCACCGATCTGCGGCCAACAGTACCTTCCTTCCCCAGACCAAGGAAGAGCTTGACGACATGAACATCCTTGGAGTCTTCGACGACGACCATGACGGCGGTCTGCACATGAGGATAAACCCAGAGACAGGAGCACTGATGGACGACGATGAGGACATCTTCATTGAGAACGACGACCTGGAACTGCCGGTTCTTCCCAGGCCCGACCACCCTCTGTCGGATGCCCCCGTCCAGGAAGGAGCGCGCCCAGAGCCCCAGCAGGAGGAGGACCAGATCATCTTTGATGCCGACGTACCGTTGATCCGAAGCAGCCCACCTCCGGTTGCACCTCCTGCCGTGCGGGTTGTCGCACCTGCCGCGCGTGCTAAACGCGCCCGGCGCATCACCATGATCGACCCCGGACGGACCACTCTCCCGAGTGCTACCATGAAAGGATGGGAAGACAACTATGTCGAGCTTGCGCAGTCGGAGAAAAACAAAAGGCAGAAAACTAACCTTGCTCAGGCGAGAGAGAATGCCTACTACTTTGTTCTCGGCCGTGGTCTCTCGAATGTCGGTGACTCGAGGGGTGTCGTAGGTGTTACATACCCTCTTGCCCAGATGTACGCCGGCGATGGGCTTCGCGATCTCGTCTATGGACCTCCTCCCGGTGAAGTGGGAACGCCGCCCAGAGGACTTCGACGAAGCTCGGCGGAGGCCTTTGGCGAGGAAGAGGAGGACCGCAACGTACGGTCCAGGGTCGAGACGCCAGTCACGCCACAGCAAAGCCGCCAGATAGACCACCTGACTGATGTGGAGATGGACAACTTCGGCATGGTGTTGAACGACGACTCAATGCCCGAGATCGGAATGGGGGCTGAACAGGCCATGGCCGACCGCCTATCCTCCTCGATCATGCCGTGGAACCAAACGCCATCCGTCGGCAGGCCCTCTTCCGTCACTGGCCCCAACCCTCAGCAGTCCGGTCGCCAGCTGTCCAGCCATCGCGGCAGCAGCCTTCCGCCGTTCGACCAGCTTCAAGATGGCCACAGCAGCGAGTTCGGTCCAGCCGCCGGGTCGCAGAGGCCTGGGTCTGACGCAGGCGGCCCCGCAGGCCTTCTCGACGGCCTCGAGACGCAGGAGAACTCGCAGTGGTCGCGTCCGACGATGGACGCCGAGAGCCAGGCCTTCCTGGAGTGGATCGAGGGCGAGAACAAGACGATGGGCAAGCCCAAGGACGGAGACGCGCAGAAGAACCGCCGCTGGATCGACTTTGAGGACCTCGCCCGGCCGGGGAGGGAGGGCCACGCCGTCGCCTGCCAGGCCTTCTACCACGTCCTGGTGCTCGCGACCAAGGACCGCATCGCGGTCGAGCAGGACGCCGAGAACATGAGGCCCTTTGGGGCGATCCGGATCGGGGTCGACATGACGGCGCACCTGGACGAGGAGGACAGCGACATGACCTGAGACGACGCATTTTCTTTTTACCCTTTTTTCAAGTGCAAATGTTTTCTACCGCGCGACACATTTGAGGATTTCGAGGATGCAATTTGCGAACGTTGCTTACGGATGGAAGGGTTTCGGAGGGGGTGTTTCTGCTTTTTTTTTTTTTTTTCGCGTTTGGTTTTCGTTCACACAGATTTGCTGCATCTTCCCTCCCACGGTGTATACCGAGGGATCGACCACATACTTGCTCTAAATCGACAACACATTAGCTAGATTCGCACGGAAATTCAACATAGTTTCACATCACTACAGGTTCTCTCAGTCTCCTACCTGCACTAGACGTCCTAGAATATCCAGGACGACTCGCTATGGGCAAGAAGGTGAGCTTTGGGAAGAGCATCTCACGCGTGATTATGCCCAGGGTGACCGACGGACATGGGGTTATGTGGTCACTTCTGAGACGGAGAACTGTGCGAATGACATGCGACGGTCGTGGCATTAAGCTATCAACATCTACTCGTGGGGCATCATGCTCATCAAACATCGTCTCGACGCCCCTACTCGTAGGCGTCGTCCTCGTCGTCCACGCCCTTGCGGTCCTGGAACTTCATGTACTGTGCCTCAGGGTCCTCCGCCGCGGGGCCGAGGACTCTCGCCCAGGCGTCCCGGACGGGCTCGAGCGCCGCGTCGCTGAAGGCGAGGTCCAGGGGCAGGCTAGGCAGGACGAGCGACGCGTCGGCCGACGGGGATGCGGCTGCGCGCGCCTGCTCGTACGAGACCTCGCAGACGGCCCCCGGCTGGCTTTCGCCGTCGCCGAGGGCGGAGAGGAGGGAGTCCAGGGCCTTTTGCAAGGCTCCTGCCGAGGTTGGTGTCTTTGGTGTGACGAGGTAGAGGACGCCTGGTGACTCGAGTTAGTCAGATGTATTCGACTGGAGGATGCTCGAATCAAAGGTTGAGAAGGGTGTACATCAGTTAACAGAAGTTGTCGTCGTAGCAAGGCTCAGACAATGTAGATAAGAATTTTGCTGGAAATCATCATGTACAGCGGGGTTGTTGACCAAGTAAATGTGGACTTACTCTGACCGGAAGGGCATTCGCCCGTCTCGCTCGAGTGGGCAAAGACGTAGATGGGGTGCGGTGACGAGACATCCGCGACGGAGGCGGCTGGAAACGCGATCACCGCGACAGCAGGTGTGGGCGCGCCTTCAACAGTGGCCTGGAACAGAGCCGACAGCGGTGAGTTGACGACTGCGGTCAGCCTGCTGACGCGCGGGGCATCGGCCGCGACGTCCTCAGCCCCGCGGACCAACGTCCGGGTTTTCACCGTGACGTCGCTGGTGAGGTCGAGCTCGAACTGAGCACCGTCCTCCTGTCCCTCAAGCGGGCGCGTGGCTTTAACACCAGTGCCCAGCATGTAGACCGCTCCACCGACCGCACACGCCCGACATCCCACTTGCGCAATCTCCGACAGGCCGCCCCATTTCGGGTACACCGCCGCGAAGCCGGGGCCGAAAGCACCCATCGAGGAGAGATGGCGGTAGATCGCGGCGAGGCCGGCCCGCGTGCTGATCTGGCCGTCGAGGCTGAGCGTGAGCGTGACGATGTACGACTGCAGCGCAGCGTCGAGCTTGAACTCCGACGCGAGGTAGTCTGCGAAGGGTGTGTCCGCGTGCGACTCCCACGTCGGCCTGTGTTCCTCCGAGTCGTAGTCGAAGACGAACTTGAGGAACTTCATCAGCGCCCGCTTCGATCGCGCGGGGATCGCCGTCGTGGAGAACACGGTCTCGCGCGTGGACGGGATGGGCACGATGCTCGGCCTCGCAGAGGCGTCGCTGCCCGGTGTGTAGATGAAGAAGGACCCGACCGCCAGGAACTCGATCTGCCGGTAGGCGCGGGAGTCGACGAGCTGGGTGACCAGCGCCGAGCGCGTGTGGACGATCTGCGGCGCGAGGGCGAGGGCGTACGCCCGCGGGGAGGCGAGCGAGCCGGCAGCCTCGGGCTTCGCGAAGGCCGCCGAGGAGAAGACGCGCGACGAGGCGTCGGCGTTCGCGGCTACCCACTCCTCCATCTCCTGCAGGCTGAAGGCCGCCTCGGGACCGCCATAGTACTCGTTGGGGTCGAGGTGCAGGATTTGCTTGCCGGAGCGGGAGAGGGCTCTTTACGGCCGGAGAGGGCTGCGTCAGTCAGATCGAGGCTTCTGGAAGGACGGAGTACCAAAGCAACGACGACGTGCGCGTGGGCAAAATAAAGAGAGAGAGAAAGGAAGCTTACAAGGCTAGCAGCGACTGCTGCAGGCCAGTTCCGTGGATGACGACATCCCAAGTGTTTTCGGCCAGCGATTCCATGCTGAGGGAAACGAGTCCGAATAGAGGAGGAGAAAGGAGAGAGAAAAGTTTGCGCGGAGGACGTGAGGTTGAAAAAGAGGGAAAGCTTGACGATGCCGAGCGGGCCCGCCCATAATAATAGTGGAGAAGCTGATGTCGTCTGGTGCCAGGTGTGACTAAGCACTATGGAGCATCGGGCGGTGTGCCTGCCCCGACCACCACTAAAATTTCGGCCGCGAGGATTTTCCCCTTCTTCTCTTTCCTTCTACAACCATCCGCCCGGTAACCAAGCTGCGAGCCGCAAACTTCGGTAGGCTTGCAGCTCATGAGGGCCTTTCATTAGGCTTCCTCGGCGCCGGGCGGTAGATCGAATTTCCCTAGTATCTACTGCCTTGGAATAAAGTCTGAAAAGGTGGCTCGAATTGTGGAATACATACCATCAGGGTGGCAGCTGTTTAGTGTTTGGTTGTTACGAACATGCGCGCGTGCCACGGAGCAACCAAATCGTTGCCGTTTGCTCAGCAATATTTTCTGAGACTGCCTAGTGAAGTAAAAGCCTGTTGCCAACCGTTTGCTCTAGCTCATGTCCTGTAGGCATAGCTCGCTTCCGCGTCAAACGGACGTCCATCCCGTTCCGGCTCATGAACAATCAGACGCGATGCAATGCGCTCACTCCAGATCCAAGCCCCTCCAACCGTGGAACCAACCCAAGGAAAATCGTATTCTCGTATCTCATGATCGTGTTCGCATAGCAAGAAAGGAACGTCTGCCCTTAGTTGGCGGCGCCCTCGTCGGCGGTCATGGCGACGTGCTCCTTGGTGGCGCATCCCTCGATGTAGTTGCCCTTCTCCATGCTGCAGCACTGGAGGTACCACGAGTAGCTGGGGTTGCCCTTGACCTCGTCGGTGGCGTCGCACTCGCGGACGAAGGCGATGGCGTCCTCGCTCTCGACCTCAATCAGCCACTTGCCGGCGTCTGGACCAAAAAAGCGTTAGCAACAGCTGCATCCAAATGGGCATGTGTGTCGGGACGTAACGTACCGGGGTGGTAGCGGCACTTCTCAGACTGCTTGTCAAAGACCTTGGAGCAGTTCTGGCAGATCTTGAGGGTCTGCTCCGCGGCGACCTTGTCGACGGCCTCCTGGAGGGCCGGATGGATCTGGATGGCCGAATCCTGCGAGGCCTCGGAGGACGAGGCGCGCGTGGACACGCGGCTGCTACGTCGGTTGCCGGGCGCGCCCTGCTTCTTCTTCTTGCCCTTCTTACCGGCCTTGGCATCGGCCTTGGTGTCGGACTCCTCCTGGTTCTCGCCCTTGATATCGACAACCTCGTCGCCGTCCTTCTGCTTCTGATAGTCGAGAAGGTTGGCGATCTGCTCACGGGCGGTCGCGTTGGCGGCGGCGACGGAGCGGACGATCTGCTGGAGATCCTCCTTGGAGGCCGCGGCGATGCGAAGCTCGAGGTCAGTCATGGTTGATACTGATGATGATGGTATTTTCTGCGAAAAGGGGCAAAAAAGGGGGGGGATAATGGTCGTGTTTCTTTGTGATGCTTCGTCCTTTTGTTGCTTTGCAAAGTATTGCCTGAATAGAGTCTTTTGTTTCCCAGGCGACAAGAGATGTTGTTTGAGGAAGGAAAAGAATTAAGACAGGTGAGCAAGAGCATGTGGTTGTGTGCCTGCCTTATCAAACCTGCCGCCCTCCAACCTTTGTGGCCGGTGGGTGGAAGCCAACGACTCGTCACAGCTCACGACATGAAGGTTCCGCTTCTTGTTTGCCAAAGCAGCGCGGGAACAATCCAGGGAAACACTCGCTCCCTGAAAACACTTTTTTGGACTTGGATTTCATTCTTTTGCCGGGTATCATTATCTTCATGCCATAGCCTTCTTGATGTCCTCCCATCGGCGCTCCGCGACGCCCACAAACTCCCGCAGCAGCGGCGGCTGCAGCGCGGTTCCTCCGCGCTTCGATATCGCCAGGATCTTGGTCTCCCCCCCGCTGCGGTCCACCACCGCCGTGATCTCCTCGTCGCAGAGTCCCTCCTCCAGAGTATCCGGGTCCACCAGCGTCCAGAACTTGCCGTCCGCGGGCTTGTCCGTCGTCTCCTTTCCGGTGAAGACGCCCGCCGTGCACGCGACGGGGAAGCCGTGCAGAGTCAGCGGCTTGGGGTCGTCGCGGGAGCAGATGACCATCTCGCGATCTGGGTCCCAGCGGGCGATGGGGATGGTGGTGTCTTGGAGAGCCGCGAGGACGCCGGCCCAGGCGACGTCGAAGGGGTTGCCGTCGAACGAGATGAAGAAGATGTCGATGTAGAGAACCCAGTAGGCAATCACCACCTTCTCCCCTTCCGTCGCCGCACTGTCTTCGTCCATCTTGTCGTCGTCGTCGTCATCGGCCGCCGCATTGTCGGCGGGGCGAGTGTACCATATCCTCAAGTCCTCGGCGTCGAGGAGCTTGGAGGTGTGCAGGAGCGAGTAGATGCGTGTGCTGAGGGTCTGGGCGAGCGTTGTGGGCGGAACGCCGGGCAGGAACTGCGGCGCGCAGCCGGTGGCGAGCTCGATGTTGGGGACGAGGAGGTCGTAGTCTTTCAGCTCGGCCGCGCCGTCGACCGCCTCTGTAGGGGCGAGGCTGTTGTGTCGGCGGAAGTTGGGGATGTCACGGGCGAGGACGGTCTCGGCGCGAACACCGCAGATGGCGGTGGTGTCGCCGACGCGGACGACGGCGCTGCCGTTGGCATGGCTGAGGGAGGATTTGTTGATGTTGGGGACGCGAGCTTCGTCGGGGGCGCGGCCGTTGCTTCGGGCTGCGTTTGCAGGAGCAGGCGGCTGGAGGTTGGCGAGGAGGAAGGGGTGCGGAGAGAGCTTCGCGAACGTTTCGCGGGGAAGACCCTTGTTTTCGGCCATCTTCGAAATCTGTTTGACCGAGGGAAGAGTGTGAATTGTCTCGAATTGGGGCGTAGGTACGGCAGCGGTGCTGGTCTGGACGAGGCAGGTGGGATGTCGAGCTGGAAATTTTGGGTGGAGTCGGAGGTCGGCGTCACAAGCTCCGGTACAGTCGTTTGCATCGGCAGCTTCCAAAACCCAAAGTAGGGCACTACTTACTATACATCAGATATACGTTTTTTTCACAACACCATATAGAACACCACGAATTTTATTACCAACGGAGTAATTAACCCTATATAAAGGCCTTTAAACTATTAAATTATATATTTCTTTTCTTTAATAAATATAGAACTTATACTTCTATTAATTAACTATAAAAGCCCACCCTATTACTTATTTTAATAATAATTTTAGTAGTATAGTAAAGTCTAACTTTACTTTAAAATTAATACCTTAGTATACTAAATATCCTTACTTACTATCTATTATCTCTATTATTTATTATAGTTAATTTATTTTATAATACCTCCTTAGAAGTACTAAGTATTAATTAATTTAATTAATAACCTATTACTAGCTCCTTTAGCTACTTATACCCGTACTTATAAGTAATATAAAGATACTCCTAGTAAAAAGCCTTAAGTTGTATTTTAAAAACTAATAAATAGGTAGATTATAATTATCTAAACACTAGTAGTAAAGTAGTAAGTAGCTAAGCTAAAGAATACCCTAACTAATTCCAGGCCGTTATAAATAAAACCTAATAAATATTAAGTATTAATAGTTAAACTAAAAAAGCAACTAATTATAAAAAAATAAGTAGCTATAGCTGTACTACTAAAAAAGCTATTAAATCCTACTAAAAACAATACTAAAATGAATTTAAATAACAATAATAGTACTAAAAACAAAACCCTACTCTAAAAATAGCTAAATACCTTAACTACCCCCTCTTAAAACTAATAAAATCCCCCCTCCTCTTAGTAATAACAGAATCCCTTTCTTAATAATAAATAAAATATACCCTTTTAATAGTAATAAAAGCCTCCCTTTAAACAAAGCCATACCTATACCCCGCACTACTTAAAAATTAAAGTACCCTTTAATAATAACATTTTTACTAAAAATTAAAGTCTATTTATACTTATAAAGATCCTTATTTATATTTTATATAGACTAACCTTTAATAGTATACCCTTTTTACTTAAACTTCTTTATATAATTAAGTTATAAAAAATATAGTATAATACTATTAAATTCCTTATACCTAAAAAGTAAAGAAATACTATTATTAATATTAAAAAATAAATTTATAATTAATTTAAAGCTATACTTAAAACTACTAAGTTATATATTACTTTTTAAATTAAATAGTAAAAAAAGGGTACTAAACTTATCTACTTAGTATATTAAAAGGAATATAATACTATAGCTATTAATACTTAGCTATACCTACTATAGTATATACTAACTAAATAAATCCTTAAGGCTAATAGATATAGTAAAGCTATAATTAAAGTAATACTTATTTTTTAACTCTATATCCCTACTACTATAAAAACACAAACTACCTATAATACTATATTAATTACTTTACTTACTAAAGCCTATAGTAGTTGACCTTTTTACTAAACTAAATAAAAGAAGTACGTTAATAAAATAGTTACTACTATTAAAGAGGTAAAGAATATTACTAAAAATAAGTTCTTATAGTTACTATACTATCAATAGTGCCCTAAGCTAATAATGTATAAAAATACTACTAAAAGTAAAAATTATCTATATACTTAGTATTAAATTACCTTTAATAAAACACACTATAAGTTAAAGATCTTTAATCTTAAGTAATAAAAAAAGGCCCTTTTTAAAAGTAAGGCTAGTATCTTACTTAATACTCTACCTATAAACCTTATAGTTATAATAAAGAAACGTAAGGGTACTATAGTTAAAAAGGTTTAAAATAAATAAATACTATAAAATAAAGGCATTTAAACAACTATTTAAACTAATTTTTTAGCTCCTCTTACCCCTATAACAACACTTAGTTAATTAAATTAAACTTTAAGTAATACTATTATAAACTTTTATAGTACACTACTAACCTTACTTTATCTAATATAGCTATTACTACTAGTATATTAGGATTAACTTTACTATACTTTATATATATTTATAGCTCTAAATAAGCCTCTTTATACTTCTACTCTATAATAATAAATACTTATTTAATTGTTATCTCTAGTAGTACTGGATTTACTAACTAAACAATACAGTTAAGTTAATAACTTTATTATTTAGTTTACTACTATACTAAACAAGTATTACAATATTAACAACCATCTCTAAACATTACTTAAACCGCTCTACAACTACTATAATAGTCTTTACTCTATTAAAGGGCTTCTTAATTACTAGTTTAATAAGTAGAGTATTACCCTAAATATTGCTAATATTATTAAATTAAATATTAAAGTTTTTATTAATAATAGGGTCTTTTACTTATATAATAAAAAGCCGGCCGTATCTATAGAACCTACGGAGATTATTAAGCCTTTTAATTAAGTAACTTAGAATACGTTTTATTATTAACTCTATAATACTAGTACTAGTAACTTAGGCCTTTTAAATAAAGAAATTTCTATAGTACTAACCCCTATAGGCCCCTAACTATAAGTATCCTAAGCTACAACTACAGCCCTTATAGAGTTTTTTACTAAAAACAAAGCTAAGGAGGATTATAGGTTATAAAAAGTATTAGTTAAAACTAAAAAGGAGTATATAAGTAAGTAAAACACTATATTACCTAATTAATTACTAACTAAGTTAATACTCTAGTAGTCTCTTATAATATCTTCTTCCCCCCCCCTAAACTTCCTATTTAAAATCTCTTCTCCTCTTTAACTACTATAACTTAATCTAAATTAATTTAATACTAATCTACTTAATAAAAGTTAAATATTACCTTAAACAATTATTAATAAACTCCTACTATAACCCAATAAATTACAGTTAAGACTAATTAATATATCAAATAATAAATAGTCTTTAAACTATTTTACTAATTTACTATACTCTAAAAATAATATAGAGTTAAGTAATAAAGAAATTAATAAAAAGGATATTAGTATATAATTAGAGTTAGGCAATAAAGAGTTATAATAAGTACTATCTATAGTATTTATTTTATTTATCTTTTACCCACTTAACTATAACAACCTTACAGCTTACTCAACAACAGCTTTAACTTATTACTAGTATTTATTTCTTTTTTTTTTTACCTACTTAACTATAGCAACCTCTTAACTTAGTAACAACTTTAACCTATTACTTACTTTACTTAATATATCTTTATTCTCTCTACCACTAATAACCCCTACTACAAACTTATTAAATATACCCTTACTACTATTAAAATTAATAAACGTATAGCAAAAGTAACTAGTAATCTATAACAATCTCTACCCTACCTCTAAAGCATAGTTATATAAAAACTCTACCTAATTATAAACATCCTTATTACTAGTATTATATATATAAAAGTTCTTTTTAATATAC
Source organism: Colletotrichum brevisporum (assembly GCA_030770045.1). Classification (NCBI taxonomy): domain Eukaryota; kingdom Fungi; phylum Ascomycota; class Sordariomycetes; order Glomerellales; family Glomerellaceae; genus Colletotrichum; species Colletotrichum brevisporum. Next base: position 1,293,308 of record JAUGSI010000011.1, read on the forward strand.
TTTTTTAAGTTTCTAAAGTACTTTTTAATTAAGTTAAAGTTAAGTAAGTATAGTAAAAAGTATTTAAAGTATATACTAGCTTCTTTATAAATAATCTAAATATTCTCTTAATAGTAAAAAGAAGTATTATTTATAATAATTACTAAATAAAAGGCAAAAAACCTTTTATACTTAGGTAGTAAATATTAAGTAATTTATACTATAAAGCTATTACTATTCATTATCCCTAAGTATATAAAAAAATCTAAAATACCCTTAAAGGTTAGCACTAGTAAAAGCTATATTTACTAACTACGTTTTAACTCTACTAATCTCTATAGTACAAGGCCTTTTAGTACCTATCCTATTTACCTCTTACTAGTATTTTTATCTACTCCTAACTTATTAATAAAAGTTAGTTATTCTAGTTTATACTACTATATATAATAAAGCCACTTAAGCCTTTTCTCTAAGTCTTATTAAGTAACTATAATATATATCTTTTTATTAATCTAACTTACTTCTTTAAAATACTAACTAATTATTAATAAACTAATATTAAAATTAAATTACTTAAATAAAAAGACCTATATTTCGTTTAATATTAAATCGTTATAATACTTTAATAACTTAAGTAACTTAGTATAGTACTAAATCTCTATTTTCTAACCACTTTTACAAAATCTTTTATATCGTTTAACCTTACTAATAAAGTTATATTAGTAGTAGTATATTTAAATCGTTTATTAACTATAATCAGTAGCCCTAGTAATAAAGCTATTATTAAAGTTAAGGGATAGAAGTATTAAATTAATTTTAATAAGCTAGTACGTTAAAATCCTTAGTACTATAGTAGTAAATTAGTTAAAATACAGTCTTTAAATAGCTTTATATTTATTTTTTATAGTAGTAGGAGGCCTTTTAATAGTAGTATCTATAAAAAGCTACAATATAAAGAATATTAGATTTACGGGCAAAATCTGACTTTTTTGCATTAGTAAGCGTTGCCCCACTTTGGGTTTTGGAAGCTGCCGATACAAACGACTGTAGGGCCTGGGACAACCTGTAATAACAGCAGCTACCTCTCCAGAGCACCTTCCCACCGACCGCTTGACTCAAACACCAGCATTAATACCCTGAAAGATTTCATCACAAAAGTCACTTACTGTGTATAACTAGAATAATAATTTAACGTCTAAAAGAAACGACCCATAACGGGCTTGTGGGCTTAGAACAGTACCTTCCCAGGTCTTTTACTCCCCCTTCCCTACCAACCCCTAAATCAACCTAGACCGCCAACATCCCAGGGCTCGCAGGCCTATCCGGCATAATCTCCCGATGCACAGCACAAGTAGTCCTGCCCGGCGCATACCCCGGACACCCCGGCCGGCACACGCGCGGGTTCGGCTCCACATCCCTTCTCCTCGCCGCCGGTGCCGTCTCCACTTCCTCGACCGCCTCCTTCTCCTCGCTGCCCTCCTGCGTCGTCGTCCCGTTCATCGCCGCCTTCCTCTCGTCCCGCTTGTCCTTCTTCTTCTTGAAATGCGCCACGACCGCCTGCCCGATCCCGACGACCGTCAGCACCGGGCAGCAGATCAGGATCGCGTAGCCGCCTCCGCCGGTGAACGCCCCGAGGCCGCCCGCGCCCGAGGGTACTTTGGACGCCGTCTCGTCCCGCTTGTTGATGTTGCTTATGGGAGGCATCGTGATGGTGAGAACGAAAGGCTCTCGTTGGAACACAGGCGGGAACGTAGTGACTAGTCTGCAGCCGGGTCAGGGGGTTTTCTCACAGCCTGTCGTCTAGATGTACTGACCCTTGAAAATACGGCGACAGATTTAGTGGCTTGTTTGCTTCTCTCTCTCGCTATCGACTCGGCGATGTTGGTGAGTAGTTGTGGATTAGAGAGTGAAGGTTCCCGGAAGGTCAAGGCGTCGCCTGCTGGCCTACAAGGCATAAATGCTCACCTACCGTCAAAGAAATCTCCCAGAGCAAAGAAACTATTCTCACTACCACGAAGATCGTCGCGCGAGGCTCCGCTGGTGCTGTTGCTGCCTGCGTCGTGACGCCATCTGACAGGTGACATCACCGTGGCTTCAAAATTCCGCCTGTCTCACCTGAAATGATTGGGCATCGTAGTGTTTGCGTCTCGAGGATGTTACCACGGTAACATCGGATTCTCAGACTGCTTCACTGGTGCAATGGAATCATCAACTCAACGAGCGGGCCTACGACATTCCACACCTCAAGCTCGAGATACCTACAGGGAACTGAGATTGTAATCTGGAATGCTTTCGTGCGAATCAGCTGCCCTTGTGATCTATACATCGCGAACCCCATATAAACAAAACTCCCTCAGACAAGTAATCGGTGCATCTCTTGATGTGCCCTCAATCCCGCCTGTAACACCATCGTCCCCCGCCCCCCTCGCCTACCACTGCTTCCGCGACTGCTCCGCCATCGATATGTGCCCTCTCCCGCCCTTGGCCCGCGCGTCCTGCTTCATCTGCCGCCGGAGGTCGCTGTTGTACGCCGGCGTCTTCATGTACTCGGACCGCGGCCGCGCCGTCCAGCCCTTGCCGTCGTCGATGTAGCCCCACCAGATGGGGTCGCCGGTCTTGCTGCTGCAGGAGCCCATCGTCGTTTGTTTTGAGGGATGAATGTGAACAGATACTGAAGGAGTGGGAATTCAGTTCAAGTTTGATCTTGTTGTTCCTTGGACAGAATCGCTGATTAGCAGTTGAGGCTGCGGGACGTGATTTTGTCGAACACTCACTTAGTATAAAATGGTTGATTGTTTTGCAAATTGCAGGTTATTGCTCTATTGCAGGGTTAAAAGACTTAGCTCCCAGCCCTGTCACATGCCCTTCTTATATATTTCATTTCGAGGCGATCTATAGGTAACAGTTACGTCGTCGACAACGTTGCCTCTGAAGAGGGTGGCTTGCACCTGACGTCAAACGGTTCTTCCCCCTTGGGACACTAAAAGTCAAGATTCTGCAGTTTTGAAATACGCCGAAAGGGCGGGGTTCTCTGCATTTACCGGATTGGGAATTTGAGATGGCCAAGACCCGTGGACCCCTTCTCCCCCGCCTCCATTTTGTCTCGGGGTTTTTAGTGTCGCCTTCCTCCCCGCCTTGCTGCGCCCACAAGTAACCGGCGATCAGTCCTCGGGGAACCATGTTTCTTGGCTGCTGCTTCTTCTGTCCTTGACTGGTGATGATTAACCCACCGCCGTCTCTCTCTAAGCCTTGTTGCAATACCGACTTTCTCCTCACGGGGATAGCAGCGGCGATCAAAGGGGCAAACGCTCCTCCATCCAACTTCAACGCCAAGCCAAGGCCGCTTCGTCACCAGGACGGCGCGGGCTCCGTCTACGCCCGATCCACCCCGCGACGGAACGTATCTCGCACCCACCCCGATCCGTGACGCAACTCCTCATCCAGCGGAAGCTTCCACCGATCATACATAAGTAACTCCCAAGAAGCCGGCCAGTAACCATGAGGCGGCATCACACGCGTCAATTAGTTAGCACAGATATCTAGTGAAGATGATCGTTCCTGGGAAACATCTCAGTAATCGCCAAATTCCCTGATCGGGTAATTACAGAAAAAAGCCAGGGCCTCCTTGGCAGTCTAAGTCTAAGTCTACGCCTGAGTCTAAGGCAGAAAGGAAATTATGGGTGACCAAGTCCCTGCAGCCAAAAAGCCTACTCCAACAAAACAAATTACACCCGCGGCTGTTCAGACAGCCCTATCGAGGCTCTGCGCCTCGCACATCTTCTTGTACAACCCACCCTGGTTGATGAGCTCGTTGTGGGTTCCGGCTTCGACGACGCGTCCGCCGTAGAAGACACAGATACGGTCGGCGTCGCGAATGGTAGAAAGACGATGGGCCACTGCGATCGTGATGCGGTCGCCCGAAACCGCCGCCTCCATCAGTGCCGCCTGCACCACCTTCTCGGACTCGGTGTCGAGGGCGCTCGTGGCCTCGTCAAGAAGAATGACACCAGGGTTCCGAATAAGTGCCCGGGCGATCGCGATACGCTGTCTCTGGCCGCCCGAAAGTTGACTGCCGCCGTGGCCGCATAGGGTGTTCAGCCCCTCAGGAAGGGAGCTGACGAAATCCCAGGCGTTGGCGGCCCGGCAAGCTGCTTCGATAACGTCGTCGCTGAGCGCTACGTCCTCGTCGTTGCTGCTGTCTACGCCGGCAGCAATGTTCTCGCGGATGCTGCCGGGGAACAGCGTGGGCTCTTGTTGGACGAGGGACACATTGCTGCGGTAGAGGCGCGGGTTGATGTCGGTGAGAGGCGCCGAGCCGTCAATCACGATTTTACCACTCGTCGGGTCGTAGAATCGCTCGAGAAGGGAGATCATGGTGCTCTTCCCGCAACCGGAAGCTCCAACGAAAGCGACAAACTGCCCGCGATCAATCTGCCAAGGACCTTCAGTTAGCCATGCCTCTCAGGCTTCTCGCAGAGGTACTCACTGTCAGCGATACGCCTTTGAGGACCCGATGATCCGGGGCCAAAGGATACGAGAATTGAACATCGCCGAACCCGATTGTCGTGCAGCCGCTAGGAGGACCTTGATCCTGATTGTCGTCTGTTTGTTGGATCGTAGGCTGCAGTCCCGTGAGCCAGTAGTAGTAGTTGGCGGCGGCGTTTCCCTTGGTGAAGCCTGAAAACGTAGGTTAGAGGTTGCTGTCACCATCGGGCAGAAGAATACTCACTGCTTGAGAAGCTGAAGAATGTGGCAGCAGATTGTCCAGAAAAGTACACTCCCATGAAGGAGATGATAAACTGGGTCATCGTGATTTCTCCCGTAGACACGAGACGAGAACCCCACCTGAACCGTCAGTATCATCTCCGGGCGTCTTGCGTCAGCAGGGGCTTCAGGCTTGGGTACTCACCAGAAGCCGAGTGCGAGGACGAAATATTCGATGGACTGGCTCAGGGCGAACCAGATCGTCATGTTGCAGAGAGCGAAGGTCGAGCTGGAAATCGCGGTATCAAGCTCCAAGGTGTACTTATCCAGCACACTTCTTTCTATCGCCAGGGATGAAACCGTCCGAATAGCATTCACAGTCTCTGAAGCAATCGATGCGCTTGTGGAGAACTTCTTGTCAATGTCGGTATCCATCTTCGTCTCAATTCGGATCCTGGCGTAACCCGACAACACCAAGGGCGGCATGCCGGCGAAAACACCGACGACGCCAAGCTTCCAAGAGACCGCGATTGCGATGATACTGCTGGCGGCGATACTGATCAGGGAAAGAAAGGCGAGGGCAATGTTGAATCCCATCAATTCCAGGACAGACTGCGCGTGAGAGTCGACTCGACTGTTGAGGGCGCCAATGGTGTTCTCTGGGCGATCAAAGAAGCGGAGATCCTGTTTAAGCATTGAACTCAAAAGACCTTTGCGAAACATGTAGCTCAGATGCTGTACGAGGAAGTACGTCAGTCCTGTTCGTGGCGTGTTGAAGGCCTAGAGTATCGAGTAAGACTTGCCTCTGCGACAACGTTTGTTGTCCAACCCAACATGAAGTAGATGATCAGGCAACCCAAAGACATGACAAAGAACATCAGAGCGACGAATCTACCCGGCGGAACGATATCAGGAGCGGTGAAGGCGTCTATGACTTTTGCTAGGAGCAAAGTCTGCCCAGGGTTGACAGCCGCTGGAGCCCGTGTTAGCCTTGGGAATGCTGTGGCAGTGCTTCTTGCATGAGACTTACCTCCGATGACGCAACACAGCAAGCAGATGGCATACCACATCTTGAGCTCTGGAGTTGACCGAATGAGCTTGGCCACTGTGACCAGCAGTCCGGTTTGCTTGTAAGCTGCAAAGTCCTCTCTGTCCTTGAGAGACTCAAGACGCCGGGCATCAGAGGTATCGTATTTGGCAAGCGATTGAACAGGTTCAACTGCCTCGGTGGAAGAATCGTCGGAGCTGTTGTCAGGCTTGACCTTGCCTTCGACCGACAGGTCTTGTGCCTTGACAAGCTTCGCGTAGGCGCCGTCCATGGCGACGAGTTCTTCGTGTCGGCCCTGCTCAACGATTTTGCCCTTGGACATGACCACAATGTTGTCTGCGTTGCGAATGGTGGCAAGTTTGTGAGCAATGACGATTGTTGTTCTGTTCTTTGAAGCACTGTCCAGAGCTTGTTGGACAATGCCTTCTGCGTGGGGATCCAGAGCGCTCGTTGCCTCATCGAGTAGAAGAATCTTGGGCTCGGAAATAACACTGCGGGCAATAGCAACACGCTGCTTCTGCCCTCCAGACAACAATCCGCCTCGCTCGCCAATTCGGGTATCGTAGCCCTCGGGCAGGTTGGTGATGAACTCGTCGGCAAAGGCAATTTTCGCTGCTGCCTTTACGCGTTCCAGCTGCTTTTCACGCGAAGCCGTCTCCCACGGGGTTCCAACCAGACCGTTGGCGATATTGTCAAAGACGCTGCCGTTGAAGAGAACAGGTTCCTGAAAGTAGTTAGCTCCGTTGAGGTGTAATAGACAGAGCTTGTCGATTTATGCATGCCCGGATCAACGCACCTGTTGCACCAGTCGAACAGTGGTGCGAAGCCACTTGAGGCTCAGACCGCGGATGCTGGCTCCGTCGATGTTGATTGAACCCGCAGAAGGATCGTACCATCTCTCAAGTAGGCCGATTATGGTACTCTTTCCTGACCCACTGGCTCCCTGTGTTTGGGTCAGACAAGAAACGAAAGGGCGTCCGTGAGGTCAAACTTCAGACGCGGAGAAACTTACAACGAGGGCCGTGACTTTGCCTGCAGGGACGTTGAGGGAGAAGCCGTCCAGAACTTGCGTGTCAGGTCTGGTAGGGTAGCTGAAGTTGACACCTTGAATGTCGATGACGCCAGAAACACTGGCGGGTGTGTGTCCCGAATCGTCGAACGGGTTGATGCTCGACTTTCTGTCGATGAGCGTGAAGAGCTCCGAGGCGGCGGTGGCGGCACTGCTAAACGTGGCAATGTGCGGAGCTATGCCATTGATCGACGAGGAAGCGATTACGACGGAGAAAAGCACCCTGTGAAATGATGTGAGCAAAGGAAGCTGTTCTCTGACGCAGTATGAAGGCTGACGTGAAAACAGTGGCGATGCCATCGGTCTCTCCACGAGCAGTCAACTCGATGCCCTGCCAAAACGCAAGACCCATACCGGCATAGATGACAAAGTATTGCCAGCCAAATAGGATGCCAAATATGCCGTTCTTTTTGTTGCCCAGTCGGCGGGCATCGTCGAGATAGGAGGAATAATTGCGAATGATTCGAGATTCGAGATTGAACGCCTTGATAGCGCGAACGTTTCCGAGAGTACTCTCGGCGTACGTCCCAGCCTGGGCAAGGATTCGCATGCCCTCGGCCTCTACCTTTATGAGAAAGCTGGCTACCACGCCGACAACAATCATAACAGCCGGAACGACACAGATGATGATCAGAGTAAGCTTCCAATGGGTGACGAATGCAAGAATAAAGGCGGCCACGAAGGTGGCAATGGACTGGAAGAAGACACCCAATTTGTCGGAAATGCCCAGCTGAATCGTTTTCCCGTTAGAAGTCGCCTGCATGGATATGGAGCCGGCGGTTCCCTGGTCGAAGAAGCCAACTTCCTGGCTCAAAGCAGACCGAATGTACATCTGCCGAACGTTGCGGGTCAACCTGAAGGCGACATAGGTGAATGTGGTTGCGTAGATGTAGTTCAAGACGAAGCGGGCGATGCCAATGTAAACGAAGTATAAGCTGCCAATTGGTTAGGCGGGTTCGGATAGGTAGACTCGGGGCACTCACGCGAACTGACTGACGTTGGCCATGAAGCCGCTTGGGTCGGTGGTGATGACGGTGAAGTCGCTCAAGATACCCATGAATCGACCCATGACGAGGTTAACCATGGCCAAGGCCACGCCGGAGCCGATGGCGGCGAGCAGTCCGAGAAATTCGAGAGCATAATCGATTGGCTGCCCATACTTGAATAATCTCTGCGGCGCTCAAAATCAACAACAGTTCAACTGAGGGCAAAACAGAAAAGGGGTTGAAGGCTCACGATGAGACCACCGAAACCGGCGGTCGCCTTTTTGTCGATCTGCTCGGTGTTTCCAGACGAGTCGGAACCCGGACTAGGAGGAGCCGACTCGGAGGGAAGCGGCTGCTTTTCCATGTCGGTAGGCTGCTGCCCTCGAGCCGCTAGGACGGCTTACGGGAGGAGGGTATGTCCTTTTGGTACTCGTCTGAAGTTGCTGAATCAGAAGGTCGACAGGGACGGGACGAAGGAGGAGGGGACGAAATATTAGGATGAATGTAGAAGGGAAAGGGGGAGGTAAGAGAGCGACAACGGATCTTTCTCCAGGAAGCTGTCCAACAAAGATTCCGGGGAGGAGCAGGAGCGAAGAAAGACTGAGAAAAGAGGAACGAAGACAGGAAGGAAGCCACGTCGAATATGAGAACAACCGCTACCTACACAGTACTTGAATACCTACCTGGGGACATAAGCGGCTCCTTCGCTTACGGAGCCTTATGTCGTGGGTTCCTTCCACCTTTGGGGACAAGGCAAGAACACCATGACTTCTTTTGTCTAGGTAGGTAGGCATTACCGTATTCCAGGTGCCTGCCTCATAGACTAAGATAGAAAGGTACCTCCTGCCTGTAGTGTAGATAGGTACTTTTGGATGTACCGTGCTACCGCACGGCAAGAGGTGATCTCAGGCGGGGATCCGCCATGGCGGGCGACGGTGGTGCGGGCCGCTAGGAAACCGCGACCGAACGTGGAAGTTGCTGCTGCGGCCGGAGCGCGGGATGCCAAGACTCCTCGACTCCGCACCCCCTGCCTGAAGGGTTCGCCCACACCTAATACACCTTTCCTGGGTATCCTTACGGAGTATCCGTACATACAATACACACGGAACTGACCATCTCAGCAAAATACCTTGCTGGTGACGACAAACAGGGTCACGAGGTTCTTCAGTGTCCTAGGCATCGACATTGGCACCCCCATCGTCGGCGGCGCGACATACGGAACCCGCCCGGGAAGCTATTCCCGCGCTGGGCCCACCCTGGCTGCCTACCTACCTACCTGCACAGCTCGTAAAAGTAGGGATCCCGCGTATTATGTAGGTACCTTCTCCCGTCGCTCGCTTTCGGTTTGCGGATTCTTAACCGCAACACCATCCGTGCTTTTCTTCCGACTTGCTAATACCTGCATGGTAGAAGACAACCGTCCAGTCTCCTGTCCTTCCTTCCACAGCTTTCGGCCTGCGCCGAAGGCAACGTCCGCTCCGCCCCCCGCGCCCAATTCCACGTCACCGGGCCCGCCCCGTGCCTCCACGTCCCGCCTCTTTGGGACCCTCGCCCTCGGCAACGCTCACCATCCGCCTCCGTCGGCCTAGGCCCAAGACTTGTGTTACCAATTCGCTCGGGAAACGTGTCCGACACAATGCAGGCGGACTCGGCTAGCACGCAAGAGGCGGCGCGTCTGCCTGACGACCCCGAGCTCGACGATGAAGACGACGAGGGTGAAGTTCCGCTCTCCAAGATATCCGCAAGTCATGTCTCAATTCCCTCGACCCATTTCCGCGCTGACTACCGCCCCCAAGTGTGATCGATGCCGCCGCCGCAAAGTACGTCGAGGTATTCCCGCTGATCCATCACCGACCGGGCTGACCACCGGATCCCTAGGTCCGATGTGATCGCCGGCATCCGTGCTCCTATTGCACCCGTATTGACGCCCCCTGCACCTACCCCGCGAGGCAGAAACCCAAAGAGAGGCGCCAGAGGGTCTTCATCTCTGAGCTCTAGTGCGTTGATGAGTGCTCTTCCAAGGATATCGTCTTTGCTCGCAGGCTAACCGCACGGGCCAGCGAACGAAAGATTGACTTCATCGCCAAGAAGCTTGAAGAATTCGGACACGCCTTGGGCAACCTCGACGACAGACAGAGGCCCCGTCCTCATCCCTCATCCACAGCATCCGCCTCTCCCAACCTCGCGCCTGGAACGCAGCTGACGCCATCGCCGGGGGCCTGCGAGACGAACAAGATCCTCACCCCGAAGCTGGAGTATGAGGGAGAGTCGTCTATATCCGCCCAGGCCGCCTTTGCGAACCGCTTCCTCCGCGATGCCGTTGTCAACAGACCTTCCGTCGACATCACGGGGGAGATGGCCTCTGTGCTCGATTCCCTAAGCCGCACTCTTGGCAACAAGACCAATTACCAGGACGTGGACTACCTCTACCCGCATGCCAGGACACTAGAACCGGGCTGCACCGTTCGCAATCTTCCCATGCCCCCCGTTGAGTCGGCTTTCGCGTGCCTCAGGATGGCCAAAGGTAGGTAAAAGGCAGTGTATCACCACATCTACGAAGGAAATTGACGGTTGCCTACAACTAGAGCATCCACGGGTCAAATTCTTCTGGAACCACGAAGCTAACTCGGTCGCCAACTTCACCGAATTCTTTCTCAAGGTTTACTCACCCGGGGATGCAAGTCATGCGGACCTGATAATCGTCAACGCCGGCCTTTATTGGCTTTTCACAGAATGCAAGAGCGCCACCCTGGATCCGGCCAAGAAGCCACACTATGAAGAGCAGGCCACCATCTGCCGGGATAATCTCGAAACAGTTCTGTCCACTCTTCCATTCCATTTACCTTCGGATGCGGACACCACTTCCGCCATGAACATGGCCGTAAGTCTGCAACGACGTGCATCGGCGACTGGCTAATGCTTCCCACCAGGCCATGTACTGCATCCAAGTCTGCAAGCCTTTGGCTGCCTGGAACTTCATTACCACGGCCTCCCACATGAGCCAGACCCTAGGAATGCATAACGTCGTCGCGATGGCGCAGGATACCGCTGAGGCCAGGACCCAGAAAATCAGACTCTTCTGGCTCATATACATCAACGAGAAAGCGCTGTCACTTCGTCTTGGCCGGTCTTCCACCATTCGGGATGGAGACGTCACCGTCTGTCCGCCTGCCCCGGACTGCAGAGAAGAGATAGATTTTCTCGCACAGTTAGGGCAGTGGGTTGAGCTGGCCAGGCTCCAGGGCATGGTCTATGATCAGATATACAGTCCTGCCGCATTGATCCAGCCACAGGCCATCCGCATCGCTCGTGCAAGACGTCTTGCATTGGAACTGAAATCACACACGGAAAAACTGTCTACTAATAGTGTAAGGATCATACTCTCTCTCTCAGGTCTCATTTTCAGAAACTTCCAACTCTTGCTGCATCGTTCTGAATGGTTGCGCTCATATATCAAACCATCATTTAGAGACAATACATGGAAGCCATGCGCCGGGCACTTGGTGATAAGTTGGTCGACGCATTTGACCATACCGCCAGTGTCAACCACCTGTCCCTCTTCTGCCTCATCTATCGAGCCATACCCCCGGACCGAAACGAGGGCACCATATTCGGCAAGGAATGCATCGACAGCGCTCGTAAGGCGATCGAAGACCACAGACGAGGCATGGAAATCCTTGCCGGGATGGAAACTGATTTTGTCGAATCATACATCAATTGGTACGCAGGCAGCACATCACTCTTGAGTCACCGTAATCTAATCTTTCTGAGAACACAGGGCTATTTTGCAATCTCCGTTTGTGCCTTTCACGGTCCTCTTCTGCCACGTCGTCGAGACCGGCAACCAAGCCGACCTTGACCGCCTCGGGGGCCTGGTCGAGGCCCTCCAGCCAGCCTCGGCCGACTCCTTCTCCACGGGAGTCAAGAAGGAGCTCCGCCTCTTCACGGTTTTGTATGATGTCGCCTGTAGCTACATGAAGCTGCGGGGGGAGGTGGGGGCCAACCCGTGGGACCCAGATGCCACCTCGGTGTTGTCGCAACTGCCCATTCCACAGCCGGCGCTGATGCCGACCCCAGACTCGACAAGTCAACAGGGCATTTCTTCCCAGACGCCGTTCCCGGGCTTGGACGACGCGGGGATGCCCCCGGGAACTGCGTTTGCCGAGGGCGGGTCCATGCCGGGCTGGCTGCCCGGGGCGTCGTTCGCCATGCCCGGGGACCTTGCCATGGAGGTCGATCAGCAGGGGACGGAGCTGGGCAACTGGCTGTACATGAACAACCAGATGATGAGAGCACTCGAGGATAGCTACTTTTGATTAGAGTCCATATTCAACCACGTAGTGTTCCAATGATGGACATGTGGTGTGTACCTAAGGCCACGAAGACACAGTACGACCTGGGGCTCATCCCCCGTTGCAAGATCTTGAAAACAGGAGGGGACCGTTATTGCAGGGAGGAGGCCCCTTATCTACCGCCTTCCGTTACCCTGGTCCCAACCTATAAGTCCTCTATCTACCTCCTCCAAGGCTACAACTTCCCCCGACCACACATAGTGAGTTGATATCTTAAACCTTGGGCCCAAAGACCTATTGTAACGCGCGTAGGTTCTGGCGTCGGGGTCATATCCAACATCTTCCCACAACTCGCTGTAGTCCTCCATCCGTTCCAAGCACTATTTCATCAATTCATCAAGGGAGATCTTATTCATCACCCCCTCCTCTAGTATTCAACACCCCCTCAAGCTATAACTGCGTAGCTAGGCGTCCCGAAGCACTTGCCTTTGGATCGATACAAGATATTGAAGCTCTATGGGCCTATAATTGTTGTTGTCCGTTATTGTTGTCGTTGTCCGTTGTTGTTATTGTCGTCCGTCGTCGTTGTTGTCGTCCTTTGTCCTTCGTGGGCCCCTTATTCTCGAGCGACTAGCACGCTCCTCTCTTTGCCAGTGGCCCCGCCGTAATCGTGATGTCGTTTTTATTGTTCCAGAGGCTCGTAACGCGATTCAATACTCCATCTCCCAGTCAGTACCAAACATCTCGCAGAAGGGATCTTTCTTTTATTCCAGCTTGGTCCCCAAGTCGGCGTCGCCATCTTCCCTAACAGAACCAGTCCGTCCGTTATTGTAGTCGTTATTGTCCGTTGTTGTAGTCGTTGTCGTCCATTGCTGTAGTCGTCCTTGTCTGTCGTTGTAGTTGTTGTTATCGTCGTCATTGTTGTTGTTGTTGTCGTCGTCGTCGTCGTCGTCGTCGTCGTCGTCGTCGTCGTCGGCAGCCTTGTCCTGCTCCCTCCCGCCATCCAGGGCGTCCTTGACATGGGGGCAAGGAAGCAGCACTCGAACGTAGCGCCGGGCACCCAGGGGCTTCTTCGTCTTCATATTGGCCCTGAGATGGAGCACCTCCCACCGGGTTTAGACCAAAATACGATTCTCTTTTGGCGATTATTTCGCTCTTGCGTTTTCTTCTGATGCGGAGCCGGAACTTCATCCAGTGGTTCGCTTTGTAGTGCTGGACCTTGGCTCTCTGCTTGGTGGCGTAATAAACAGCTCTCATCTTCTTGTTTTGGCTTTTGATTTGATGAGTTGATGAAATTGTACTCGGAACGGATAAAGGACTGAGACTAGTTGTGTAGGAATGCTGTGGAGGTTGTAGCGTTGGAGGAGGTTGAGAGTGGCATTGAGGACGCCGTCAAGGAATAAGCGTGTGGGATAGAGTATTGAGAGAAGAGCAGAAGGGCGTGCGAATCGCTAGGGAAGGAGGGGTTCAGGGTCATCAAGAGACAGATACCGCAGAAATGAGGGATTTGCATAACAAAGAGGCTCGGCCTTTGATATTCAATTAGTGTAGAGCTGACTACATATTCACAAGACACAGGACAAAGTACCATTGCTATCCAACCCTTAGGTGTTGTGGTGACCTTTGCAACAAAAGACAGGTGAGCTCTGACAGAACTACCTTTGTACTGGTTCTGACCACAGCTGCTGTCCTAGCAGAACACATCCTCTACGGCCTAATACCTAGCACTGGCAAACTTCACATCAGAAAGATACAAACAACAGACATACATACCTACCACCTACCTACCTGTATCTACCTACCTAGGTAAGTAAGACAGGTACTAACCAACTACCTTCCTAGGTACCTACCTACCTAGGCATCTACCTACTTAGGCGTTTGAAGTCCATTCAAAGGACTCAATGAGCCCCACTTATCCTGCATCTCATGCCTGCCTTGGGGTTTCTGCACCTTCCTTGTCAACTCTTGTACACCTTCCCTACGACCCTTTCAGAAAAATCAACTGACAAACGTAACCTCTTACTCTTTCAGACCTATCAACTTCAGAAAGTTGTCCTTTCCCCCTCTGGAATTTTCCTCTTCTGGCAAACATCCCTTCTCTCCGCCTCTCATCAGCTCACCGTCTCTTCCCGTATTCATGGATCTCTTGGACTTGCCTGTCAAGCCGGTTACGGATCCTGACATGGCGCCACACGCTCCAAACTCCCATTTTCCCAAGCCTTACCAGCGGCGGGAGACTCGATGCATCTTGGCAATCGAAAAGCGTTTCTTCAAAGGCTATGATGAATCCTACATCGCGAGCATCGGCGGCGAGTCCAATCAGGGCTTCTCGACCACCTTCACCTTCGTCTATGGTCCCCTCATCACCCCGGAGATTCGCATCGCCCATCGCTTTCTCGCAGGAAGGAGGATCGAGAACGCTACTTCCATTGTCCACTTTCGCATGACGATACCAATCAACTCGGTCGGAAGAGATATCACGTACGGTCCCACCGCCGTGCGCGGTCACGACGCATTTTACCTGAGGTTGAATCTGGATCTCGACAAGGTCGTCGTCAGTCGCACTTCCAACACGCCCGCCGACGCCAAACTCGCGGCTGCCGGAGACTCATGCTTCGAAAGCTTCCGAGAGAAGAAATCAATTCAGTTGAACATTTTGGTGCCAGTCTCACACAGGGCCATCATCGAAGAACTTGCCGGGATTTTCAAATACAGCTTCCCTGGCCTCAAATCTCGCGAGATCGTCGACTTCGAGCTGGATTGTTTGCTGAAAGGCACCCGCCTTGACGATCTTGATTTCGGCAAGATCCAGGAGCATTTCTCTCGTCCGGAGTACCCTATTCCAGCGACCATGGCCTTTCATGACGAACGAACCCGAGTAATTCGCCTGCAAGCATCGTCCCAGGAAGAATATCATCGCGAATTCACCAAAGCCAGGCCCCTCGGTTGGCTCAGCCATCGCTGTGCGATGATTCCGGATCCCTCTTCGCGCTGGGAGCGGGACGAGAACCGGCAGCATGGATTTACGCCTGACGGTACTTACCAGAAATACCTGGTCGTGATGACCGTCGATAACGACTACAAGAGCCTTTTGCCCAGCATAAAAGAGCCTTGTACGCTTCACTTCGGCGACACTGTGAGGACGATGTTTCGGAGTGAAGATGCTCCCGGTGAAGGCTACACAACTGAGGGCTGGAAGGCATTTCGCATGTCTCCCCCTCGCGGTGCGCCATCTCAATTCATCTACTTCGTTGCCACCGTGCCTCGTCAGTTCGACAGGTCCTCGGGTTCCGAGACCGTTCCCGTCGTTGTCTTCTTGCCCCCTTCTGTTGCCAACCTACCCATCGGAAAGCTCACGGGCAGAAATGGAGATCGCATCAAGATGCGGCACCAAGTTAATATTCGGCTGTCTACCAGCCCAGCAACAACCCAAATGGAAATGGAAGCCGTCAAGAAGATGAGCTGTGCAGCAGGAGGATCAATCAGGCAAGCTAAGCGCTGGGCCTATGCCCAGAAATTCTCAATGGACGGGGTTGAACATGTCGACATTCACGACGCTTTCCCGGGAGTTGCGAAGCTCGCCGTTAGTTCCAACTTTGATGCGCCCCAGATCGAGCTATTCAACAGCTTGAGAAAGGCCCCTGCTGGCATCGCCATGTACACTGGAGGCCCGGGATCTGGCAAGACGACATTTGCGGCCATCATTGCCGCTGCCGTCGCTACCCACAGCCGCGACGGCGACGACGACGACGACGGCAAAGACGACGGCAACGACGACGGCAACGACGACGGCAACGACGACGGCAACGACGACGGCGACCGCGACCGAGTCATTTGGACTGTCTACAGTAACGACCTATGTGACGATGCTGTTCGTCGACTGCAGGACAAATGCGGAAACAAGGCTCGAGTTGGCCGTCTGCCGACTTGGAACACCTTGATTGACTCCTTGGCAGAGCTACGATTGTCCAAAAAGACACCAAGCCCCAAGATCGCCACCGCCAAATCTCAGCGGCTATCTAAACATGTGGGGAGCCTCTTTGGGGGGAAATGTGAACAGGACAAGGATTCGAAGTCGTCTGTGACTACTTCGGCCATCGGCATAGCAACACATAATGCTGCTTTTTGGGAGGACAAGATCGGTTCTGCCAACTGGAGAGACACGTGCCGTGTCATCGTCAGCCTAGCCATCAGCCAATTCCACGTTCTCGTCGCGACCCCGTATACTGTCGGGCAGCTTGGGAACAAGATTAACCCGGAACTAATGCGTTCTTGTTCTGGGCACAACGCGCAGAACGAATGCCTACTATGGGTGCCCAGCTTGATCGTCATCGATGAAGCCGGCAGAATCCCCGAGGCACAGTGGTGGATCCCTCTGGCGGCGTTTCCCGACGCCATTGTTCTTACAATGGGCGACACGAGGCAATTCAAGCCCATGTCTGTCAGTGTTAATGCCATCACCGAGCAGAACCACGACAAAGGCTCCGAGCCGATATGGAAGTGTGTTTTTGGAAGGCAGCGCACTCTTTCGATTCTCAGACGCGCCGAGATGTGTGGTCAGGTCCTTGGGCATCTTTCGAGCAACCGACGCAACCGAGGTGATATTGCTGAATGGGCCAGGAAGAACGCGTATCGCGGTGAGATGCAAATCCATTATCCACTTCAGGACCCCGACGCCAGAACCTACGCGCGATTCTTGCAATGGGCCTTTGGGTCGAAGGTTTCAGACACCAATTCCGTTCTGTTTGACATCCGTCGTAGCTGCTCGGAAAGACACGGAACTGGCTACCTCAACGAAGCCAGCCGCAATTTTACCCTCTGGCTGATATACCAGGCCTTCCGATACCGGCTCCCCAACCTGACGACTCGAGGAAAGCTGGCAGACGTCATGATCATCACCCCGTATTCCTCACAGGCACATGCCTACAAGGCCGATATCGCAGGTCTAGCGGACTCTGGCATCATCAAGGACAAGATCGCGGTACGCACTATCGACAACTCCATGAGCACGGAGGCGGATCTCGTTATCTTCGACGTTGTCCGCACCAGAGACATATCCGGCTTCATAAACGACCGCCGTCGCATGACGGTCGCATCAACCCGAGCCCGCGGGGCGGCCATCATGGTGTTCAATGCCACCGGGCTGATGGCCATTCGCAGCTCAGAAGAAGGAGATGGCTCGTTCAATTCGTACGCCAGATGGAACGCTGGGCCCAGACGAGTGAAAGTCGACGACCAGAACTGGGATTACGTCTGCAAGAAGTGCAACAAGCCGGGTGACC
The DNA here is from genome assembly GCA_030770045.1 of Colletotrichum brevisporum. Taxonomy (NCBI): domain Eukaryota; kingdom Fungi; phylum Ascomycota; class Sordariomycetes; order Glomerellales; family Glomerellaceae; genus Colletotrichum; species Colletotrichum brevisporum. The sequence continues at coordinate 1,310,668 of JAUGSI010000011.1, forward strand.
GAACGGCCCACGATTGTGACGCGGCTGGCAGTACGTGTAACATTTGCGGCAGCAGAGGCCACCATGAGCGCTTTTGTGGGCAGGGAAAGCCTGCGGCGGATGAGTACAGCGTGAGCGCCGAGGAGGATGCAGTAAGATGGCGTCTCTGCCAATTGTTTTGAGTCTACGAGGACTGTTGCAAGGACGATGTCAGATACTGTAGTTGTGTACGTCAAGGTCGACAATTTGAGCAGTCACGTAGCTAGCTATTCAGATGGGCAGGGCGAAAAGCCTCTCATCCAGGCCTAGAGTACATGTATTACAATGGCATCTGTTGAATTTTCGCTTCCATTCTAACGTCAACGTTTGTCTTCCTCGTCGTCGCCCTCGTCATCTGTCCCCGTTGTCGTCCGCCCGGATCCGAAATGACATCTTGACGACCCAAACCCTGACCAGGTCAGTGTCACAAGTCAGGTCAATATGCGATGGATGTGGGTTTCATCTCTGCACTCGGAATGCAATGACTGCTTTAACAGGAACACATTATGGCCAGCCAATGAGATATTGAATCCCAAGTGTCCAGAAGGCAGTAACGTACCGGCCCCCAAACAGCTGAAATGAGGATGGAAACAGTCAGACACAAGTGGTCGTAGACAAAGGATACTTGAGTAAGGAAGAATGGCTCGGAGGGATGTTGGGGAAAAGAGATGGCCACATAGAACACTATTCCTAATGAAAGGTCTAGGTAGGTAGGCGCTAGTTACCTACACGAAAGAGTTGCACACGAAGCCCGCGGCAGGCAAGCCTTTGCTCCTCCTAAGGCTCTTTTATCAGCTTTTAAGGACTTGGGCCCAGTCGAGGGGAAGTAATAAAAACTTGGACCCAAAGATCCATGGGAAGAATCGCGCGTACTTTTCGGTGTTGGGGCCGTCCTGAAGAGGATAGAGAATATGTGGCGAGGTATATTACGCCTTCGTGGCTGGGACGACTCTACTAGGGTCCTTGATACGCCTATATAGGTGGATCTTGAGCGCCGGGACTCTCTACGAGAGGGTCCCTCTTATAATACAACCGCTTCAGACCGTCTTTTGAGCCTCCTCTTGTCGCCACAGGATAATAGGTACCTACCGAGGTCTTGGGTTGCACCTGCCCTCTACCTACCAAGGCCCCTACCTATACTGTAAGTTACCTACCTAAGATACCTACCTACCTACCTGGGTGGATATGGGGGTATCCAAAGTGGTCCATAGACAGCAGGAGGAACCACTGAATTGGGATTTGGGTGAAGCCCTCTGAGTCAGCGCTACGTCACTACCTACCTAAGCTAGGTATTCAAGTCTTGACTTGCCGTCTGGCGGTATTAAGGCCAACACTGCTTTCTCTACCATCGTACGTGTGGAAAACGGCCATGAGTGGGTGAGTGAGGGTTTTGAGTACAACTGAGATTTGTTAGTCCAGATGGCCGAGGTCGATTTTTGTAGAGGTTGAACGGATGATTATGATGATGATGATGATGATACGAAGAATGATGATGATAAGGAGGACGACCTCGTGGAAAGAACAGATGACAGCCAAGAACGCGATTCGAAGATCCTCTGCAATATAGTAGCGCCCGGCTATGCGGCCACCCGAGTGCCCTTGTATGACGATAATGTGATGCGATGACAGTTCAACTGACCATTAAATATTTCAACCTTGACTTACCTGTTTAGGGAAGGTGCGAAAAAAAGAGGTAGGGGTAGGGAATTGATTGGACATTTAAAATTGTGTGTGGGTCTGTGTATTCGATTTTTAATTAGTTATATATAAGTAACTAATTTATAACTATATATATTTCAATTAAGTAATTTAACTTACTAGGTATAAATTCTTTTTAACTTTACTTCTATTTTCTGTCTCTTTTTATAACTTTAATAATTATGTGAGTCCTTTGTTGCTTTTGTTTTTATAATATTAGCACGAGAAGGAACCCCAAAAACTCTATAAGTGTTTTTTAAAAATACTTTTAAAGTACTTTAAAATTAATTTTAAAATAAGAAATATATATTATATAAATCATATTAATTTAATTTAAGGGTAATTAGGTTTTTAAAATAAGTTAGTTTTAGTATTTTACTAACTTTTATTTAAAAAGGTGATTATTATAAGTTTATAAGTTTTTTAAAGTTTTCAGAAAGTGTTTTAAAAGCTATTTTAACTTTTAAAATAATAGAACTACTACTATTGTTGTATAAAGTTTATTATTATTATTTTTAAATAGGTACTATTACTTATATTAAAATATATAACTTTAAACTACTTTAAAATTACTTTTAATATACTTTTAAGTAACCCTATTTATAACTAAGTTTAACCTTTTATACTATACTTATGTTATTGTGTAACTATAGTAATAGAATCATTTATAATTAATAAATTATAAATTAACTTTACATTAAAGAAGAACTACAGAGTACTAGTACTTTGAGAACTACTCTGTGCTAATTAGGATGACCTTTAAAGAATCTCTATAAATACCTTTTTACTCTTAAGTAAGGTAAGTGTTTATAGAGATTATTATTACTCTTAGAAAGTAGGTGCAATTAGTTACTTTTATTAAATTAAAACTTTTATTAAAGTTAAAAAGAAAATAAAAATATAAGTTTATAACTACTTTTAAAGTATTTTTAAAGTCCTTTAAAGTCTTTAAATGATATTACTTAAATACTTATTTCAACTAATGTTTTTATTATAATAAAGTTAATTAATATAATAGCTATAAAGAGAACATACTAATAAGCAGGTTTCTTAACTACTTTAAAAGTATTCTACTGATTAATTTTAAAAAGGCTCCTTTATGAGTATAAAGTTAGCTATTTGGCTTAGAATGATTGTACCAATTCTAAATGCTAAGAAAGACATATTAAGATAAAATAAGAAGTTAAGAGGAAGTGAATAACTCCAAAATTTCAATTAGTTTAAAGATAGTTTACTTTTTTAAGCATTTAGGAAAATACTCTATTAAACTACTATGTATAGAGTAGTAAATATATTTATAGCTTTAACTTAATTTTTAAAGTAATTTTAGATCATTTAAAAGTATTTTATAATTTTTAAAAGTTAAAGATATTTATATAAATTATAATTTTATTTTTATTATATATAAAATTATACGAATATTTAAAGTAAATATTAAAATAAATATATATTTAATTTAAGAGAGTATTTTTAAATTATAATGCTATATAATATTAAAAAGTATATAATATATTAAATTATAATTTAATTAAGATAATATTTAATTATATCAATTATAAATATTGTATATTTATATTATAAAAAAAATTAAAATAGGAATAAAGTATTTTAATAAGTGATATTTATATAATTAATTTATATTTAAATATATATATATATATATATTATATTTATATATATTATATTATTATTAAGTATATTAATATATAAATTAAATATAATTAAATATATATTTATAAATAATCTTGTTAATACTATATAATTTAATAGGTTTTTAAAATAATAATAATCTTAAATTATATATATTAATAATTATATTTATTTAAGTTTTAATAGTTTTATTATATTTTATAATATATATAATATATTTATTAATATACTTTAAATATAATTTAAATTTAAGATTTAAATATATATAATATATATAATATATTATATATAATATATATAATATATTATATATATTATATTATTATTAAGTATATATATATAAATTAAATATAAATTAAATAAATATATATTTATAAATAACTTTTAAGTTAATACTATATAATTTAATATAAGTAAAATAATAATAATCTTAAAATTATATAATAATAATTATATTAATATTATTAATAGTTTTATATATATTTTTATAAATATATATAATATATTTCTTAATATACTTTTAAATATAATTTAATTTTAATTATATAGAAACTTAAAGTAATAGATATATTTTTAATTATTATAATAATTATATATTATATAATTTAAATATTTATATTATTATTTAAAATTAAGTTAATTATAATTATAAAATAAGATATATATAGATTTTAAACTAATTAAATATATTTTATAAAAGTAATAAATTAAATTAAATCCTTTAAACTATATATAGTTATAATAGTAAAGTTTATTATTAAAAAGTAATTTATATTTATATTTTCAACAAATAATAATTACTTATTATTAATAATATAATTATGTAACACGATATACTAATAATTTAAAAATTAAGTATTTTATTAAAATCTATTACTTTTTTAAATATAATATACTTCAAAAAACTTTAAAAGTATATTATTATAATATACTAATATATATATATTTATAATATACTTAAAAGTATATTTATTAATATAATAATAAATATAATTTAAGTTATATAATTAAAAAAGAATTAAAGTAATTTAAAGTAATTTAAATAGTACTATAATATTAAATAATAAGTTTTAATAATACTTTTATTAGTCTATTAAAGAACTAAAATAAAAGTAAAAGAGACAAAAGGCAGAATTGAACCCATAGCTCTCCTAGCTCTAATAAGCTAGACTCTAAACTACTAGGTCAATCAATAGTGGAATAAACCACTCTAAATGTCTCTATCAACCCTCTAGGTGCTCGTGGCCAACCACAACCCTCATGGCCGACTACAGCGCCCGTGGCCAACCCACAGCAAATGCGGCCAACCACACGGCGTCTGAGCCACTTGGGGGCTAAACTGTACGTAACGTACTAAACCCTAAAAGGATCAGTGCCTTAGAAGCCAGGCCCAGCGGCAAGGCATTAGGCCTATAAAGCAGGGCTCCCCTAGCCTATAGGTCTAGACTTCTACTTTCTTAGTAAGTAAGTACTACAATAAAACACTAATACAACACTATTACTAATACAACAATATTTATCTCTTTTTATTTTATATTATACACTAAACCTATTCCTTACTAACTCTATTAAGCCCAATAATACTATAGAAGTATTCAGCAATCTCAATACTGACCCAATTATTTATACCTATACTTGCACTTTTAATAATACATGAACAAAATATATTCTTACGTAGTAGTTATTAGTACTTATATATTTTAAATTTACTATACTTAAATTAAATTAATTAGTACTTATTACTATTAAATATATAGTAATAATATAACTTATTAATTTAATATTAATAAATAAAAAGTTTTAAACCTTTTTATGTTATAAAGATTTCTAAATCATTTAATACTGTTTTAGTATTAATAATTTAATACATACATATTCTTTTTTTAATACATATTTTTAAATTAAACTTTTATAATTAATAAATATATAAAAATAGTTTAATTAAAAAGTTTTTAATTTATATAAAAGTAGTAAAATAAACCCTTTTATATTTAATTTATTTTTTATAAAACTAAATTATTCTAACGTTTTATTTATTTTATTATATACTAATAAATAAAGAGATTTTACTTATTATATAATTTTATTAATATATTTAAATTTATATATTTAATTAATAAATTAAACTTTATACTATAATTAACTTTTTTTAATAATATATAATACATTATAAAAGTCTTTATATTTTTATATTAATTTTTAACATATATTTATATTTATTTATAATAATATTTAAATAAATAAAGTAAGTATAATAATAAATAATAAATTATATTTTAAATTATTTATGTTTTTATTATATATATATATATAAATATACTTTATTTATAAATATATTTTATTTATATATATTTTTAAAATATGTAATTTAATATTTTATAATATATTATTTAAATAAATATAAAATTAATATAAATTAATAAATATACTTTTATAAATAAATAATAATAAATAACTTTTTATTAAATATTATAAATTATTATATATATTAAAAAATAAATAATAAAAAAGAATTAATAAAAAGTTTATTTATAATTTAGAAGTATTTTTAAAAATATATATATATTACTAAAATTTCTTAAGATTTATATATAGTATAATTTAGTTAAATATTTATATAAATAAAGCTTTATTTATTATTTATTATTAATAATAGTATTATTATTATTATAATATATAAAGTAGATAAATAAAAGTATTAAAGTATATATATTTATTAAGTTTTATTTAAAACTACTTAATAAATTTAAAAAATAATTAATTTTATTTAATATATCTCTATTAAATCCTTTTATTTAATTATACTATTTAAAATATATTATAAACTTAAAATAATAATAATTAACTTTATAAATATATAAATATATAATATATAAATATATAACATATAAATATATAAATATATAAATATATAAATATATAAATATATAAATATATAAATATATAAATATATAAATATATAAATATATAAATATATAAATATATAAATATATAAATATATAAATATATAAATATATAAATATATAAATATATAAATATATAAATATATAAATATATAAATATATAAATATATAAATATATAAGTACATAAATTATTAAATATATAAATATATAAATATATAAATATAGTTCATATAAATACATATATATTTATATAAATATATATTTTATATATAATATATAAATATAATTTAAAAGTTTATTATTTATAAATAAATAAAACTAATAAAATTATAATAAATTTAATACTACTTCTGGTTACTTAAATTACTAAATACTCTATTCTAAACGTCTCTTTTTTTTTTTTTAATTTTAAGTCATTTTCCTTCTTTTTATACTAGTTTTTTCTTTCTAAGTTCTAAACACTTCACTTTAATAACCAAATACTTTTTAAATTTATTTTAACTGATGTAAAGCAATTTTTATCCTAAAAGATTAACTCATAAAAGCTCTTGCAGTTATTTCTGGGGCTCCGGTACTACCCTTTAAGACCAATAGGGAATTACACTTAACTCTAAAAGATAAAAAGTAATATGTGATACCTAGCCCCATGACCAATTAAAGGGTTTAGGACCAGTCTTAGACAACTTCAAATTATTTTAAAAGTATGACCTAAGCCCACTAGTAAAGATTAGAAGGGGTTAAAAGACGTTAAGAAAGTATTTTTTAAATTATATATTATTAACTATATCACACTCTATATAGTTCTTAAATTTAATACAATTAAATTGAATTTAAAAGCTAAAAAGTACTTAAAGGAATATATTTACTTAACTTTTTCATAGTAGTTTAATATTTACTTAGCATTAAAATATTATACTATATAAACTTAATACTTGCTTAGGGTAAGATTTTATTTGTCAGATTTTAAAGTTACATTACTTATATTTAAACTACTTCTCAAACACTTAAAAAGCAAAAGACTTATATATTTATATATAAAAGTAGGTTAATATATATACCTACTTTAGTAATATAAAGCCCATAGTAACTCTATAATATTAATATTAGGAGTAAAGAGGTTCTAGTTTTTTAAACTAATTTAAAGCACATTAGTTTATAAAATATAGTATATTATTACTTATAGTCTACTTAGTTCCATTAGGTTATACACTTAAATATATAAAAATACAAAAGTATATCTATATAAATTTAAAAGTACTTTATTTATATTTTAGTATTATAAATATATAGTAATTACTCTATAACTAATAAAATAAAAGGCTTTATATTTAATTTTAAAGTAATTTAGAAGTTAATTATTTTATTAGTATAATTTTATACCTTTAATTAAAAGTAAATAATAATAGTATTATATCATTTACTTAATATACTACTTTTAATTATATTATTAATTACTAGTTTATAGTTATGACCCCAAAGTTTCTTTAAAATTAGTTTTTAGCATTTTAGAAGCAGTATTACTTATTAATAATATTTTAGTAGTTTTACTAATAGTTATACTTAGTAGACTATCACTATAGATATATTTTTAACAGACCTTATATTTAATATACTTAAAGTTAGTTTAAAAACAATTTATATATACATTTATATATACTAAGAATTATAGTTTAAAAAGACTTAAACTACAATAGTTAAAAGTATATTTAAAAGTGCTTTAAATTAAATCATATAAATCACTTATATTTTTAAAAGTTACTTATTAGCCCAATGAATCTAATATTCTAGGCCTAGTTATATACTTATAATTATATTAAATTAAAACGTTTTTATGCCACTTTGGCTTTTAAAGTCATGTATTTATCTTGATAGAAATAAATATAAATAATTTAAACTATTACTCTAAAGAATTAAATATACTATATAATAAATTAAAAAGCTATTTAAAAGTAGTTTTAAAGGGTTTCTACTTAACAGTTATTATAGTATTAGGTATATTAATACTTATACTAAATACTTAATTTATTATAACTAGTAGGGTTCTAAAAAGCCTTTTACTTATAAATAATTAACTATAAATAATCTAAATTTAAAAGACTTTAATAAATATTAAAGATTAATTTACTACTATATTTAGTATAGAGTTTAGTTAACTTATTTAATTAGAAGAAGTTATTTAAAAGTAATTTAAAAACTATTTTAAAGTACTTTAAGAATTAAAATAACTTACTTAAACCCGTTTATAGTTTATTAATTTTCTTTACTATATCTATAATCCCCTATATAATATATAAATGGGTAACACTAAAAATAAAGTAAGAGTTAAAAAACTATAGTATTATAAAAATAACTAAAGTTACTTTTAAAATTAATTAAAATAAAGTAGTTCTACTTTACTATAGTAAATTTATTAAATTTACGGGTAAAGTGTATTATATTTTAAAAAACGTTTTAAAAGCACTTTTTAAATTACTTAAACTTACTATACCATAATATGTACTTAATAGTTACTTATAAATAAATAACAGTTTCTAAGTAAAGAAAATAAAGCCCTTTTATATCTTTTAAATAAGCCTTTAAATAGCTTTAAAACTTACCAGAGGCACTAATATAGTAGTTTTAATAACTAACTCTAATTTAACTTTAATAAATATAAAATAATCTAAAAGTATAGCTCTCTAAAAATACCCTAAAAAGCAGTTTAGAATGAATTTAAGCAACTATAGTATTTACTTATTTAGTACTATAAACTTATTTTATAAGTGCTTTTACGCAATATTATAAGTAAAACTCTTTAAAGTGAAGTTAAGTTATACTTAAGCTTAACTAAAAGTAACAATATTTCAAATTATTTTTAAAGTAGTTTAAAAGTTAAAATACTTAATAGCCTTTTAATAACGTCCCTTTAAGAGTCTGTATATAAAAATTTACAATATTATTAACCATTTTGCGGTAATTTAAGGAGCAATTCTACCGGATATATATTAATATAATACAACATACCTTTCTCTCTATATACTAGTATATTACTTATATATAAACTATACTTTAAAAAAAAAAAAATATAGTTTATTTAAGTACTACTTTTTATTAGTAGTTGTACTAATTCTAAAATAAATTAAAAGTACTTTTAAAGCAATCTAAAATTAATATACTACTTTTTATAGTTATTTTAGGGTTTTAAGTAGTAATACCCTAATATTAACTATATAAAAAACACTTATTATACTAGTTTTAGGGTATTTAAGTATTATAAAGTAGTATATAACCTCTTTAGCTATTAAAGAAGTATTACTAATACTTTAGTATTAATTTTACTTTACTTAAGTAGAAATAAAAATAGAGACTAAAGGGGTAAATTAAAATTAAGTATAGAATTTTTAAAACAATTTAAAAGTAGTTTAAAAGGGGCTTAAAAGCCTTTTACTTTAATTAAAGTTAAAGAATTAGTAAGTTATTTAAATAAGTACTAGTAATAGGTAATTACCTTTTAAGCTTTATAGTCTAGTTTATTTTTAGAAAAAAGAGTAAACTCTATAGTTTATAGTTAAAGGAAAACCTCTTTATTTACTATTATTAGGAAGTGCTTTTAAAAGGGTCTAGAATTAATTTGGGAAGTGGATATTGTGGTCTTTGTTTATTATAAAAAATAAAAAGTAAAAGGAGGGATAGTTTAATATTACCTAACTATAAGTAGCTAACTTTGTGGGTCCTTGCTTAGTTAAGTGACTAGTGGGCCCGCTAGGCCTAATGCGGTAGGTCAGGTTAGGTAACCCCCCCCCCCCTAATGGTCAGTTGAACACTGGTCTCGTTGTGATGGGTGGGGAAGAGTAAGCTTACTTTCCAAGTCCTTGGTGTCAGCTTAGGTAACTTGAGCAAGATCTCCATCGCCATAATCAGCTTCATTTTTCTTTGCGCTGGGCTGAAAAGAGTTACAATCCACCAACGAACAAGCTACAGCTCCATTCTCTGTGGCTCAGATGGTGCGTGGGAAAGGCGAGGATACCAGCTGACTCCAAGATGACGCAGGTCCAGCGATGTCATCACGACGCTTGCAGGGTTGACTCTCAGCTTCTTGACGAAGTGGGCTCTCGGCTATACGAGGTTGAAAATTCCAATTCTTACTTCTGTTCCTAAAAGATATAAAAGGAGACGACGAGACTCACCCAAAAGACGAATCATACCACCAAACACTTCCTCATACCATCCTTTTTACTCGCTACAATCTTACGCAGACACACAAAATGACAGACCAAAAAGCACCTCAACCCAAGACGATGAAGGCCGTCGTCTGGGAGGGCAAGCCCCACGAGATGGGCGTCACATCCGAAGCGCCCCTTCCGCGCCTCAGGGAGCCCGAAGACGCTGTCGTGCGCATCACCACCTCGGCCCTCTGCGGCACCGACTTGCACATCTACCGCGGCGTCTTTGGCAGTTCGCAAGTGCCGTACCAAGTCGGCCACGAGGCCATGGGCATTGTCGAGCAGGTCGGAGACGCCGTTGACAGCTTCAAGGTTGGAGACCGAGTCGTCATCTCCCTTGTACCCCAGGACGGCTACCAGGAACCCAATAATCAAATCTTCCCTAACCTCGCCGGCTTCGGCCTGGGCGAAGACTTTGGTCCGGGCATGGGAGGCCTGCAAGGTATTGTTCATCCTCAAAACCCTTGCGGCGTAGATGCAAGTGTAATCTGACAATAGCTTTTCTAAGCCGAATACGTCCGAGTCCCGCATGCAGACAGCTCCCTTCTCAAGATCCCCAAGAAGCTGCCCGATAGGGAGTGGCTCTTCCTCAGCGACATCTTCCCCACCGCGTGGGAGGGCCTCTCCTGGTCCGGCTTCGAGGCCGGCGACACCGTCGCCGTCTTCGGCGCGGGGCCCGTCGGCCTCCTCTGCGCCTACAGCGCCATAATCCGCGGCGCGAGCCTCGTCTACGTTGTCGACCACGTCCCGCAGCGCCTCGCCAAGGCCGCCAGCATCGGTGCCGTGCCCATCAACTTCACCAAGGGCGGCTCCGGTTCCGAGCAGATTCTGGCCCTGCAGCCGGGCGGCGTGAACCGCGCCGTCGACTGCTGCGGCCAGGAGTGCGTCAACGCGGAGCTGGAGCCGCAACAGGACTACATCCTGCGGGAAGCCGTCAAGGTCACCTCCGTCGGAGGCGGCGTCGGCGTGCCCGGGGTGTACATGGCGCAGGAGAGCAGCGTCGGCGCACCGAACGCTGGGACGATGAAGCCGGAGCTGCCGTTCCCCATCAGCGACGCATGGATCAAATCGGTCACGGTCCGCTTCGGCGTCGTCGAGGTGATCCCGACGCTTCCCGCGCTCTACAAGCTGATCCTGAACGGGCGCGCGAGACCCGGGTTCGTGGTCACGGGCGAGTACGACCTGGACGAGGCGCCGAAGGCCTACAAGAGATTCGACCAGCACCGCGAGGTCAAGGTGCTGTTCCGCGGGGCTGGCAAGGAGGGCAGGGAGGACTTCGTCTGGGAGGAGGAGGAGGGCAAGGAGGCCGAGACGGTGGCTGATCCCAAGTGAGTTTGACCTTTGACGCTGAAGCCGCCACATTCTAACTGAGTCGCAGGGTTTATGGAGTGGCTAAGAGGGCGAGACGTTGCATTCACTGAGATTGGGGGAAACATGCCCACTGACGTTCCTTCTCCAGCTTATTTCTTGTCACATCTAGAACGCGATACTTTTCTGATACTTTTCTGTCATAGATCTTGAAGTAGAACATGAACATTCCTCGAAGCTCTCTTCATAACAAAGCCGGAAAGTGAAATAAAGAAGCAATTTGTTTGTTCACCAGGGTCGCGGACCTCAGGGCCAAAAGAACTTTCATAAATCGTTTACTGTCAAGGAGGTAGGGCACAAAAGCCAACCTCGTCTCAATATACACGCGACCCCAGCCGCAACCAATCAAGTCTCCCAGAGGTTCCTTTCCCACGACCAGATAACCTCTCAGCCGAAGGCGGGCTTCTGCGCGGCGTCCTTGACGTCCACAAGGTACGCCACGCGGTCCTTGCAGTAAAACTCGACGGCGGGCTTCCCGTCCAGCCCGGCCTTGCCCTCGTCGAGCCCGCCGGCCTTGATGCAGGTGACGTCCGGCATCAGCTCCAGCTCCGTGTACAGGCTGGAGCCGCAGTTGGCGCAGAAGAAGTGGCGGTTGACCTTGCCCGAGTCGCCCTTGATGTCGTAGGACTTGGGCACGCCTGGGGTGCGTGTCAGTTGCGGGTGCTTCTGCAGGAGGCTTGGGGAGGGAGGGGGTTACCTTGGGTTACTTTGAATGAGGCGCGGGGGACGACTGCGTTTGATGTGAAGGCGGAACCGCTCCACTGGTTTGGTTAGCGATGATTTGAGAAAGTCGGGTGCGTTATGATGGTTCTTACCTTTTGGCAGTCGACGCAATGGCACAGGGCCGTTGTCTGGGGGTCCTCTGCAATTCGTTAGTGATCTGCCGGACGGTGAGAAACGGATGGTGGGATTGTGTTTGAACATACCGCTCTCGTACTTGATCTCCTGGCACATGCAGCTTCCCTTGAGGACCATTTTGACGGTTGCTTATCGAATATCGGACTTGAAAATTGGGGAGAATCAGGTTTTGGTACAGATGATATGCCGGAGGACGATATTGAAATGCCGATATTGGAATGATGAGAGGTCGTTGACTAGGAAGGGGAGGCCTGACGTTTAAGTAGGCGTTTGAGAGTTTCGGCTAGCGCTGCAGCCGGGGCATACGGAGAAGCCATCATTCTCTACGTCTGCCGAGCTTGGAGATGATCCTTTCCCCCTCTGCGGGGTTTGAAGCCGACGCCCTTGCTGAAGAGAGCATGGGCCTCTCTTTACTCCAGGCGCCATACTCGGAGGCCCCTAGTTCCTTACTAGGGGCCAGCTAACCATTCCTAGAAGGGACTTTTACATTGCATTGTCATTGTTGCCGTAGTTTCTGACGTCCGTCATTGCTGTTGCTGATGTCCATAACTGTTGTCACTGTTGTTGCTGTCATCCATCGCCGTTATCCTGAGCTCTTGCCTGTTGCCCTCGACTGGTACCGTTGTCACCATCGTCCGTCGATGTTGTTTCTATTGTCGCTGTATTCCGTTCCTGTGCTTCTAAGAAGGGTTAGCCGGCGCCGAATAAGGGGCTGGGGGCCTGTCATTACACTTTGAGACGTTCTCCTCAACTCCACGCCGCTGGGATCCAGCAGCCAGGAGGATCTGCGAATCACATCACACGGTCCGGCGTCCGCTTACCTGATGTGTTCCCTTACCATTGGGCTTGAAGGGCGTATACGACAGGACACTAGCCTCGGTACGGGATTTGCGCAGTGAAACGGATTCAATCCGTACTGAGTCCTTGGCGACTGTATTTCTAATCCTCCTGCTTAGTGATTGCGGGTGGCGTGAGGTTGAAAATTTGAGGTCGACGATCTTCGGACCCCCCGGGCGCCCTGCGGAGTGCAGACGTCCGCAGTCCGGATTCCCCACTTGGGTGCTTATACCACGGGTGTCTGAGCACATAATGTCATGCCTATCATGAGTTGCCTCGGAGAAGTATCGACCGAACAAAATGACAAGATGGAAATCAAGGAAGAGAATTCCAACCCATTTCAAATTTGGGTCACGGGTGGTTGCAGGTGAAGAGAGTTTCTTTGCAGCTTCCACTCCTTGGGGCAATCTCTGCAACTGCCTGGGAAGGGAAAAAACCCCAAAAAGGCAAGAGTAATTAGAGAGGGAGAATAAAACCTTTTAACTTTTACTTATTTAAGTAGTTGTGTCAAGGCTGTGTCTCGTTGATTCTAATCATCTGTCTTGCAGGCCTAACACTGAATCCAATGCCTGCCTTTGGTCTCCTAAAAGTCTGCTCGCAGGTGCTCTAGACACATGTGGGGTTTCTTTGCAAAAAGAGCCCAATAATGAACAACTCAGGTCATGTTGGACACTGTGCAAACATAGTTAAAATGTTCTTAGAGGAAATACCTACCCAACCTTTGGCTCCTGCCCTTTGAGTCTTCTCAGAGGGCTGGTGCCTTGAGTATTCAAAACGAGAAAGAAAACAAAGAAAGAAAAAAACAAAACCGCACAACTCATTCTTTCTTCCCAACACATTCTTCACAGACCTCTTTGGCCCTTGGTCCTTCCGTTAAGCCGGGGAGCATTGAAGCCATCTCTCTGCGTCTCTCTTTCTTCTGTTATCTACTAACTCCATCCATCACTCCTTCCTTATCCCCCCCAGCGAGACAGCAGGATGAGTTCCAAAGTCAAGGAGATACAGCGCAGACTCGCCAAGCTACAGCCTCTGCTGGACGAATTCTCCGACTGCGACATGTGAGTACCTACCTGTACAAGCACGCAACCAACTGGTGGCCCTCGGCTAACAGCGATTATACAGCGAGATTTCCATCACCGCTGGCAGAGACCGTGTCTCTTGGTCGCGCCTTGCAGACACGTCTTCAAACAGACCCTTTCGCTTCCTAGCGTTGCCCCGAGAACTCCAAGCTGAGATCACCCAGTGTTTGTCGCGGAAAGATTTGATCGCAATTTCGAGTACCTGCCACAGCCTGCGGGCCACGCTCGAGCCGACTGTATTCAGTTCTGTTCGCATCCACGGAGGGGGCGACGCCTTTTACCGTAGCATTCTTCGCTTCGAAAGAAGAGGCCTTCACTTGATTCGTTTCATAAGGTATGATACATTTACCTGCCTCATAGTATATTCTAATGATCTATCAGGTCGCTCAGCATCCGGATGCCAGCCCGCTGTGTAGAGATAGGCCTCGACAAACCACTTCACACCAGTTCTCGGTTGGGGCAGTATGTCTCAAGAAGCACGAGTACTATCTCCCGCATTCTGTACTACTCGCAACGCAGATTGGAGTCCTTACAGCTCGAACTTGGTCCCGGAGAGTGCGCCTCTTGGCAATTGCTCACAGACCTCCAAAGCATAGACAAGAGTTTGGGAGATGTTTGCCTGAAGCAGTTGCGTACGCTCCGTCTCGGCCTCATCAACGACGAGTCATCCAGATGTCTTTGCGCAAAACTATTTGGGATGTCACCAGCCCTGGAGTCAGCATCCGTACAGCCATACAACCCTGCCGGATGTGCTCACACGCCGTTCTTAGAAGTGGATGCAAACTTGCACGTCGAGTCCGTCATCGTCGGCAGCGATGTCTCATTGCACAAACATTCCGACGTTGTTAGCATCCTGAGTTCGTTTCCGAGACTCAGGAATTTGGCCCTGATTGGGGGTCTCGACACCTGCCAGCCGTCGCAGCCGACGGAGATCGAACTGATTCTCGCCGTATGTACATCTCCCCTCCGGGCAACGGAGCCAGTGTTGCTAATTGTCCTACAGACCTTCAAGGAGAAGGGCAAGCACCTCAAACGTCTTTCTCTGCCCATCCCCGATCTCTGCAGCATGGAAGATGATTTGATACCAGAGGAAGATTCGTGGTACCGCTGGGTCCGCAAGTTCCTTTCCGCCATGCCGACGCTGGACCTCGTGCAATTCCCAACGGCCGACGAGGTCGATAAGACATTTTTCGCAGCGAAGAGAACCAGCGGCCATGTTCTAGAGCTCGACGATCTTGCCGAAGGCGAAAGCTTTGGCTCCGGGCTCGACATGGAAGAAGTGCCCATGGCGGACGCGTTCAAATCGTGGCCATGCGGACTTGGTGGGCTCACGGACTCCAGTGGCCCTCGGCGTCATGATGACGCTCAGTAACCAGGCATTTCGCTCACGGAAAAGGCGCGGCCACCGTCAGGAGGAACACGGGAACAGAAGGCTGTCGGGAAATGGGCCTGGGCTTGGTCTTTTGTGTACCTATCTAGAGACCTCAGACCTCAGACATGAGCGTCATGGTCTACCCTAAGGCTTTCAATTCAAGAGAAGGCCTCTAATTCTATCTCAATCATGGGTTGAGTATCTCACGTGGCCTCCAGCCGTGCCAACCCGCTGCTGTCCGCCCTCGTTGCCGTTGTCCGTCCTCATCGCTAGTGTCCGTCCTTGTTTCTGCCGTCCGTCCTTGTTTCTGCCGTCCGTCCTCGTTTCTGCTGTTCGTCCTCGTTTCTGCTGTTCGTCCTCTTCGCTACTGTTCTTTATTTCTGTGTTTACTACGACATTAATTGACATGGTAAACGCGGCGGCAGGATCAGAGGATGATGCAACGATTAACGTCCCAGAATTAGCTAACTGGGCACTGTCGGGGTACGATGCAACACGACGGGATATCTTGGTCCAGCTATTTCAGGCCAGCCGTGGTACCGGCGGTGTTGCGCCGCAGCAGCATCCAGCTCGCCGGGTCAGACGGATGTATTTCGTCAGCCACTGCGAGTAAGCACATCCGCCCCAGCCTTCAGATCGACACGGCTCATACTGGTGTTACCGAGGCCTATTTGTCATGGCCGAGCGCAGCAAGTCTCTGTCGTGCGCTGCTGTCGGGCAGGACGGCGAAGGCTGCGCTTTACGGCAGCCTGCAAGGCTTACTGTCTCAAAACCATACTGATCGACAATACACCACTATACTGAGTTTAAGAAATATGGTTCACAAGCCACGCCATCATCGCAATAATAATAATTAATACCATAACCATCATTAATTTGGGGTTTAGAGCTAAATAATAAATATTCTATCTTCCCTAGCTATATTAACTATATATAATTTCACGCAAATAATATAACTGATTTTATAGTATACTAAATTAAACTTTCTTTTTATATATCACTACTAGTAAATATTTTAATCTATACATGAAGTATATTATAATAGATCTTTTTTTATTTTAAAGAACTTGAGAAAGTCTTTAATTAATATTTTAGTAATAATTTTGCGTTTAATGATGAAGTTCTCTTTATTACGCATTTTTTATTTTATAAAGTATATTTATAATTTAATATTTAAATAATTATAATTAATTATACCTTTAGGCTATTATTAAAAGTACTTTTAAAAACTTATTAGCACTTTTATTTAATAATAACTTAATACTCAGTACCTGTATTTAATTAATTATAGTAAAATAGCTAAAGCTATACTTTAGAAAATTAACTTCTTATATATAAAACCTGTAATCTATACTTTTATTATACATAGTGATAAGTAGTAAGTGAAATACTATATATGGTTTATATAGCGAAAGGAAATATATATAATTTATATTATACTACCAAGTTAATTTCTTATAATGCTACTATATATAATCTTTAGTGTACAAGTTACCTTTTTACTCTATTTATAATTAGTCATAAGTAAATTAAAAAAGCTATATATTATTAAATAGAATACTAGGTTAAATAGATAAAACATATGTAGAATATAAATTTATTTTGGGCTTTTATAAGTATTTAGTTTATATTTCAAGACTATAAGTAGTATTTAATAGGATTATAAAGTTTTATATAATTATAAATATTATATTTTTATATTATAATTAGTATACTAAAGACTAATGTATTTAATGCAAGTATTAATAATAATATTTAGTTATACCTTGTATTTAGTGAATAATTAATTATTTATATAACCTATTAGTTATAGTATTCTTATATTTAGTTTAATAATAATTTTAAAATACTTAAGTTAGATTTTATAACTCTTTTAAAATATAGTTATAAAAAGAAGTAAAAATATATCGAAATTTAGCTTTATATATACGTATATTTGTAAAATGTATGAAATTATTAAACATGGTTATTTCTTTAAGGAATACTTAAAAGGTTTTTTTAGTATTATAATAGTATTAATAGTAGTTATACTTTACTTAAAATACTTCATAAAAATACCTAGTTATTATAGCTTTACTACTTATATATATATATATATATTTATTACTCCAACTTACTTTAAACGTTCCTTTATATTACTCGCACTTTGTAATAGAAGCGATATAATAACAAATTTAAATTGAATATTTATATTTCTTACTTATAAAGAAGTATTTATTAATTAGTACTTACATTTATAGGCTTTTAAGTTTATATTAATTACTAGTTTAATTTAGTATAGAGTTATTATAGTAATGGCTATCTAGTTATAGCTTTATTTTTATACTAGTAGCTAATTTTTAATTATAAGAGTATAATAAGAAATTATAAATATATCTTATAGTATAATAAGTAATTTAATTCTATTAGTTAATTTATTAGTTTACTTATTCTACTCTAGTAGTATTATAAATATTTTTAGTACTTAGGTTAGTAATATAATATAGTTAGCTTTTATTTATTAGTATAAAGTTTTTTTAAATTAGAGTAAAGTATTAGGGGTTAAGGACTAAGTAAGTTAAGAACTCTTTTTTTAAAGAAGTAGTTAGAAAAAGTAGATATAGGTTAAGTTACTTTAGGTACTACTACTAGTAATATACTAGAAGCTTAAGGGACTAGTTTTTAAAAAGGGATTTGTTAATAGTAGTAAGGTTTAAATTATTATTCTTTTTATTACTTATAGAGTTTTTAGTAAGAGAAAGAGTTAGTTATAGAGAAGGGGTGGGATATTATATAGCTTTTTCTTTATTATATTAGTTTTACTTAGCTTAAGTTATGTACTTAAATTTAAGTTTATTTATAACGATAGTTTAAAGGGGAACGTTACTATATATACTTTTATATTTATAAAAGATACTTATAATTACTAAAATTTAATATTAAACTAGTTTATTGTTTTTATAAATTAGCTTTTTGTTTTAAAGAGTAAAGTATAACTTCCTAGGGTTAATTAGTCTTTTTTAAATAAAAGCTTAATTTTACTTAATAACTTATAAACTATAAAAAAACTTATTATTTTATTAAACTATTTTTATAATTTATAAATTATATTTAATTAGTTTAATAAAGTTATTTAGGGTACTATAGTCTTTATACTAAGTATATAAGTTTATTATTACTTATATAAACTTATTATTCCTTTTAGTTCCCTATAAAAAGTTATAATAAAAAGCCTATTTATTAGTTTAATTAATAGTAAGGTTTATTTAGTAGTTATAGTTATACTAAAGTATAAAAATAAATACGTTTATATTTTATATTTTAAGTAAGTTGTATTGTTCTTTATTTATAGAATTAGGCTAAAAGCCCTTTATAAGTCTTTTATTATTAGTATACTAGGGGTAACTAGAGTAAAGAACCCGGGACAAACTGATTTTAATTACATGACATTTTTAATACTATTAGGCTCATTTTACTGAAAGTCTTTTATTTAAAGCTTTTTAGTAAAGTTATATAGCTTTAGTTAATTTTATAATGTTTTAATATATTTAGTATATATTATTAAATTAAAGTTAGGAATTAAATGAGTATTTAAAGTTTTTGTGGGAGACAGTATTTTAGTGTACTATTTAAGAGCTAGGACTAGTTTAGGAATTATTGAGTTATAACAATACATAGCTGGTATAAAATAGCTTTAAATAATACTATTAGCTGTGTGCAGTACGCATGCGTTGTTTTAGCTATTAAAAGGTGTAGAATAAACTGATATGGCCCTAGGTTTATAGCCTATATACTTTATAAAGGTTTAATTAATTTATTTACTATTATCTTATTTTCTGATATATTATATTTATTTAATACTTTAGGTTTTTAGATATTATTATAGTTAAATACTAGTTGTTATTAAAAGAAGGTATAACTAAAGGAATGGTATAAATAAGTTTAATAAGGGAAATAGAAAAGGGTTAGATTGGGTTAGACTAGTAGAGTAGGAGTTTTTAGTTAGTAATTTTCATTTTTATATTCTATTAAATGTTTATTAATAAACTATATTTATAAGTAAAGTAAAGTTTTAATATCTTTCCTTAGTATTTTAGTATCACTTTTTTACTTGAATCCTACTTTATCTATACTTTAAATATTTTTTAATAGGTATTAAGGAACTATAGTATAGTATATACAGTTTTTTTAATACTATCTACTATAACTTAAATTAATATATTAAGTTGTAAACTAAAATATACTACTTGAAGGCTATAATGTATTATAATAAAAGGGCTGAAGTAGAGGTATTATGGGCCCTGTATAGAAGAAAAAGTAGCCTAGTTAATAAGGGCTAGTAATAAGTTTTAGACCTTAATTATTAGTATTATATTATTTATAAAAAGACGGTACTTAAAAAGTTTAATCGCCTTAGGGTTTATAGACTTATAAAGGGTCTAAAGAAACTTTATTCTACCTAATAACTGCATTTCCACTTTTATTTTACTACGTAGCCGTTATAAAACTAGTAGTAAACTTTAAATTTCAATAATAAATAGACTTAACTAAATATTACTATTAGGTATTATTATAAGTTAAAAAAAGAAAAAGTACTTAATATTCTTTTAAGCCTTATAGAGAATATTAATAACTTTAACTAGATCCTTTAAAGAGCCCTAGTCTATTATAGTAATTTTATTTACTGTTTTATATGTTTTATATATAATACTAGTAATAGTAGTAATAATAGTGGTATAGCTTAGATCTTTATAGTTTTATAGATAGATTCTAGTATTATAAACCTCTACTATTATTTATACTCTTTTATTAAGGTTTATTTAACTATTTTTTAAATAAAAGGTAGGTTAGAACTAAGTAGCTAGGGCTTTTAATAACTTAAAATAGTTAATACTTATATATAGTAGCGCCTTTTTAGATAGGCCTGCCTTTAGTTATTTCTCTTATAGCTACTCGTTTTAAAATATAACACCTAATAGGTTTAAAGCACGCGCAGAGCTACTTTTTAGCCAGTAGAACACGCTTATTTTAGGCTTAAGTGCTTTAAAACGCGTTCTGTCCTTATATTAAAAAGGATATATTTTAACTTAGTTCTTTTTAAGTAATTAAATTATAGCTTAAGTAGTTCTTTTATTAAAAAGTATATATAATAATGGGTTCTTGTTCTTAGTTTAGGTCTTTTTAGTAGGTGCTATTATAAAGTTAATTAAAAGTAAAGATATAATAATAAAAAGTATTTTATATAAATAGGAATATAGTATATAAATATAAAAAGTATTATAAAAAAGTAGGATAGGTAGTATAGATATTATAGTATAGTAAATATGTTAAAGAAAGGGTTAAAGTTAAGGTTATTGTGGAGGAGGGATTGTATTAAATAGAGCTGCTAATACGGAGATTTTAAAAAGTAAATAAAAGGTATTATATAAAGGATTATACCTACTATAAGGGATAGTAAGTAGATTAGTATTCTAAAAATATAAAGTAATTTAAAAATAAAAAAAGGATCTTAAGTTATAGATTCCTTAAAGAACTTTTTTAAGTAATTATACTACTAAATTAGTAAAAAGAGTAGTTTTACTATTATACTTTTCCTTTATAACTTTACTTTAATTTAGTTTAATTATTTTTTTAGTTAATTTTTTTAAAAAATAGTAACTTTATTCCTAAACCTTTTACTTAACCTCTTCTTTTAATAATAACTATTATTCTTAACTTTTACTTACTTATCTCTAAAACACAGTATCCTTTTTTTAATATTAAATTAAGTTTACATACCTATATCTCTACCTTTTTACTATATCTTAAAATAATTATTTTATTACTAATAAAACTACTAATAAGCCTTAAATATAGACCCTTCCTTTTAAGTAGATTCTTTAGCTTATTACTAATAAGTTATATATACTTCCTACTACTCTTTATAATAATTCTTAGCTTTATATTACTTAGTTTAATAACTAACTTATAGTAAGTAGACCTAATACTTCTTTAGGTACTTTTTATTACTAACGTTTTTTAGTAGATAAGTTTCTTTTTATAGCTTAAACTTAATATCCCTTAAAAAGAGTACTATAAAGTTACTTTTACTCTTAATATTAATACCTATTTAGTAGGTCTTAAAAACTTAAGCTAGTAAATTAAATTCTAGTATAGTATTCTAAACTTAAAGAGACTTAAGTTTATTTAGCGTTATACTAGAAGAACTACTTATTTTTATTACTATATTTTTATTTATTATTCTTTTAGTTTAAAAAATAGTATATAGTTTATAAAAATCTTTAATAAAAAAGATATAGTATAGAGCTTTTTTATCTAAAGATATAGGGGTTAAAATATAGTCCTTTATAATTATTATAAAGAACGGGTTTATACTACTTAAAGTAAGAGTAGTTCTTTTGTTTATAGTTTATACTTTAAATACGTTTTGCTTTTTAGTAAACTTTATACTAATTATTTTTACTATACTAAGCTTTAAAAGTACTTATATATTTATAAAGTACTTTAAAAAAGATTTAGCTATAGGTATATAGTAAAGGGTACAAGGTGTAGACGTAACAGTGGAGAGTTTAACGGCTTTATTACAACTTTAGCTATTTTTTAAAGCTTTGCACGGACGCGAGTCACTTAAATTTACTAAATAAGGCCTAGGTATTTCTATTACAGCTTAAAGAACTAAGTAAAAGAGTTTAATATTTTTAGTACTTTCTTCTACTTTTGTAATTACTCTTTTTAAGGAGCTTTTAAGTGTTTAAATTTTAAGTAAATACTTAAATTCTATTTAAGTATACTTAAGTAATAATATACTATTTATAAAAAGTTACTTTTTAGTTAAAAAGAAAAAAGGAATAGAGAGAATATAATAGTATCTTTAAAATAGGACTTAAGGTGTTTAGTTTTATAAAAAATAAGGGTGCGTGTAATACATAGCTACTAGTAACTATTAGTTACTAAAAATAAAAATATAAGTCTATAAAGTAGTAGATTAAAGTAAAGTAGTAGAATTTTTAAAAGGGTTATAAGGTGTTATATAGGAAATATTATACTTTTTTTTTTCTGTTCCTAATGTTTAAAAGTATTTATTCTTAAACTTTTAAATACTTTTCCTTCCTCTAAAATAAAATAAATTAAATCTTTCTCTTATTTTTTAATAAAAAAAATATAATATTAAGTTTGTAAAGCGGTAGAATAGGCTTAGGATACTATTAAATGGAGGATAAACGGCGTTTATAATAGTAAGAGTAGGTCCTTTCCTCCCTAGCTAGATAAAGTACTGGGTCGTTCCTACTACTTATAGACCTAATAAATAGTAAATAAAAGGGAAATAGCACTTAAATAGTAATAATTAAAGAATAACGGGTATAAAATACTTATAAAATATAAGGAAATATAATAAAATTAATAAAAACTAGTAAGGAAATATAAATTTAAAATACCTCTAGTACTTCTAGAAGGGATAGACCTACTTTCCTAGTCTAATCCTAGTCTATACCTACCTAGTATTAAGTTCTTTTTTATTATTTATAACTAATATTATATTTATAAATATAGTATATTATATAATATATAAATTTAAACTAATATATATTTTAAATAAAGTAGTATAATAACTTTAAACTGCCTTTACTTTAATTTTACGTATATCTACCCCCTATTTACTTAACTTACTCTATACCTAATTAACTCTACCCTATACTTCTAAAAGTAGTCTAACCTCTAGCTTAAGTTTAAGGGTAATATAATAGTCTAACTACTCTTATAAAAATATATACTTTTTAAACTATAGCCACAATATCCCTTTAAGTATTGTTATAAAAGTAAATATTTGTCCCTATAAAATACTCTTATAAACCTCTATAGTTAGGACTAGTAAGTAGCTATTAAAATTAACTATACTTTTACTAAAAATACTTAAAATCTCTTATATTTTTAAAGGGTTAACTAGTATTATATAGTTATATACTTCTTTAGAATTAAGTTAATAGTATAACTTATATAGCTAGTTAGAAATAATATAGGAGCGACTAGGTTATAATTGAATTTAATAGTTATTCTAGATTTATATAAACTTTATAAACTTTTAATAGATTAAAAGTATAAATATAAATAAAATAGTAATTAAATTTATAAAGTTATAAGGGTTAAAGTACTTTTAAGTTTAAAGGTAAATAAAGTATATTTATATATATTAGTAATATTTTATATTACGTTTATAGTATACTTATTCGCTACTTAGCTAACTATACTTAATAAAGTTAATTCTACTATAATTCTACTTTAATATTATAAATACTCTTTTTAAATAGTTAAACGTTTTAAAAAGTAACTAGGACTTAAATATTTAGGTTAATTGTAAGGGGTTTTATATAACCCTAGGTAAAATAAAACTATATACTTATAACTAAAACCGTTTTAACTCCTTAATTTAACTAAATACTTTTTAGAATAATTTTTTACTATAATATAATGTAATAAAACTAAGTTAGTACTAAATAACTACTATAAGTAAAAACCCTAATATAAAACTATAAAATATATTAAGAGTATATATTAATACTAGTATAAATATAAAACCCTTAGGGGAGTAGTTTATTATATATATTAATAGACTAGATATAATTTAGTCTAAGTATTGTTTAGCCTGTTCACTAATATTAAATATCCTTTAGTTATTTTTTAATATACTTAGGGAAGGCTTTATAATATACTTTAAATAGTATATTTTATAAAATAATATAGTTTTACTAGTGTATAAATATATAGAGAAACTTTTTTTTATAGTTTTAAACTATATAAATATTATTATTACTAAGTTAAAAGTACTAAATAGCTTTAATATAGGCTATAGTAAGTTATACTAGTGTTTAGTGGTGCTAGAGTTTATTCCTATACTGGAGGACTTTAAGACTATATTATAAAATAGTAAAGCCTTTGGATTATAGTTAAGTAAGAATATTAGTATTAAATAATTAATAGAGGAAGAATAGTTTATAAAGTTGTTAGAGGAGGTTATTTAAAAACTGTATCTAGGTCTTATAAAAAACACTATAGCGCTTTAAGTACTATACAAACGTTATTTATAATACTTTAAATTAGTATAAGTTATATAGTAGGTGTATAATAGCTTTATATTTCTAGTTAACTAATAGTTTTTTATTAATAACGTCTTTATATAGTACTAAATTAATACTAAGTTAAGTTATTTTATTATAAAAGTAGTTAAGGGTTTAAGAATAGTTATAAAAAAAAGATTTTTATTTATAGAGTAATTATATTCTAAGTTATAAAACTTTAATATTTTAAAGTTTATTTATAGAATAAGGGTTTAATTATACTAAGTTTAATATATATAGATTTAATTTACTTAAATTAATAAAAGTAAATAAAGAATAATTGTATTATACTAGTAGAAGTAATTAGTAGCTTTATTAGTGCTAGGGAAGGGGATAGAGTTAGATTTAGAGGTAGTACTAGCTCTTTATCCTTCCCTTTTAACGTTAATACCCTTTAAGATATTAAAAATACTTAATTCTACTATAAAAGGTTTAAAAAAGTATTCTTTTTTATTTATTTATAGGTTTTTTTTTTAGTAAGAACCTACTGTACTTAGAGACTATAAATTTTAATAATTAACTTTAGAAATAGTTTTAATATTTATAGGATAATGTTATTAAGTACTAATACTGTTAGTTTACTTTATAAATATTAACGTTATATTAAATATATATATAGTAAGGGATAGTAATAATAAATAAGGGATTAATATAAAGTAATAAGTTAATTTAATACTTTATAGGGCCTTTTTATGGTTCTACTAACCTAAGGTCTTTTTTAATATTAATATTAGTTAGCTTTTTGTTTTATTAGAGAGATACTAAAAGGCTACGATATATACTTTAGTAGAGTAAGTCTTAAAATAGTATTAATAAGTCCCTTTTATACTTTATTTAAAAAACTAAAACTAGGCCCTTTATAAGTACCTATACTTATAGACTTAAACTCGTAGTAGTATAAAAACCACTAGGGATCTATTCTATAAGCTAAATTAACCTAGTTAGGTAGTCCCGCGCGGTTTCCTTAGGGACTATTTCTTTAAGTACGCATTAAAAGCGTTACTTTATATTAGGGATTTATTAACTTAAAAGTAAAAGGGAAAGATATTAATTATTATATTAATACTTTTTAGTTACTTTACTATTATAAAAATATAGATAGATTAATAGATAGTAATAGTAATAGATAGTAAAAAAAAAACTTTTAGTAAATAATTATAAATTAAAAAAAATAACTATATTTAGTAACTAAAGTTTTTTTATAACTAGACTATAGGTTATAGTAGATAGTTTACTATTAAGGGTAAAAAATAGAATACTTTAAAGAGGAAAATAGGAAGAAGGACTCTATAGGTTTATACTTATACTAGTTTTTAGTGTAGTAACTAGTAGGTAGTTAGTTATATAAAATAGTAGTGTATACTATTATTAAGTTAAATTTTTAACTAGGACTGTTTTTTTTTATTCTCTTTAGAGTTTTATAGTTTAAAAATAGGGTTTAAAATTGTAGAGTTAAAGTAGGGCTTAAGATAAGTAAACGTTAAGGTAAAGAAACAATAGGATAAAAAGATATAGACGTTATATTATTAAACTTAGTGGGAATAGGTTAAATAAGGTAAGAGTAATAGATAGAAATAATAGATAGTAAAATAAAGCTTTTTAATTATTATTAATAGATTAAAGGAGATAGTGATTTTTAGGGAGAAGGTATTAAGACCGACTTCTTAGCTACTACTAAGTAAATATTACTAATAACTAAATAATAGTACTACTAAAAAAAAACTAAAAAAAAAGTAGTATAGTGTACTTATACTATTTCTATAAAGTAAACTAGTAGGCTACTAGTAGTATAAAAGTATATAGGTAGTTAGTTTTAATAAGTTTAGTAATTAAAATTATATAATATTTTAGGATTCTGTAGGACTTATTTAAAAGTATTATTAATATTTATAGTTGGGGGAGAAGATGTTAATAAAAGAGGTTATATTATAATACTCTTTGTTTAATTAGTTGTTAAGGAGTAAAAAGATAAATTAAATAAATAAGGAGTAATAAAAGATAGTAATAAGGAATTATAAATAGTACTAAGGTGATAAAGTAATATTGTTTAGTAATATTTTAATTTAGTAGTTATTAAAGTAATTCTTTTTATTTCTTTAAAACTTACTTATAGGGGTTTTAGCTATACATACTTATTAAGTAAAAAAAAAGGAACTATAAATTATTACTTTTAATAGTATTATTTATAGTAATACTAAATACTTTGTATAATAAATTACTACTAGTAATATTTAGTACGTCTAGGTCTCTAGTTAGTAATTAGGATATTTTAATAACTTTATAATAAATAAAAATAAATATATTAATAAAAATAAAGTTAAGTCCTATATAAGTAGATTTAATTTAATTTAGTTAGTAAGATTAATTAAAGTATTACTAAATACTATAAATAGTTCTATTTTATACTTTTAAAATCCTTTAATAAATACAAAAAGATTAGTAAAAAGCTAGGTCCTTTATAAATACTTTTACTTATTAGCTTAAACTAGGTGTAGTATAAAACCCACTAGGGACATATTCCTTAAAGTAAATATAACTATACTGTATAATTGTAAGCTGTTTTTTTAGTAAGTTTTTTAAGTGCGCGTTAGAAAGTAATTCTAAGTAGGGGTTTTTCCTAAGAGTAGGGGAGAAGGTTATAATAACTTTAAAAGTCTTTATTTACTATCTATTACTATTTATAAAGAATACTTTAGAGATAGTAATAAATAAAGAAAGTAAAAAACTAAATAAAATATTTTAACTACTAAAGTTAGTATTAATCTTTATAATACTTAATAATACCCTAGAACCTTAAAGGTTACTAAAAGGCTAGAAAAGATTACGTATTGCTGTAGAGAGTAAGAGGAAAGCTTAAGGGCTATAATAGTTACTTAAATAGGTGTTAGAAGTTATAAAATACTACTTATTACTACTAAAAGGGATCCTAACTATACTACCCTTTTAATAAAGTCTTAAATACTATAAGCTATAAACTTTTTATAGTCTCTACCTATGTAACTTTATATTAAATAGTATAAAGAAGTTAATAAATATAAATAATATTTAACTCTTTATATATAAATTTAATTTAAAATAATTAGTAATATTAACTAAGAAATAGCTTTATTATACTAAAAAATATAGGGGTTATTTCTATTTATAAGTAAGTAGTTAATTACCTTTTTATAATACTTATAAGTAACTCTAAATTTATTACTAAATTTCTTATTCTATCTCTTACTCTATCTCCTACTTTATCTTTTACTCTACTTCTTAATTTACTTCCTACTCTATCTCCTTATTACCCCCCTATATAGTATCCTAAATAATATTCTATATAATATTCCTTTTAACGTTCTTTTTAATTTCTTTCTTAACTTTTATTAATTTAAATTACTTAAAAGTAGCTATTAACTCTATTTTTGAATAAGTACACTTGTGTAATTCTAATTTTATAGTAGTATTAATAGCTTTTTTAGCCTTTATTATTAGTTTCTGTTTAGTACTAGTATATAACTTTATTAAGATTAAGAACTATAAGGGATTAAGTTAGTTAACCTAATTATTAGGCTAGAATAAGGCCTTTTTAAATTCTATTTTAGAACTTATTTATTTTTTAAAAACTAATAAACTAAAATTAGTTAGGTTATTACTAAGGAAGACTAAGATAAAGTAAAGGTAATATATACCCTTTTTTACCTTTATTAAAGTTACTTTAATAAAGTTAAGGAGGGTTTTAATATTATATATATAATTATAGTAGGAGTATAAATTTAAACTATTTTTAAGGGTGACTAGTATAGCCTTTTACTTTTAGTTAAGGAAGTTTAGCTTTATTATAAAATAGCTAGTAATATACTATATAAAACGGGCATACGAATTAAATAAAGCTATACTTAAGATATTTATAGCCCTAAAAAACTTCTAAATACTTTATATAGTAGTATATTATAGAAAAGAAATTCCTTTTATTTACTTTTTTTAGTATTTAGCGACCTAGAGTTAGATTAAAACCTTAACTTAGGGGTTTGTAACTAGTTACTTTTTAGTTTACTAGATACTTATTTTATAAGCCCAAAAAGTAATTTTTATTACTATAAAGAATCTATTTTAGTTCTTAGCCTTAACATTAGCTAAGTAAAGTAAGTAGTTAATAGGATTTATAAAAGCTAAGTTTAGAGTTTTTTAAAACTACTTAGCAAAAAAGGTACTCTTATTATTAAGTTTAGTACTAATAAGATCGATAATACTAGGTTCTAAAAGCTTATTAAAATTAATAAAGTATTTAGGATAGTAATACTACTTAGGATTCTACTTTACTAACTTATAGTCAGTTAAGTAGCAGAACACTATTTTAGATTAAATTAGGTCTAAATAGGTAATTAGTAAGAAATTATAAAAAGAATTATATAATTTTGTACAAAATTATAGATACTGGAAAATTTACAGTGGTTTAAGTTATGCTTATACATTATACAAATAGTAATTTAAACGATCTTTTTACTCTACCATAGGGGTCACTATAGCCAGCACAGGTGCCCCTTTTTGGTAGATTTGGAGTTTTGAGACAGTAAGCCTTATAGACTACCGTACACTTCTCGGATCTACAGAAATCAGGAAGGAGAAAACATGGAAACTGAGACGGTAAGTGTTGTTGGTGCAGAGTATTGTTGGTGCGGGCGGGCGGGCACGAGCCGGGATGGGCCTGGCTGCGCATCACATCACGCCGGGCGGGCCCTGGGCCGGGAAGGGCGGGAAACCCGGGCAAGAGACAGGGGACAGGGGACGGTTCCCTCGAGGATGTTTGTTTGCTTGTTGCAGCGAGCGGGCGCGCGGGCGATGCAAAGGGAGCTGCCCCGGGCGGTTGAGGAGTCCTTTGTTCGCATTCGATCGATTGTTTGCTCTCTCTCCTAGGTTCAATCAGCAATCATTAAGCAGATGCTTGCGTTTGGCGGTCCAAGGTTTAGGTGAGGCGGTCGTCTTGGCGGTTGGTGACGGGAAATCGTGCACTGCATCTGGTATCTGCATCTCGCGCCATCTCGCTGGAGGTCACGCATGAAGTATTGAGCGACCGTACGATCATGAGTGCGAATCTCGGGCGACAGTGGTAGGCCGTCCGCGGGCGGAAATCTACCAGGGCCAGGGACCAGACGAGATTCATCACATCTCGACATGATCCTATTGGCGGCTGGCAGTTCTGGGCAGCGGGGTCGATATCTTGGTTCCTTCGCCTGTTTGGGATGGGCTTGCAATGCTGGGCTTCCCGATCAGGACGGGATGGAAGAGTGCCTCCACTTGTTGGCGCACCAGCACATCGTCTTGGTGCGCGCTTAACGACGCTCGTAAAGTCAGTCGACGGAAGAGTCGTCGGCGTCCGGCCGGCATCTTGATCTCGAGCCCAATGGCGAGGTGGCGGTTGCTTCCTGGGGGGGAGGGGTCGAGCCTTGACGCCGCAAACGCCCGCGATGCCACCGCCCGTCGGCCTTCGGCGCAGTGCTTGCCATGCTTGTGACCTCGAAGGTGGAGTTGGAAGGTGATGTCGTTGCTAGTCGTCTCCAGTCGATCCATGATGTCGGGCTCATATGGTGCAGGACGGTGTGGGGTGTTTTCGGAGGCCAACAATGTCCGTCTTGGAGGTCGCCATCAAGGTTGGGTCAAAGGTGATCTCTGACTTGGTAGGACTCGTCAAGCTTAGGGGCATCGACAGCATCATTGTATGCTTCAATGGTGTAAGCTTTTGGATAAAACAATGGGGCGGCCACTTAATGCGCACGTTTTTAAGCTCACGAGATTCAACGGAGCATTGTATCTTCTTCTTGAGCATCGAGAATCGTACGGAACACGGAAACGTCGAAGACAGGTTCCCGCGGCCTCCCACACGGGTCGCCTTTCCGGCCGGGTGGAGGCCAGACGTGCAGTGCAGAAGGCAGGTACCGACCAGTGGGAGAATTGGGTAGAATCTGCGAGTTGAACAAATCAGATGGCCAAAGAGGCGAGGATGCAGTGATGAAGAGGTGACAAGATGGAGGAGAGGACGGAATCTTGCCTACCTACCTCAGGTACTCGTAAGGCACATAGGTACCTCCAATACCTACTACCTAGGTAGGTACCGCCGTACCTAAGCCAAGGTAACGGTGTGGCGAGGTGTGAGGTGTGGTGTGGGCGACGGGAGCTTGAGCCGGGAACACTGAAGCTTCAGTGGCAGAGACACCGGCGCGCGGACGCACAGACAAGCATGGCGGGGAGGTGCCACTTTAGCGGCAGTGGCCAATCATGGGCCCAAGATTGCCGCCCGTCACCTGCAGGGAAGGAGGGAAGGGGCAGGGAGGTAACCCCACTGGAGCTCTTTCCCATCGTGATGTGCGAATCACATCTCGCAACTGCCTCTTTTTTCCCGCCTTTTCTGTGTCCTCCTCACCTTCCCCTGCTCGTCGGGTTTGTCGACTGCATGTCGCCCATCACCACACTCTTCTGTGCCTCTCTCATCCTCCCGCTTCCATTCGACGCCGTCCAAGGAAATCGCCCGCCCCCAATATGCAGCTTTCCACCGCGTGTGCCGGGGCATGCAGTTTCTGCAGGGCCTCACCTTGCAGCTTCTTGCTGTCCGGTGCCAGCTGTTGGTCAATTCTCCCTCGACGTACGGATACCCATCAGCGGTCAACATGATGGCCCGGCTGCTGTTCGACACGATGCCCACGTTTTTCCTCAATCGCCGCCGGCCCACGAGAATGGCCCGGTGGCTCGGTGGTTCGTGTCATCTTCTTCGGATGTCTGAGTCGACTAACCAGCGTCCAGGAAAGCCCAACACCCAAAGCACGCATGCGGTCATGAGCACTGTTGAACCACGATCAGCCGTTGGAGTTGCCCCCCGATCGCCAGCTCCGGAAGCACAGAGAACCTTGGCGGTCGTTTAGTCCTCTGCACTACTTTCTGTTATTCGGCTGCCTAGGGTGAACATACTGGCACAGGGACATCGCTGCCCAGAAGAGGGAACCATCGCCGGTGACAAGCGCAGCGTCGAGGGTGACAGGCGCCATCAGCATCACCGGAAATCTTATCTTTGGCCGATCACACCTACCACCCGCCGTTCCAGAACCAACAAGCACCTCTCCCGTCTTGAGACACCCCGGCCCAGCATCTTCAATAGTTCTGCTCTGCCGAGGGCACACGGCCGTACTGTACCTCGACCAGCCCGCCCACCTCGAGACTGAGAGCTTGCAGCTTGCAGCTGTTCACCTGCACCGCATCCACACCTCTAGCGCCCACGCCCGGCCTGCATTGTGTGACATCCAGCGGCGGGGAACGGCCAGAATCGCGACCAGCCAATATTAAAGACCGGTCAGCCGCTGGGCCTGGTCCCATTCACATTTCACCAACCGAACCAAAGTAGCCCTCGAACGCACTTCTGGCCGTTGATTGAACGACCTCCTCCCGGCCGCATCATCTTGGCCCCTCCACATGGCAATTTCGCCGCCTTATCACCCATCGTATACACCACGAATGCCACCACACTCTGATTAGTCCCCATCCTCGCCCGCGACTCTGTGTCCTGTCAGCAACGTGACGGAACTGTCGACATTCGTGCTCGTCACGCCGCCCACCCGTCGAAATCAAGCCACTAGCTCCTCTCCACCTCGGAGCGTCTCCGATCTCACATCCATATATCCCCTGTGCACGCCCGAACCTACGGATCCGCTTCTGCCTCCCGAGT
This sequence comes from Colletotrichum brevisporum, assembly GCA_030770045.1. Classification (NCBI taxonomy): domain Eukaryota; kingdom Fungi; phylum Ascomycota; class Sordariomycetes; order Glomerellales; family Glomerellaceae; genus Colletotrichum; species Colletotrichum brevisporum. Next base: position 1,343,439 of record JAUGSI010000011.1, read on the forward strand.
TTCCCGCCCCGTCTGTCGTTTCACTGCTCCAGCCGCTGTTGCTTGCTTCGACTTGAGGAATCTGGCATTCCTTGGTCAACAGGCACGCTTTCCCTTGTCGACCTCATCGCGAGACTTGACCAACGACCGCGACCCATGGGCTCAGTAATTGCGTAAATCAACACCCACCCGAGCGCCCTGCGCAATAGCTACGACGACGACGTCGAGCTTCGCCAACCCCACGACGCACAGCGGCGCACGTCGAAAAGGCGCCTGATGCTCTGCGCATAACCGGCTTTTAGTGTCGCTTTTATCGGGCTTCACTGGTTTGGCATTATGGCATCACACATCCGGGGAATGGCGGACGCCGCCGCACGCGGGGCCACACACCTCGCCAAGCGCATCGCCATTCCGCTCAAGCCCGACAGCCCGCCAGGACTCGTCGAGGCTCTCACAGTAGACCCTTGGGAAAAGTCGGGCAAGTATGGACTGGGGTGGACGTACTTTGCTCTGGCTCTCACCGGGGTGGTCTTTTTAATGCGGTTCTGGCATTTCTGGCAAGACAAGATTCGCCAAGCAATCTACAAGAACGAAGTCGAGGAGCACTACGCGAACCTCTACAGCACCGACCCCGAATACGCGCACGCACTGCGGACCGGACAGGCACAGCATTTCTTCCCGGACGGAGACGGCTTGGGAGAGAAGCAGTTCAAGCCGAAACACCATTTCTCCTCCGTCAACTTCGTCAATGACACACTGGCGCTCTTCCGCTGGGTCTTTTACCGGCCGATCCCCGATTTCGTCTGGGGCAGCCACCGATTCACATTTTCTTCCCTGGCCGTGTTGACTTGCGGCTTCATTGCCCTGGCCTTCGTGACACTCTACTGCTTCCTCCAACAACCACTTTACTGGCAGAGCATCCAGTTCGGTTCGCCGCCTGTCGCCATTCGAGCCGGCATGATTGCCGTCGCCCTTACGCCCTGGATCATCGTGACGAGCATGAAGGCAAACGTCATGTCGATGCTCATTGGCATTGGTCCTGAGCGCCTCAATGTCTTCCACCGATGGGCGGGCTATCTCTGCCTCTTCCTCTCACTCATCCACACTATCCCTTTCTACATCCAGCCCGTGTGGGACGATGGTGGCATGGATGTCTTCTCGCGACTCTTTGACGGTGGAAGCGGCGTCATCTACGGCACAGGCATCGCGTGCCTCGTCCCCTTGGTGTGGCTGTGCGTGGCATCGCTCCCCTTTATCCGACGCATCGCCTACGAAGTCTTTGTCATGCTCCGCGTCCTGCGGCATGGTTTGCTGCTGGCTTTACCCTGTACACCGCGAACTTCCCCAACCTCATGGGACTATTTGTGGGCGACCGTCGCCATTTGGGTCGCCTGCTACTTGATCCGGCTGTTTAACCTCAACTGGACACGGCCATGGAGGCTGAGCTTCATGGTTGGCGACGAGGCCGCCATCTCTCTGCTCGCCGAGAACGCCATCAAGATCACCATCCCCACGCAGATGCGATGGAAGCCCGGCCAGTATGTCTACCTGCGCATGCCCGGCATCTCGTTCTTCGACAACCACCCTTTCACCATTGCATCTCTCTGCAGCGAGGACTTTCCCTCGGAATACGGCGAATGAAATATCGCGACCGCCATGTTGGTTCGTCTGCTGCGGTTTCACCCGGTTGGGTCCTCGACACGGCGATCGAGAAAGGCCCTTCCACCGGGCGAGCTCTTGATGGTCTCATGAGCATGCGGCGAGACCTCGCTGCCTTCGATACCTGCATCCTTATCGCGGGCGGCAGTGGCATCACTGCGCTCATGTCTCAACTACTCAACCTAATCAAGCGGATGCGTGACGGCAAGGCCATCACAAAGAAGGTGGTCACTGCCGGGGTTTAAGAGACTCTTTATGCGTCAGACTGGTTCCGCGAGGAGCTGGGTGCATTTGCCGCCGCGAACTGCGCTTCCGACAGTACGGCAATTGCAAGTTCTTCAGTCAGCGTTTGTCGTCCGCAAACTGCGGGGTGGATGATACGGCGGGCGGCCATCTGACAGCTCGCGCCTGAGCCATCTCTTCCATTGATGCTGACGGCTTGCCGCTTTATCGCGTCGAAGCGCAACTCGGCGCTCATTCAGTCTGTTCCTGCATGGTGATCCAGGCGAGGCAAGAGAGCTGCGGTGCTGAGCAGGAGATAACCGCCACTTCCGCAACAGAAACACCTGCAGCCTCATCAATACCCTCCTCCGCCTCCAGGACCGCCGCCGCCAACCGTTTACGCCCCAACAGAAGAAAGCCGCTTCGCCGGTCGAGGTCAGATTATGACGAGTACGAGTCCACGTAAAGGCGCAGACGCATCGATTTTCATTTCCTCCTATTAACACCAAGGGCGAGCAACCTTCACCCCCCAATCCATGCTCCGCCTTCGCTGGCAAGTTTCGGACTCTTTGTTCAGAGATTCGAAGGTCATCCGTCGCTGAGTCGCCCATCTGCATAGAACTGGGCCAACCCCTTCTCAAACCAGCCTCGCCCCACAAGTACCTTTGGCCCACCTTCGGGCTTCGATTTTGGCTTCCCCGAGACGCCAACCGAGTTCCAGAAGAGCTTGATGCGTTTTGCTTTCCCGGTGCCGCATCAGATCGATGGCGGCTGGAGTGTCGAGTACGGCCGGCCAGACCTCGGCTACATGCTGAAGGAATGGGCGACGGGCGGCGCGGACGGTCGAGGCATCCTGGGCAGGCGAACCGCAGTGTTTGTGTGCGGCCCGCCGGCGATGAGAGTGGGTGTTGCAAACACCGTTGCGCGGCTGCAGGCGGCGATTTGGGGTGACGATATGCTCGAGGAGATCTACCTGCACACCGAGAACTACGCCCTATGAGGCTGCCCTGCATGGCTGGGCTGTATTTATACTGATTGATGACGACCACTGGAGGGAAAATACCTGGCGTTCGATACCACGGGGGATGATTATATCTAATAGCGGAATATTCGCCCAGCATACATGACCATGATAATAGACCAAGAACTTTTCTCCGCCGTTCCATTTGTGTTTCTTTGCTATCCACGGTGAAAAAAGGATGGCCGAGTTTTGTCGAATTGACCAATCATTACACCGACGCAGTGCATGCACCGGGCAGTTCACCTAGAAACAACAGTGGGTGCTGTCGACAGCTTCAGGGGACTTAGTGAGTAGAAGGCGCTAGTTGGGTGTCGGCTGGGGCACCTGTGTTGGGTTTAGGTCCTCAGAGCCCCACCCAAACTACAAAACCCACGTCGAATAAAACGGGAAGGAGTGACGGCGAGCAACTTCCTCGACAGAGATTCGGTTTCCGGGCAACTTCACCTCTTTCCATCCATCGCACATCTAAAATATACTTTGCCTCGTCGGCGGCTTCGCAGGTTGGGATACACGATAATTCATTAATGCGAATGATGAAGATTGCGACTATTGATCGGTACGTCATCCCGTCCGACGTCCGCCATCTTTGCATCATTACCTACCAATCATCGTAACTTCCCCTACATTCTACTTCGGATCATGTCGACGAGCTGACTCCTTCGCGAAGATGAATAATATTCCATCCCAATCGTTGGTGCCGATCCCGGTACTCAGCACGGACGCCCCTGCCACGCTGCGTCAATGGAAGCTTCGTCTCAGCGCCCTCCTCGACGAGAAGGACCTCCTGAAGCATGTCCAAGGCGACGATGTCCCTCAGCCCGAGGACTAGAACTCCCCGGCCGAGGAACCGTGGCGCGCCGAGCGGGCTCAGGCGTACGGAATTGTTCAGCTTTCCCACGAGCGTCATCCGAAGCCGAGAAAAGCGGATGATCTGCAGGCCATTTAAGTCCTACGACCTCGTCGAGAGGGTCGTTGCTGAGTGCGATCTCGGTAGAGGAGGTGCTCTCGGTTTGGGATGCCTGCGGAGACTGCAACGAAACGAAGCTTGCCCGCTGCTGAGCGGAAGGTGCCATTGAGCATGCGTTCTTACTGGAGAGATGTCCTCACGCCGCGCGTGTTTCGCTCTGTTCGTGTTGTTGGACATCCTGAGGAGCTTTGTTGCAAGCTCTCGTCGTTTCTCGAGAATGAGGACATAATCATGTCGATGAGGTTATTCCCGCCCGGCCATTTGCGGTGAGCATTGCAGCTAACTGGGCCGGATAGATCCTTTACCTTGGTCGTCACCTGTCCTGAGAAGCAAGCCGACGACTCGGCCACCTGCGGCGTGCACGTTACCACCCAGGCCCAGTCCCGCACCGCGACGCTGGCCTGCCGCGTCCTCAAGCGCGCGCAGGGCCACGTCGAGTCCTTCACGCTGGACATGGGCGCCAGCGACTGCCTCGAGGTGCCGATGCTCAAGACCTTTCTCGACGCGACGCGCGCCTCGCGCCTGGAGAAGCTCTGCCTGCGCAGCCTGCGAACGCTTCATCTGAAGCTGACCCCGACCACCCGATCCGACAACAGGATGGCCCTGTATAACACGTTCCTGGAGCTCGCGCCGAAGTTGGACAACGTGTACCTCTGGGACAAGATGAGGCCCGGCAGGGACTGCGCCAGAAACCTCGGACGGGTGCTCCGGACGAGAGAGCTTAGGGAGGTGGACGCCGAGTACTCGTCTAGGGTCGAGTCGGCGCTGCCGTCGACGTGGAAGATCTGGGTCAGCACGACGGCGCCGCTCGCGCAGTTTTTGAACTTGAAGCCGGCTTCGTTTAACTGGCACGCGCGGTAAGTCGCGCAAAGGAAACCCCGACTGCTGAATTGCGGAAGCTGGCGCTTGGGTTCAGATGAAGACTTTGGACACGGGATGATAGAACTAGACAAGACGGTGGCGATTCTTGTGTTACAGGCGCCGAGCATGTCGAGTTTTGGAGCTCTGCGGGAGTGTCGATTGGGGATGGATGTTTCCTGATAGATGGCGGCCAGAGGCGGGCAAGCATGGCCGTAATTGGGATCGCAGGATAATTCGGGACGCAGACCGTACTCAGCTTGGGGATAGGAACTCGAGAGCGTAATGCAGACAGAGGTAATCTTAATCGTACGCACAAGGACATTGTTTCGGTCTCAAGTTTGGTTTTCCTGTCTCTTTGCTGTATTGTTTTCTAAGATATCTCGAACATAAGACAGAGTGGCACGAGAAGAAAGGGGAACTCCTGGTGAGGCTTGTGTCGTTCCAGAGCTTTCAAAAGTCCGCCTTGTCTTTCTGTTTGATGTTGGAAGTGTCAGTTGGCGGTGTCTCCTACCATCCCAGACGAGATTTTCTTTTCTTAGGTACAGCATTGTGTCGGAGGAACAACAGGTAACTTGAAGTTTGACTGCCCTTTGGTCCACAAAAGCCATGCCTAATGCCATAGTTGAACATTTAAAATTATCAGTTGAAAGATAGGTTGTTTCTTAGGGTTGGCAGACCAAAATAGACTGTGGTGCTTGATACCTACGGCCTGACGGCAAGGTGACAAGAACATCAAAACCATTCCCCCACCCTCCTCATACACACACACGCACACACAAACACACACACACCAGCACTTACACCTTCCCCCCTCTTCTGTACCCGTCTTCCAAACTGCTACACTTCGTACTCTGCGAAATGAAACTCGTGCAATATGTCCCACCCTTCCGGTCTGCCGCAGCCGGGCCCGAGCCGGAACCTCTCCAACGCGCGATAGTTGTGGATGCGTCCCATCTTGATAGTGTCCCTGGCACCGCCGCCGGGCGAAGAGCGGTCCTCGGCTTTCTCGGCCCGTCTTGCCATGTAGGTCACGGCAAGGTCCGAAGGATTGCCGACGTCAGTCAGTCCCTGCAGAAGGACCAGCCGGGGCATGGCGGCGAAGTAAAGGCGGGCCAGGCGCAGGGACCTCGTCTGGTCCCCGGACAAGCCCTTGATCGCCAGCTGCCTGAGCGAGGGGCAGTGTTTCTGTATGGTCTGCGGCAGAAGGCGTCAGCTCGTTGTTCTTGTGCCAATTTGACAACGCCCCGGGCATGTCTCTCTTCCAAACCGACCCCCCCCCCTCCCCTCTGTGTGCGGACGGGTGACGTACCTTGTAGAGGCCATCCACTGCAGCCTTGTCGGCGTCCCATATACCACTGTTAATCATGAGACTTTCCAAGTTTGCAAAGCTTCCGACAATGGCATCTACGTCTTGAATCGCCATGGCACTGGGAAAATCGTGTTCAACGGAGAGATATCTGACCGAAGAGTACATCTCAGTGTGGACGGCTATCGACCTAGCTATGGGTAATACTAAGATGAGGGTTTCGAGCTTTCGGCACGCTAAGAGAATCAGTTTGAGGAGCTTGAGCTCGGGGTGTAAGCCCTTGATGTGTAGCGTCCGAAGGCCTTTGAAACGCAGCGGGCGATCTGTGGCTAGGGCCGAGAGCTTGTTGATAAGGAGCACTTCGAAGAACGAGCTCAACCTGGTGTCGATTGACAGTTCCCGCAGAGTGTCCTGGCCGCCGCGGAGAATGTCGCGCAGGTGCTCCGCCATCCAGACCAGGAAGAAATTGGATTCGCAGTGCGGTAGGGGAACGGGGTAGGAGGGCATGGATCCGAACCTCCGGACGCACAACTCGAACGACCTGCCAGCTTCAGCTTCGTGGGCATCTAGGGGGGGGGGGGGCAACACTGCGGAAGGGGGCACGTCGAGGGCTGGTGCGTTTGCGTGGGTGTCCAACTCAATTCCTCTTACTCACATACCTTATGGAACTAAGGATAGGCTTGGCCTCGTCCATTGCGAGGTGTCGGAGGTCCTCGTACGTCCTGGCGAATACGTCGACTTCGTTCTCTCGCTGTCGTGATCTCGAGAGTTCCTCACGCGTAGGGCCACCGAGTTTGACGTGTGCAAAGACTACGGGAATGAGCGTCTCCCGCCAGACCCGGCAGGTGCCCGAAAGCGCCTTTGCGTCTTCCAGCTCGAGCCGGCGCCCGATGATGGCCTTCAGCTCGTACGGGAGATCCACGATTTGGGTCCTTTTTCGATCCTCGGGCTCGTCGGCGGTCTCGTCGCCTGGAGAAGGAGAAAAAGGTCAGCACTTGATCGTTTTCTCGGGGCAAGAAGGGGGGGGGGGGTGGACGGAGGCGTCGCTGTCTACTTGCCCTGGACATTTCCATGGTCTTCGTTTGAGACAGGTGCCGCGGCACTGCACTCAGGCTCGTGGGTCGTGCCGTCGGGGGGTGTAGGCCGTGACATCGTCGCGTGTGCGATTTGGACTTGCGAAACAAGTGACGGTGGAAATCCGGTCGACAGCGGCGTGGCTACAAGTGAGGTGAAATTATGAGAAAGGTTAATCTGGTGGGAATGAAAGGCTCGGAATATTAAAGATACTGCCTGGGGCAAACGCCACCTTAGGCGCCAGCAAACCCACACAATCCGTCATCATCATCCAGCAACAAATAGAGAACCTTATTTAATAACGATAGAGTTTAAAGTAATAGGTAGTGGCAAGTTATATTGCTCTCTCTGGATAGTAAAATAATGCCTTAGATGAGTGGAACAAGCCTTCCATGTCGAAGTCCCTCTTGTTGTCCTTTTGCTCGACTTTGGAATCGTCGCTTGGGCCTGTTGGGCAGGCCCTCAGGCGAGTTGCACTCCCGCACTCCCGCTCGACCGCGGCGCTTCAAGAAAGATCCAAGAAGTCCGATGAGCGGTGTGCCTTGTTGCCTGGCTGGCTGCGCAGGAAGATCCAGTGTCGCGTCATGCCGATGATCCTGTCACGAATAGTCGGAGAGCCGAGTCACTCCCCTCCCTTGGATCTGGTGTGTGCCTTTTTCGCATGGACCGCAGCGAACGCGAACTCCCAAGTTGACAGGATGTTGGCGTTGGGTGTAACGGCTTATCGCCTCGCCCCCCCCCCTGAACACGCGTAGAATGCTGGAGAGATGAATGGCAATTCTGAGTCACGTCAGACAACCCAAGCGAGCGAATTGGCAAGATTTTGAAAGAAAGAGAGTTTCATTTGTGGAGGAAGACGGCCCGTGTAGTGCAATGTCGTAGCCCGTGTGTCGTCCAGTGGGATTCCCATCGCTAGGGTACGTAGAGAGACTCGAATCGAGGCCTAGTATCTAACAGAATACAAACTCGTTCAGCTTCCCTTGTTTTCTAACACTCAGTGGCACATCAATAGGGAACATCCTGTAGTAAATGATGTGGAGGTTTTAGTAGGGAGATCTTATTCGTCGTCCCCTCCTCTAGTATCCAACACCCCCTCCAGCCACAACTGTCCCTAGGTTAAGGGACATATAGGCTTATTATCGTCTCTCGATGTCGATGTTGTCGTCGTCTTCGTCGTCTTCGTCGTCTTCGTCGTCTTCGTCGTCTTCGTCGTCTTCGTCGTCTTCGTCGTCTTCGTCGTCTTCGTCGTCTTCGTCGTCTTCGTCGTCTTCGTCGTCTTCGTCGTCTTCGTCGTCTTCGTCGTCTTCGTCGTCTTCGTCGTCTTCGTCGTCTTCGTCGTCTTCGTCGTCTTCGTCGTCTTCGTCGTCGTTGTCGTCGTGTTCGTCGTCGTTGTCGTCGTGTTCGTCGTCCTTGTCGTCGTCATTGTTGTTATCCGTTATTATCGTCCGTTATCATTGTCCGTCGTCCGTTATATAGTAAAGGGGGAGGCCGACAATTAGAGAGCTAAGTCACATAGGGGGGCGTCGGATACTAGAAGACGGGTGATGAGTAAGATTTCCCTTTTAGCATCACAATATTAGAGATTTAACTTCAATAGTTCTAGATAAATCCTCGATACTCTCCCCGTTCGATAGAGATTGGAATGACCCTCGTCCCACATCTCCTATCCCGTTCTACGCGATAACCTCTTCATATGTTAGGTCCTCGTACGATCTGTCCCACCCCACCGGTCTGTCGCGGCCGGCCCTGACCCGGAACCTCTCCGCCGCAGCGGATTCGGAAATGAGCCCTTCTACGAAAGCGGGCATGGTATCGCCGAACGAAGAGTCATCTGCAGACTGCTCTATTCGCCTTGCCATGGGGATCTTACCCATAACTTTGCCTCCGTAGCTCAGTCCCTGTAGGAGCACAAGCTGGGGCATGGCAGCAAAGCATAGGCCGGCCATGGGAGTCACTTGCTCCCAATGCAAGCCCTCAATCGCCAGCTGCTTGAGTGAGCGGCAATTCCCCCAAATGGTCTGCGGTAGAGGCGTCAGCTGCTTGGATCTAACCTCCGTTATGTCTTTCAATCCCGGTGCCACTGTGTAACTTACAGGTAGGGTGTCTTCGAAAAACTCGTCGCCACACCTTACGGAGCCTTTGATCATGAGGCTCTCCAAGCTGACAAATCGTCCGAGTATGGTTTCGATGTCTCTAACGTTTAAATACTTCCGGCGGTCCCCGAAGGTGAGATACGTGACCGAAGAGTACATGTCTAGATCGCCTAGACCAGCGGCCATCGACTTGGCCATGTCCCCTGTCACACAGAGAGTGTCAATGTTCGGGCAGGCCGGAAACAAGGCCCAGTAGAGGGGTTTAGATTCGAGAATCGAATTCTCGAGATGCAATGTGTGAAGTCTTGCAAACCGTATTCGACGGTCCCCAGAGAGAACTGAGAGCCTGTCGGCAATGGGCCTTTCGGCGGAGGTATCACTTCTGGTGTCGATTGATAGTTCTAGAAGAGTCTCCTGGCACTCACGAAAGATGTCGCGGAGCAGGTCCGCCATCGAGGGGTCTGAGAACTCGGACTCGCAAGGCCACGCGTCCTGTTCTTTCTCGAAGGACCAAGGCTTGGATCTCGTGGCGTAAAATTTGAACGACCTGTGAAGAAATTGAGTTTCGAGACCATGGGAGTAGCGCTGCACAGAAGGATGAAGGGGCGGCTGCGTCCGGTTTCCGTCTCTCTTTCTCACTTACCTCATGGAATTCAGAATCGCCTTGTTCTCTGCCAAGTCTCGGAGATCTTGGTACGTCCTAAGGAGTAACTCAGCATCAGTGACAGCCGGTCTGTCCCATGATCCATAATCACCAGGACGAGGACCGCCTATTCGAACGCGTCGGAAGAGTACCGGGAGCAGGGTTTCCCGCCAGAGCCGGCAGGTGCTCGAGAGCGCCTTCGCGTCTTTCGGTCGCGGAAGATGGCGGGCGATGGAGTCTTTCAACTCGAAAGGGAGACGGAGGAGTTGGTCATCCCGGACGGATGCCTTGCTCGACTCGACCCTGTGGATCATGGCGTGCAACGTGCGGTGGTTGTTGTTGACGTGATACTAGTGACGTGATGGCCTGGCATGTGGTTGTGAAGCAAGTTACTTTGAAAATCTGTTTGAAAGTCTGATAAAATAGCGAAAAAGGTTAATCTTGAGAGGGAGGGGGTAGGGTGACGGGTTGGCGGCTGGGGCAGATTGTACCTACCTAAGTAAAGCAAACGCCACCGAGGCTGCGCCGATCCCCACAACTTCCCTCCCGGGCGGCAACGTTGACAATGATGAAGGGGTCTCGCATATCTGCTGGGATCTCCTACTACGATCCGGGGCAGGACGAGTAGGGTTGAGGCATCTACCGGCGTGCTGTCGGACGAAGCGGCCGCCGAGCAAGGCGGTCCATTTGACGATCAACGACATTCATCGAACGGAAGTTTGCTAGAAACAAGCGTAAGATTACTAATACTGCGCCGAATGAAATCCACCGCAACTAGCCACTATAGAAAACAGAGAACTCAAAATGTCGAATCTCGTTTGGCTTCCAATCCCAGCTCATGATTTTTCAGTAAGACGACCGCTCAGTTTATCTTCCAGTCTTTTCGCCAGGGAACTGTCGATCCTTCTTGTTCGACTCCAATAGAGCATAGCTATGGCTATGGCAGTCATTGGAACGGTCACGGCAATCCAAATCCAAGCGCGTTGGGCATGCGGCCACTCCGACCCCTCGAAGCTGAAAAATGTCATACTGAAAAAGCCCTAGGATTCATTAATGTGTATTCTAGACGCTAGAAACAAGGGATACTCACAGACACAAACGTCCCAGGCAAGAAAGACATTGATGCATACCCAACAAACTTGGTCACTTCTTTGCCATCCTGCTGATTCTCATTCAGTAAATCCTCAACTTTCTCAAGTTGCGCCAGATTGTTGATATGGAGTTCCTTTGAAAGATATATGTTAGTAACATTTGTTTGTACTCATCAGAGGTACAAATGCCTTACCAGAGCAATTTCATTGTCAAGCCGTTTGACAAATGCGCCAGCTCTCAGCTCGAGGTTGATGACAAAAGTGTGACAAAAGTGGAGAGTTTCAGTATCCAAGGTGTCCCACTCCTTGCTACTCAGGATGGCTTTGAAGCAAGTCTCAGCTGCATCTAGTGTCTCTTGAGAATGGATGAGATGTCGCGACAGTTCGTGCATGTTTGTGTAGGTATCAAGTCGCTCAGACACCCGTTGCCTTTTACCTGTTTCATCTTTGTGTGTACCTTGATGCTACTGAATGTCAACGAATCAATGATAGCTAAGGAAGGACAGTTGGGCTTTTACCTTCTCAATATCCCCCTTGGGATTTACAGGTCGAAAGCGGGCTAGGGGCCGTGATACTACTTGAGGTATGTGTGTGCCGTTATCAGGCTGCTCTGACTTTTGTTGTCCTTTGTCTTTTTCAACATTCTTCCCATCCCGGCGCTACTAATCGTTAGCAAACCAGTGGTAGCTAAATAAGGGCAGTGAGGCCTTTACCTTCTCAATGTTTCTTACAGGGGCTCTGAAACCCCAAAGGGCCTCATCGTATGTGTGGACAATCTCTTCCAAAACCTGTGGCAATAGCCTTCTTGAGTGACTTTCAGTACTGGCTTTGTACTGCTCCTTGAGGTCTGTTCGGATCTTTGCTTTCATTCTTGAACCATTTGCATCGTCGAAGCAAAGGAGTACTTCCAAGCTTCTTTGTTGGCGGCCCTCCCTGACGTTCCTGCTTTGGCCATTGCCTTTTTGACATTCTTCTCGCCCCGACATGAAGACCGACCAGAAGGATAAAAAGAGCCAGTGGTAGACACTGAAACCTTCTTCATCCTGTGGGTTTGCGGTCAGTTCTGAGGTGTTGTTCTCTTGCCGCGTTGCATTTGTCGTGGTATTTCCGCTCTTTTTCTGTCCTTCATCCTTTACCTCTCCAATGCAACTAACGGCGTGATAGCTGCGGAGAAGTATGTCGTCGATTTGCTTTCTGATCTTCTCCTTCCTCTCTGGCTCTCTGAAACTCGTGAACACAGTCTCATCTGCCTTCAGCCACTTCTCCCACGCGTCGAGCAGCTCCATCGGAGACGCCGTCTTGGCAAAATCTGGAAACCCTGCCGTGTTTATTTCCCCTGCCCACTCCGCAGCGAAACTCTGTAGGAGAGACTGGATAGACTCGTCAGATACTGATACGATCTTCTGCGGGGCGGCCTTTTGTTCTTCTGGTTTTTTCTTTGGCTTTTCCCCTGACTCGGAATCGCCAAACTTTTCGCGAACAAACTTTCGTATTTCCTTCAAGCCTTGGGCTCCGCGAAGTGGTTCGAGTTCTTTTACAAGAAAGCGGCAGCCATATGCTTGAAACTGATTAGTTTTTACTTGAAGATGAACTTTCTGGCTTTTAGACGTACCTTGTTTGCTCATATGATGATCGAGAAAGAACCCATTAGAGTCATAGCCTGTTTTCGAAAGGAAAAAGCTGTTTATCTTGAACTTGGAACGAAGACTGTCGCAAAAGCCTTCGGGGAGATTGAACCGCATCTTTTCGGGTTTCAAGAGGTCCGTGATCCGTGGTAAGAAGCTGAGACCCTGGCTTAGTCTAAATATGACGACATAGAACAGAATGTTCTTACATGACGAGGTGTCCTTTGAGAGTGGATAGCTACAAAGATTTTAATAGGGTTCATTAATGAAATTGTTTGATGGACAAGCACTTACATCGAGATCTATGATTTGATCCGCGGTCCTCCAGCACTCTGTCACTCTGTTCGCAGTACTAGTACTTAAAACTGGTCAGATAGGTAGGTTTTCGACGTCTGATATTACACAAAGCGGTACCTGGGGTTTGCTTCAAAACAAAGGAATCTGTTCTGCTCCTCAGGGCCCCGGAAGTCCTGGGGAACCGATGGCCTTGTTGTTCGGTCGGTTGCATCAAGGGTTGACGGTGAGCTCCTGATAGCTTGAGTTGTGCTTGATGAACCTTCCCCCCGATCTGAGTTTTCCGTGGTTTCCAAACATCTCCCTTCAGCCAAAAGGCTGTTATCGGACGCGTGTATCATTTCTCCGTGTTGCGCACTGTCAGTCGCGGGTTGGTGGTGACATTCTGCATTCGAGCCTTCGTCTCCCAGTGAGCAAGTGATGTGTGGGCTGGCGCTCTCATCCTTTTGAGTTTTATCTTTGACTCTGAGGTCAGGAGACATCCCGCTGGGACTTTCTGGAGCCAGGCATTGGGAAGTACCAGTTGCAGATGACGAGGTGGGGCTTTCAATGTTGCCATCAACCCTCCCTCGGATCCAGTGCGAAGAGCTAGCCTCGGTCGTACTTTGAGGCAGTGTAGGTACGTTCCCAGAGCGACGACAGGTGCTCTGTGGCTCAGGCTGCGCAGTACAAGTATTCTGTTCTTGAAGTGGTGATGGAATCGCGGGGGTGTCTTCTTTGTCAGCCATTCCACGATCCTTCGTAGTAGATTGCTTCTTTGAAGAACTTTGATCGACCGATTTAAAGGCTTCGGTGAGCCTGTCTTCCCGAGGTGGTTCAGTCATGTCTGGATGCACATCGTCTCTGTTTGGGATGTTGGATGTTGAGTTATTGAAGTCAAAACTGAGACGGGACCAAGTGAAGCCAGTCAATGAGAATTGAATTGGAAAAAGAGGGGAAAGGAGATCGAAAGGGAAAAAGGCGATTAAAAGAGGGGTGCCTGGATTTATGTAGGCTCTGCTGCTGATCCTGCAAGGGAGCTCGCAAGTAGCCATGCTTGAGACTGCTTGACGCGCCAAGCCAATATCTCAGCAGTATTTACATGTAAGCACCGGTGATCAAAGTGGACTTATTGGTATTCGTAGACACCCTTCGAGTTTTTGTGTGCGCCGTTAATTGGTCGCAGCAACCTGCAGCCGTGTATGCATCTGAGTCACTTGGGCAACCTGGGAGGCGGACTTGCGTGGCTTGGCTGGTTGGCTGGTTGGCTGGCACGTTCTTAGCCTGTTAGGCACCTGGTGAGCGGGAGCCTCAGCCACTATCGAACCCCAACCGACGGCTTTAAAATCTGCGTGATCGCTTCTCTGCATCCACGGACGATAACTCCGCGACATCTGACATACGAGCATCGGCAATGGAAACCATCGACATTCTGGCTCCTGTCCCAGAAACGCATACTATGGGCGATTCTTTACGAGAATATGTCTTTCAAAGGACACATCAAGACATCCTGGGCAGAGACTGGGCGGAGATTAGAGTCACCGGATCACTTCGGAGGAGACCGCCTGCGAGGAAAGCCCTCTGGGAGACCAACAAGCCGGCTCAGCCTTTCAACTTTCAACGTCCAACAGCAACAATCATAAGCAGTACTACGATTGAGTTACATTGCTTCCCCTGTCGAAGCTTCGTGTATCACTACGGCAGGGTCCTAGCCGCGTACTTGCTTTTCCGCGAGGAGAACAGGTGTGCTCTTAACGTCATGCTGCCAGCGGTCAGGAAACCCCTCAAAACCCTTCGAAACTCGAACTTACGCCACCTGGGGCCGACCGACATTGTCATCTTGGGCGAAGTACATAACCTCTCTCGCCTTCCTCCGGGACTTTGGTGGCATGATCGCGACTATGCGGAGGAGGACTTATTCGCCTGGCGCAAATACGTGTCCCCCAGAGGAAAGATAATCACTATCTTGGGTTGCAAAGAGGCACTATGGGGTGAGGCATCAGACGCAATCATTCGTTTCCTTCGACATGTTTCAGGGCTCAAGTGTGCTCTGTACGTGGGGAAAGTTGGGGCGCTGACCGAAGGATACGCCCCTAACGAATGGATCGCCACAGGAAATGAGACAGTTCTTGAAGACTGCTCAATCAAATGGAAAAGCCCATTGGAGGAAAGTGTAAAAGCCTTCAAAGAGGTGGTGCCAGGGAAGCATGTAACAGTACAGTCTCCCCTCTGCGAGACTCGAGACTGGCTGCAACATTGGGGCAAGACATCGACCTGGGTCGACTGTGAGTCTGGCCATATGGCGAGGGCAGCAATAGATGCTGGCGTCCAATTTGGGTACCTACACATTGTCTCCGACTGCCTCGCGGGCTTTTATGGAGATAATCTCTCAAACGAAGACTGCATGGGCATCAGAGACAAAAGAGAGATCCTGTACCGAAGGATTGAAGACATCATTAACTGCTTTGTTTCATCATGGGACGGTAGAGAAAACTCAGAGTAGATAGAACTTTGTATAGCCTGCGGCTGGTATTTTGTTTGTGCTTTCATGATTCACCTTTCATTTTCTAAACGTTAAAGCTTTGTTTGTAGAAATTAGATAGATAGAACTTTATGGGAGATCTTATTCGTCACCCGCTTCTCTGGTATCCCACACCCCCACATACCTTCAATCTCTCATAACGACGACGGACGACGGACGACGACAATAATAATAACAACATCAAGCCTATAGAGCATTTAGTACTTTGTATTAATCCTAGGGGAAATACTTAAGGACGCCTAGCTAGGTAGTTATATCTTATAGGGGGTGTTGAATACTAGAGTAGGGGGTGTTGAATACTGGAGTAGGGAGTGATGAATAAGACCTCCTAACTTTATGACTCTATGAGAGCTTTTAGACATGAGAAACCCGTTATGGAATAGAGAACTAAGGATGGAATATAAGATGCCACAGCCACTTTATTCTACTACCAGTGCTACGTCTCACCATGTTTGGGAAGGTCTTCAGTCGAACCTACCTGAGGCAAGCGGAAGAAGCCTTCCACGTCGAGCTCCTCCGATAGTCACTCGCACCTCCAGCTCTCCATGTCCTTCGTATCCAGCCCCCCGCCGACGAACGTGTTGCGCAGCGGGTACTTGCAGTGCCGCCGCTGGAAGTCGATGCCCAGGCCGGCGGTGTCGTTGACGAACTTGGTCCCCGTGATGGTATCCGGCGCGTCGCCGCTCTCGAACCACCGGACCACGGCCGCGAGGACGTTGTGCGCCCCGTCGAAGGGCAGGTTATCCGCGATCGCAGCGGCGCCGCCGCCCTGCCCGAACACCCACGCCCCGGGGCCCGTCGTGCAGTGCGCCATGCCCGGGACGCGGAAGAAGCGCGCCCAGGCGTCCATCCCTCCGGCGTCGAGGCTCATGCCCTTCGCGAGCCGGTCGTAGAAGAGCGGCGTGCGGAGGCTGGTGATCTGCTGGTCCTGCAGGCCGTGGTACATGAGCAGCTTGCCGCCCCTCTGCTGGAAGCGGGAGAGGTTGTCCGGGTTGGTCCGGATGTTGCCCGGGTTCTTCCGGTCGGCGAGGACGCCGTCCTTCTCGAGGGTGTAGGTGGCCGGGTCCCAGCTGGGGTCGTTGTGGACGGCGTACCGGAACCAGTTCTGCGAGGGCGCGTAGGGCTTGCCGCTGTACAGGCCGTCGGCGGAGCCGACCTCGCTGCCGGGGTTCATGGCCGGCCAGAAGAAGGTGCCGTTGGGGTACTCCTGCGCGCTGAAGATGCTCCGGACGACGTCGACTTGCTTGCCCGTGAGGCACCCGGAGGTTTTGCCGTCCTTGCAGGTGAGGGTGGTCGGGTCGAACTTGCACAGGCTCGGGTCCTCGATGATGCCGTCCGCGGCGCCGTCGATCTTGTCGCACTGGCGGAGCACCTCGTCGTGGATGGTCGTCTTCCAGACCGTCGGGGGGATGAAGTCCTTGGAGTCGGCGGCGCCGGTGCGGGTGAAGAAGCTCGCGCGCCACGAGTAGAGGTTGTTGAAGTCGACGGCGGGCGCGCCGGCGACGATGCCGTCAAAGTCCTCCGGGAACATGTCAGCGGCCTGGATGCCCTGGCGGCCGCCGAGCGAGCAGCCTAGGTAGTACGAGTTCTTGGCCTTTTGCTTGTACAGCGGCTGGACGAGGTCTTTGCCGGCGGCCACGCCTACGTGGAGTCTGGTTCTGGGTTAGTTGGATGATACTGATGGCCGGTGTTTGACTACGTACGCCCTGTAGGAGAAGTCGGTCACGACGTCTTCGTTGTTGAGAAACTGGATTGCCAGGGTGCCGGCATGGCCGTTGTTTGTTCCGACTGCTGCAAAGCCGTTGGCTGTGGCGTATGCAAGGTCCTCGTAGTGAACGCCTGGGGGAGTAATCAGTCGACTGCACGACAAATATTAGAGTGAAGCTGCATACATCCATCAAGACCACCGTTACCGACGGTGACCAGGCGGCCGTTCCACGTCTCGGGCATCCAGACCTCGGCCACGACGTCTGACCTGGCGGACGTCGTGATGTTCATCGCCACGCGACAGAGGTTCGTCCGGACGGTCTGGCTTCCACGGTTGCAGGACGCATCGTGGTTCGGGAAAGAAAGAGTCTTGCCCGAGGTCACATACTCCAGCGCGTGCTTGGTCGAGTTGGCCACCGTGGATTCTGGCTTCAGCGCGAGACAGTCGTCGCGAAAGGCTGCGAACGCCGGCGCGGCCAGCGCGAGCAGGGCGGTGAGGTTTCTGAGCATCTCGGGGTAGTCGTGATGCTGCAGCCGGGCTCAGCAGTCGGTCGTAGCTTCAAGCTTCAATCTCCAAGCTAGAGATGTCACGATATTCATCTCGGCGCGCGGGGTAAAAGCCCTAAAAGACCGGGGGTCAAGAGACGACGTCTTTTAAGATTGTCGTTCGCGACCCCGGAAACTAAAGATGCCGTCCGCCCAAGCGAAATAGCACGAGACAAGGTCCTAGACAAGTGCTTATGCGAGACCGAGACTAAGGCAAGACGAGGGGGCCATGGCGGGAGGGGGCAGCGACCAATCGGAGCCATGTCGCTGTGCTTCCCTTGCAGAAAAGAGGATGCGATGAACTTCCCCGCAGCAATTGTGAGGGGAGATAATATCATCAAGCCGGGTTGTCGGGGATGTCGGGGTCTCGGGGTAGCACGGATGGATGTTTGGTGAGATGACCGGCTCGGGTCAACATTAGCGACGGTACCCTGGACGTGAGTGTCGTGCCGTACCGGAGGCGCAGCACCTCCGGGAATCCATTCCGATCGGCTGTCGACCCGGTGGTCCCACTTTTACATGCGGCGCCGGTGCGGGGTCTCCATCATCATCATTGATAAGCCGCGTCGTCCCCTTCTCGACCTTCAGGCTGCCTGAGCATCACCAAACCTTCATCTCATCCCAGCCATGGTCGAAATCACCAGCTACTACCTCAAGCCGACGCACCTCGTGCCCAACTCGCCGCAGCCGCTGCTCCACTACAAAGGCCTCCTCGCATCGGAGACGGACCGGCGGCCCGCCGAGATCCACGAGCGGCTGGACGCCAACGGCTGGAAGACGCAGTGGATCTTCCGCTACGGGCCGACGCAGGCGTCGCACTACCACTCGCGCATCCACGAGGCCATGGTCGTGCTCTCGGGCTCCGCGACGATCCGCTTCGGCGTCGCCGACACGGAGGACGACCTCGACCGGAGCACCTGGGGCGGCGCGGCGGAGCCCGGCGGCGTCGAGGTCGAGGCCGCCGCCGGCGACGTCTTTGTCATACCCGCCGGCGTCGCGCACAAGACGCACGACACCAGCCCCGCGGGCGAGGGGTTCGCGCTGCTCACGCCGGGGAAGGGCCGCGGGGTGCCTGATGCCCGGGAGGTGCTTCCGAAGATCCGGTTGTCGGGGTTCACGATGATGGGCGCGTATCCCAAGAACTGCGGAAACTGGGACTTTTCGGTCGGCGGGGAGGATACCGGTAATTTCGAGGAGTCGTGGAATGTTGCGAAGCCCGAGCTCGATCCGTTCCTCGGAGACTCGCCCAACGGGTTGGTGGGCAAGTGGAAGGTTCCCACGTTGTACGAAAAGAGGGATCCTCGCGTGAAGCTCTGATTTAGATATATGAGTGTATTATTTTATGATAAACAGAACTTCGATGTTGAGGTATTAGAGCAGGTACCAATATGACCCAAGTGCCGTGCCTCGGCTGACTACAAGGTACTTGGGCGGGAGTATCTAGTCCTTGGAAGTCAGGTTTTTTTTGGTCAGACGGCAGCATGTACCAAGTACCTACTTTCTTGCCTTGTCCTCCTCTTCGATGGGTGACATCTGCCTTCCCTCTCTCCAGGCATCAGCCCGTCGCCTGTAATGATTCGCCTCTTTCAACCGTCCGCCACAAGCCACAATATGACTCAAATCTTTCAGGATTCCCAAATGGTCCAATCCTGCATCCACAAAGCTTACCGTGTGACCAGGGCATAAGGCTACACCGTGAAGCCTTCTTTTTCCGACCCCTACGGCTTTGATTCTCTTGAATGAATCCCAACATCGAGAAGCCGACATCGAGAAAACATGGAGGATCCAGCGCCAGCGCCGTCCGCCGGCTCGGCCTTCAGCTGGAACACCTTCCTCTCCCGAACATCAACGTCGAGCCTCGCCTGCGCGGTATTCTCGGAGCAGCAGCGGCACCCCGTACACGGCCTCGAGGACGTCATCAGGGTCGTCGGATCTCTCAATCTGCGCCGCTATCGCCGCGAGGAGCTCATTCGGCAGGGACCTTTGGGCGAGGGGGAGACCTATCTTGTCGAAAGATGTGACGTCCAAGGCAGCGTCGTCGCCGTTAAGCAGTTGAAGGTCGACGGCTCCTCGGGCGATGGAACGTTCCGCCGACGACTCAGCTCCATCGTTTTCGAAGCACAAATTATGCGACACCCCCCTCTGAGGGCTCACCCGAACCTTCCCTGCGCACTCGGATACGGATGGGATCTTCTTGCTGGCTCTTTCATCCCCTATCTCGTGGTCGAGTACGCCCCGCTTGGGACGATGAGGCAGTACCTTGGGGGAATCAAGCCGCGTCTGGTCGACGTTGAGATTCTTCTCGGCGATGTTGCCTCGGCTCTGGCTGCGCTTCATACGTGCGGCATCATCCACGGCGATGTCAAGCTGGACAACGTGCTCGTCTTCCCATCCTGGGATCGCCCCTCCAAGGCCCTGGCAAAGATCACGGACTTTGGGCACGCGATAATCCTGAACGAGGAGTCAGAGGGTCACGAAGATGATGTCATCAAATACGGCGGTACAGTGGTGTAAGTTGAGCGACTCCTCTGCTCCTTGAGAAACCTCTCTGATGACCTCATAGGTACAACGCCCCGGAAGTGAGAACCCAGGACTTGTTCCCGATACCCAGATCCGAACTCTGCAAGTGCGACATCTGGGCCTTTGGCCTGCTTGTTTGGGAAGCCTGTCTCTCGGGACAGGACTACAGGCAGTACCTGGCCAAGGTCGGCGCCATTGCAGACCCGAATGTTGACAATCCAGCACTTGCGTCTGCGGAACTGCTGAAACACGCCTACGGCTGTCTGCCCAAAGAGAAATTTGGCACGCCATTTTTCATTCGAATAGCTCTTCATCGGACCATCCAGGATGACCCATCCAAGAGGGCCACTAATATGCAAGACCTTCCTCTTTTTACCAGATGGAAGTAGGTCATCCGCCCCCCTCTTGTTTGTGAAAAGGCTGACAACTCAGTGCCGGGGATGTTCGGGGTCTTGAGGCTGACCTGGCGCTTCACTTTGAGGAGCCCACGCCAAGCTACGAGGTATTGTAGTCTACCTAGGGGTGTCCCTCGTGGGAATCTTTCTAACACCCCCTTGCTAGATGTTCCGTCTCGATACCGGCAAGGAGATTCTGCCGGATCACCAGCGCCAGATCTTCGAAGGGCTCAATCGTACCCATGCGAGCGCCGCGACAAAGACGCGTGGTTCTATCAGTTGGCAAATCGCTCTTTGCCACGATTTCGGCTTTGGTACCGCCCAGAGCAAGACGTCAGCAGCTGTCTATGCGCAAAAGGCAAAGTCAGAGGGTCACCCGGTTGCCACGATATTTGGGGATCTGTTTGGATCCCAACAAGGTGGTACAGACGAGTCGAAGGACGATACGTATTCTTCGCGAGTTTCGCAACTTATATCCAGCAATTTGGCCTTTTCTGAAGGAATGCCGCCCTTAGTCAAAGCTTTCATTGATGGGGACTCCGCTACAGCCCTCGGTCTCCTGGAGCAGGGAGCCAGCTTGAGCTCGTGTACCGCGGATGGATGCAGCCCTTTCCACTGGCTGTTCAGGTTTGAGGACACTGCCTTCTTTGACAAGCTGACGCAAAGAATTCCCCTCGACTTGGCCCGTCGTCTGGTCAATATTCCGATGTGCTCCGTCAGGCAGCCACACCTCCAATGGCCTTTACAACTCGTCGGCAGCCCGCTGGCAGTCGCCATCTCCGTCAACAGTCTTACAGCCGTCAACGCACTTCTCTCCCTCGGCGCAGATCCGTTTTTGCCGGTTTTTGATGAGAATCAATTTTCTCCCGACGACGCAAGATCCCAATGGACAGCGTTTCACATGGCAGTCAGGTACCACTGCAGTGACATTCTCCAGCATCTGATGGCTCAGTCAGACCTCCATAAACTGGAGCGTCTCAGTCCGCTCGCTCACGCTTTGCACTTGTCAACTTCTCTTGAGCGTCGCGCCATGCATGGAACGGAGTGTCCCGGCCAGCTCGACGAGACCATCCGTCTCATACGCAATGTTCAAAACCTAGGTGCTGCCGACACCGATGGAAGGACTGCTCTGATGGAGGCCATCGATTTCGACGACTTTGACGTTGTGGAAGCGATTCTTCGCGCGGAGCCGGAGCTGGCGAGTACTGCATTCCGCTCTCCTCAGAACGACTCTTTGTTCACGTACCCCATTCATTTCGCATCCCAGATCAGCGCACGACGCGACAACCCAAAGTCACGCAACACAGCGATGCTCATCAGCAGGCATACTGACGATCTGGACCCTTCCCGCGTGCCGCCTCGAGACCATGCTGGAAGAACCCCCCTCCACCTGGCAGTCACAGGGTCGTTGCCTACCACTGCTCGTTGGATCCTGGAGCAGCGTCCCGGGCTCGTACATGTCGAGGACAACCACGGCCGAACACCTCTGCACTACTGTGCATCGGCCTCCAATGCCGACCTTTTGCTAGAGGCAGGGGCTGCCGTCGATCACACGGGCAAGCAAGGCCTGACGACGATGCACAGAGCCTGTCTTTTTGGCAACTCGGAACTTGTCGACTGTCTCCTGAGGTTGGAGCCCCACCTGGACCTAAAAAACAATCTCTATGGAACTCCTTTGCACTGCGCAGTCATCTACGGCTCGGTTGGCATTGTCAAAGCCTTGATCGACTCGGGCGCTCCGATTGACGGAGCGGATCTCAAGGGAAACACTGCAATTCACGTTGCGGCGAGACTGCACCGACACGCCATTTTGCGACTGCTGATACAGAATCAAGCGAACGCCGACTTGCGCAACTCGAACGGCCGGAACGCCACAGACATTGCTCTCGGTGAACCACAGCTGGGAAGTGTCGGCACTCTCAGTATCTTGCAACGCAGCAGCAAGCCTGGCGACAGGAACACGCATGTACTCGGCGTTGATAGTGATATGATTGACGCTGCTAGTGCTGCTGAGCATACGTCAGAGCCCGATTTCCTCTGGGTCAAGACCTCACTCCCTAATCAGAAGTCGAATAACCTGATGAACCCGACGCAAGATGCCGACGCCATTGTCGAAGAAGAGGAGACGTATGATGAAAAAGTCAAAAGAATGGAGGACATGGATCATATCATCAGCTCAGTCGTTAGCGACCACCTTTCCACCGTTTCTTTCAAACGCTGGGCGATCGATGAACTGGTCAACCTCGTGTCCGTCTTTTTCGACGCTGGCATCTGGCAACCAAACTTGTCGAAGCGGGTCGTCGAGATCATGGCAAGGATAGCACTCGATTTTGCGGCCATCTTACACTCTTGCTACGACGAGGCGTGGTGTCGTCGTCTGCGTGCGAGGTCTTGGGCGGGGTTCCTGGCCAAACACAACGGAGTCTCCGTGGCACTGCGGCTCGAGGCCATCCGACATTACCCAAGTGGCAGAAACCCTCTCACTGGGATCCAACGACCAGCCGGCCAAGCCTGTAGCCCGATCTCCGGCAGGAAGTTCACGGTGGACTCGCTGTACGGCGCACCTAAAGATCTTCTCACTGCACAGGACCGGTTGGAGGCGGTTTGGAAGTACATGGAGGAGAAGGATCCGACAGAAACTCTTGAGGACTTTGAAGCAAGATTCGAAGTAGGGCGTACCGGAAGGAACACCCGCCTAGCAGACGGCTTGTCGGCCACGTCCATATCTCTGGGGAGGCTCTTGTCTTACATGGAGTTCAAGTTTCCGGTTGAGAAGAGGGACAGGCCTGCCAACGAGCGTTCTCTCGCCCCAGAAGCCGCAGTTGACTGGGACGATGTTGTTATCTTGGACCCTGGGAATCTTCTGGATTTGGATTCGGATGAAGAAGATCTCGCCGACGAGAAGACATTGACAGTGGAGGTTGGCTCAGAGGAAACGCATATCCCGAAACTGGATGGCGGAGAGTCTCAGGCCGATTCAGATTCCCAGAGCTCGATTGTTCAAGAGCCACCGGAAGACGAAACACAGCACGAGCACGAGCCCTGTCAAGAGCAGTCAGGGTGGTGCAGCCACATGGACTTGGCTGTCGACTGGGTTTCTGCCCTCGTCGCAGAGAAGAAGCCCCGCGATAAGTTCCCTGGGAGACAAAAGTCTGACATGGAAGCGATGATCCGCTGGGAGATGAAGTCGCTGGAGATTCCAGCACGGAGGGTGCCCTTCGAGTCGACGCTCTCTCGATATTTCCCGTCGCTTTCGGGTCAGTCGTGGCGAGCGAGCGCCTCCCGCGAGTACACGGACTGGAAACAGAAGCAGCACGCAGCGCTCCGAAGAGAAGCGTACCGAAGAGATGGCATCGCCGCGGATTCGTGGTGGAACTCGGCGGACCAGGTAGCCCGGGACGAGTTCTACAAGAGGCTGTATGCGCACTGCCAAGATGCCATTTAAGTTACGGTTAAATCACGCACAAGACAACTGCCCTAGGCGACTATTGCAAACGTCTGCTCAGTTGCTGGGTCTTTTGCTGGTTCGTCTTGTCGGCCCCTGGGATTCTCGCGCGTTTGCCGGCTCGGTCGTATTCGGTACCGGGCGCTGAGACTTATAGGAGCAATACTATTGCATGTCCGTTCACCCTGGGATCCGCACTCAATTTGGCCAATCTGTGGGCGTGCAATAGGGGCATGCCGCATCAGGCAGTCCGTGACCCGGAGGCGAGTCCGTTTTGGTGGGAGTCTTCTCGAAATGGATCCGGTCCCTGGCTCACCCCCGGCACAGCGGGGGCCGGAGGGCCCAGTCGATGCGACGACGTGTGGGTTGTTCGACTTATTCTCCTCCCGTGATGCGACCTGGCCCGAGCCGCTTGGCACGTCGGAGCGGAGGCAGTGCTCGCGGATCGAGAAACAATGGCCTGCTGCTCCTGCGATGGGGGCTCCTTTATAAACAAAGCCGGCTTCCCGAGTCGTTTGTTTCGAAACACTGGTTCCTATCACGCTTTCGAGGTCGCTCGCTACGCCCGACGTGTCCCAGTTTCGCTCACTTATAACACATTCGTTTGTTGTTTCTTTTCTTCAGTGTTTCTGCCGTACTTCCAACGGTCTCCTTCTTTGAAGCAGTCTTCAACACACGAATCGATCCATCCTAATCACCGAAAATGCGCCTCACAGCCGCCACCTTGGGCCTCTTGGCCCTCGCCGACTACGCCTCGGCCGATCTTCATTCTCTCGCGGTAGCAGCGGGAAAGCAGTACTTCGGCACGGCGACGGACAACAACGAGCTCCGGGATTCAGCCTACACCGCCATCACCAGGGAGCTCGGCAACTTTGGCCAGATCACGCCCGCCAACGGCCAGAAATGGGACTTTATCGAGCCCACGCAGAATGGCTTCCAGTACACGTACGCCGACGTCGTGCCCAACTTCGCCAGGGCCAACGGCCAGATGGTGCGCTGCCACACGCTGCTGTACCGCTCCCAGACGCCCACGTGGGTGACGGGAGGCTCGTGGAGCAAGTCCCAGATGACGTCCATCATCACGACGCACATCAAGAACGTCGTCAGCCACTACAAGGGCCAGTGCTACTCGTGGGACGTGGTCAACGAGGCCGTTGATGACGAGGGCAACTACCGCGAGACCGTCTTCCAGAAGGTTCTCGGCCTCGACCACCTCACGTTCGCCTTCACCGCCGCCCACGAGGTCGACCCCGCCGCGAAGCTGTACTACAACGACTACAACATCGAGAACCCCAACCCCAAGCAGAAGAAGACGCTGGAGCTTGTGAAGTACATCCAGGACGCCGGCGCGCCGATCCACGGCGTTGGTCTGCAGGGCCACTTCATCGTGGGCAGCATGCCGAGCCAGGCCGACCTCGAGTCCGTGGTCAACTCCTTCGCCGCCCTGGACCTCGACGTCGCCTACACCGAGGTCGACGTCAAGTTCACCAGCCTGCCGTACACGGCCGCCGGCCTCGAGGCCCAGGCGGACGCGTACGTCTCTGTTATCAACGCCTGCCTCAACGTCGAGCGCTGCGTCGGCTGGACCATCTGGGACTGGACCGACAAGTACAGCTGGGTGCCCGGCACGTTTCCCGGCCAGGGCGGCGCGTGCCTGTTCGACAAGGACCTGAAGCCCAAGCCGGCTTACTCGGCCGTGTCGTCCGCCCTCGCCGCCGCCGCGACCAAGGGTTCCTCTACCAAGGTCTCGTCCACCGCGGCCGCCACGTCCACCGCGGTCACGTCCAAGGCCAGCAGCGCCGTCGTCTCGGCGTCCACCTCCGAGGCCGCCTCCGCGCCGTCCTCCAGCGCCGCTGCCGTCCCTAGCACCACCGCCATCGAGGCCACGCCCATCGCCAACTCCAGCGCGATCGCGTCCGCTACCAGCGTCGGATTCTCCTCCGTCGTGCTCACCAGCAAGACCCTGAACGCCACGGCCATCTACACCAACGGCACCGCGACCGCCACCAACCCCGCCGGCGTCGTCACGACCATCACCAGCGGCGCCACCCCCACCGCCGACGACGACGTCGTCCTCACCACCGCCGCCCCGGGCTCCGGCGCCAACCCCACGGCCCCAGGCTCCGTCGAGACCATCCCCGGCACCGACGCCCCGGCCCCGACCGCGACCGGAGGAGGCGCGGCGCCCAGCTACGTCGTCTCGACCGTCTACGAGACCAACATCTACACCGTCACGTCCTGCCCGCCGGCCGTGGCCGACTGCGCGGGCAGGATCGGCAGCCTCGCGACCGAGGTCGCCGCGTTCACCACCACCGTCTGGGCGAGCGCGCCCGCTGCCGTCCAGCCCACGGCCCCTGCTGAGGCTCCCCTGAGCAAGTGCGAGAGGAAGAGGCTGAGGAGGATGAGGAGGCGTCTGGCCAAGGCCGCTGCCCGGAAGGCGTAGGTCTGTAGTTCTGGGGGAATGGGGTAGTGCATTAGAGCACAAATTTATCGTAATAGTAATCAAATAAGAAATATTGAAATAAAGCGCTTTACGGCTGCAAACTCTGGTTCTCGGTGGATGGTTGAAAGTGGCTTCAAGCCGACGTTTTGTGGGTTGCTGAGTCTGTGCAACTTGACATGTTGGCGTGATTTCGCCGTAGGTGCAGAAGCAGCATGCAAGACGAGGCGGTTTGCATGCACTTGGTTTAGCGAGATCCGAGATCTCTTTTCGTAGCTACGAAGAAGAAGAAAAAAAATAAGAAGAAAAACATCTTGAAAGAAGACGTCGCCTCCGGAATGATTCGGGCCTTACGCAGCGACGACGTTGAACGCATCATCCGGCGCTAGTCATCGGGGGCGGGGCCGAACGGGCGGCGGAGGAGGCAGCGAGACGCCGGCGTCATGGACCGTCGATTCCTGTATCACCATGAATAGCCCTCTGAAAGAGACACTGTACAGATGCCTCGCGAAGGGAAGCCCGCTTGGTCTTTCCCCGATTGGCCGACGCAGAGAGGTGACCTCCCATGCCTCCGGAAACTGGCGTTTTGGCGTCGCACAGCTTTCGTCCATGGCCTCATTGCGCGGGGTGGGCAAACAACGCTTTGGAAAATATGGAAACACCGAGAGATGGGACTGTTTCGCGTCTGGCGACTTGCATGGGACGTCGATGGGTCAGCTGCGAGACTTCTTGCAGCCGGTTCTTGCGCTCTCCCATTTCTCTTCCTCTTTCTCTCATCCCTCCTGTCCACATTTCCTCTCTCCTTCATCCCCAACTCACCTTTGCGAGTGCTGTCATCTTCAACGTCCAACAACATGGCGAGCACTCACCTAGACGCGTTCCCCAACTTCCCAAACCTCCCTCCGGAGATCCAGGACCTCATCTGGGACTCTGCCCTGGACGACCCCCCGTGCTACGCGGCCCACTTCGCCGCCCTCGAAGAGATCATCTTGGAAGAGGCGGCCAACCGCGTGACGGTCCTCATCCCCGCGACATCGCGTCACAGCTGACGCCGTCCGACGCGCTGCTCCGGACCAGCCGCGCCTCGCGCAACGCCGCCCTCCGGCGCCGGGACAAGCGGGCACCGGGACGCGCGCTGCAGCTCTACGGGGCCGACCGAGAAACCCGCACCGCCGTGTTCCAGACCCTGGGGGTCGGGATGTACTACCAGTTCGACTACCGGCAATCCACTCCCCCGCCGGGTTCGCGGAGCGCATACCCGTCTGAGACGACCGTCGACATCCCGTCTTCTTGGGTCGACGGCGATCGGGACCTCGTCATCTTACGCAGCAGCTGGTCCGACGTCTTCTCGAAGCTTCACTTCGGCAACTTCTCGGATTTGCGCGCCCAGCGAGCGCGATACGTCGCCATCGAGCATCCGGTGGACTACGCCGGACGATTCGAGATGCGGCTGTTTCTGCGACTCTGGGTCGAGGTCGTCTACATCCTCGTCAACCCCAGCAACCTTGGATGGAAAGCTCCCAAATCGACGTCTGGGCTCGCCAGACAACAGACATCGAGGGATCGGGCGCGCGAGTGCGGGCTCGAGCATCGTTTCCGCAATTCGAACACTGGCAGATCCGTCCCGGAACGATTCCGCCGTGGGAACCGAGAGTTCTTCGTCCCTGACTGGGAGGAGCTCCGGGACTGGGTGATGGCGTCAAAAACGCTGGACGACCTTTCTGAGGAAGTTTTTGGGTTATGGCGGATGAGGCGGTGGGTTTTGGACACTTTCCTATGCTACCACTGCTCAGAGAGGAATTGCCGTCATGATGGGCCCAGAAACCTTCCGACGTGGAGGTTACTCTCGTGGAGAGACGTTGACTGAGGAATCCGACATGAGCTGGTGGCTTTCCAGGGGGGGCAGCGCAATCGAGCTTCGTCCGAGAATCGTGGGTAAACCTGGGAGCACGAATGCCGGCATGTAATCAGTCCGCCTACTGAAACGCAGGATAGCTCGGTGTTACCTGATCACAGCCTCGTGCCTGATCACAGCCACAGACGCTCGTCACCTCAATAGCGCGAGGTCATGTTTGTCGAGAAAACAGCCAATCATCTGCTGCCGCAAGGCATGGTGCGAGGCACTTCCAACCCATTGCAGCAGGAAGTCAGCAGGGCTCCCTGAAAACCCGTTGGTCGGCAGAATCGACATCCGGGGTGGAGGTCCCCAATCCAGACCTCGCAGACTTCTTTGCGCAATAAATCGAAGCCTTCAGCCCGCGCCGTTTTTTTCTTCATCCTCCTCCCTTCTGAACTCAATGGAAGTTTTCTCTCTTTTCCACGACTTCTCCGGTGCTTTCATCCGAGCAACGCGTGATGACGGCAGATGCAGATGACGGGCCCCATGCTCAACTCCAGTCGAAGATAAGGAAAAAGCAATATGTACGCCCGGCTGGCCGCAGCCGCGGCGCAGTTTCCTCCAGGCGCCTGCAACCACCAAAAAGGGTAATCCGAAGACAGCTAGCTTCCCCGCGCGAGTCCACTGTCAACGTCATCGGCCAAGTAGATGAGCTGACGGGATTTCGATTTCGATGCGTCGTAGAGCTGGTATTGACGCGTTTTTCGGTGTCTGCATTCTTTCGTGAGACATGTCTGGCCGATACGCCTGGCGATTAGCCCAAGTGAAAAGGGGGGCTGAGCTGGCACAAGCCAGACTGCTAGAGTGTGTGCATCAGCACGCCGAGATGGTGGAGCGGGCAGGCGGGATAAATGGAAGACGGCAGGACGGCTGCTCGGCTGTCGAAGAGGTCGGATCGTCGAAGCCCGCTTGTTTCCCATGTTCCGTCATCCAGGCCCGGTGACCTCTTTATCGTCCTCTCTCTGGCCAGGGATGAGAGAATGCACCTCGCGGCTGCACGATGTGCGCCCGCGTGGCTCCCACCCTCGTTTCATCGCACCAAATCTCCAAGCACGCAATCCTCCCTCCTCTCAAGCATACTCTCAAGCATAAGAGGTTGAGTTTTCCATCATGAATCTCCCAGGGAAAAGTGCCATGCATACTCCTCGTTTTCGCCACCCGTGGCAGAGCAGAGGTGGCTCGGGCTCCGCCCCTGCAATGCTGTCCAAGGCAGTCTGGCGGGCTCTCTCACCTCTGTCCTTCTTCTTCACCGAGAGCTAACGAACGGGTCGGGGCGAAGTCGCCTGCCAAGCAACATCAGTGCCACGCAGCCCCTTGGGTCGAACGGCGAGGCGGAGACGAGCATCAGCCACAGGCACATGCTCTGTACGTGCTTCTCTCTCGTCTCTTGCTCATCCCAGGCTTTCTCTTGCTCTCGGAGGCTCCGATCACGCTGTAAGATGACTAACTCGTATTAGTAGGCCGTCGAGCTGAATGGCCCCCAAATCCAGCTCACCGGCGTGTGAGCTGTCACGGCACGGTAGTCGTCAGCTCAGCGAGCTCTAGCAAGGCACCCGTCCTAGTCCTGGCGAACCACGATGCGAACCATGAGTAATCCGACTGTACCTTGTCTTCTTTCCCCAAACGACGCATGGGCTTTTTTGCTCGCTGCTGGTCCAGACTCGGATACGTCGTTCTCGACCATGGCCCGATTCCCAAGACATTCGAGAAGCTCCGCCGCGCCCGAGAATACCTCAAGTGCTTTGACGGACGGGTACCTGTACTCGCATACTCGCCCTGGAGCAAAGTCCTACGTCAGGCGTCCGACCACCCTTGCCATCCAGCGAAGTGGAATAACTACTTGTCGAGTACCAAGGTGGCGTGCACTGCCGCGAGGCCTAGACCTAAACTCTGAGTACCTGGTCAGACGGCTGCCTAGAAACGCTTGAGAAGGTTGTCTACCGCGGGTTTCTTCGAACGCTTAAGAACAAGAGAATAAACTGCGTCGTCAAATTAAAAGGGCCAGCACTTTCCTCGAAACCTGTCCTCGAAAAGAGATCCTTACCTCGTTCACACTCGCAAGCACAACAGTCATGACGCACCACCGCAGCAACCAGGACCCGCGCAAGTCCAAGTCTAAGGAGGGAAGTCGTAGGCAAAGCGACAGGTCGCAGACCGCATCGTCATCCCAGAGAGAAAACCGTTCGGGGTCTTCGTCAGGCAGAACCTCAACAAGTCAGCCCAACGGATCATCGTCGTCATCCGGGCGTCGACACAGCAGCCACGGGTCTGCTCAAGCGTCTCAGATAGACTTCGATTCCTTGAACGCTGAACAAGGAAGTCTGGTGTATGATGGGTATGGGTATGATCAGTACGATAACCATAGCCGTTATGTCGAAATGGCATGCTGACTGTTTCAAGCCCCCGTGTCAACCCGACCCAGGATACCGTCGATTACAGTGCCGAGGCTCGTCAGCAGCGCGCTGAGAGACACCCTCGCGTGACTTTCCCTCATCATCGACCTCGGCACAGCGACCACTCCGCCGAAATCGGCCATGTCGATGACGTGTTCGCTACTCAGGGTTATCAAACCCAAGGGCCAGCTCCGACATACCCTCGTGACCTCGAATTTGATAGCGACGATGCCAGTTACCAGGACAATCCGCAGAACTACGGCGGCTACGGCGGCTACGGCGGGGGGTGGCAGTGAATCACGGCCCCCCTAGCCCTTCGTATTTGAAAACTTTTTCTTTGCAGCATGGTTCGTACCCTCGATGCGGTCGTCATCGTCGACTATGCTGACCCTTGCATAGAACCTTAATGATATCAGCATACATCTCTTGTCTATAGCACATTTGTTTACCCACCTCGCACACATCTCCTTTGCATTATAAAGCGACCGGGACGGCAACGGTGGACCGTGAGCATCAAAAGAGAAGGGTTGTTCGCGAGAACGTATAATACTCCAAGACGCCCAGGAAGCAAGAGAAGAAAAGGCTGTATGATCTCATGAGAGGGGAAGATGAAGCGATGGCATTGCCCCGGGAGGATGACGATAGATGTCCGTATATTTCCTGTGTCAGGATAGTGTTTCTTTGGCTTTTGGTTCAACTTCCTCGTCGTCTGTGTCGATCGTGTTCTCGATATCGAAATAGAATGTCATTGCTCTCGCACTTCGAACGTCCACTTGTAAAGTTGCGCGTCGCAGCTTTATATCATTGCTCCTCCCACGTCGGGTAGCCACGCATCGACTCGGCCTGCGAGGCGTGCAGGGCTTTCCAGTCCCGCAAGCCACGCGGCAGCTGGCTGCTGACGAGATGATAATGTTGTTGATATTGTTTTATGCTGGTTGGCAGCAACAGCGAGCTTGGCGGGTGTGGCTTATGTGAAGACGCGGAACCAGAGACGAATCAATTTCCAACAGGACGGGACGACCATGTTTTATCATGCATGCCTGCCGCTCGCTCTTGGGCGCGGAGTCATGGTGAGGCCTCTCTGGATTCTCGCCTCATTTGCCTCCCGTTGCGAATCGCTCTCGCCGGCCGTCGTCCAAGGCGTTGCGCATCGGCGACGCCTTTGATCCAGTCTCTGGCTCGGTCGTCGCCGCCACGATAGGCAGTGCGAGATATCGAACGCCAATCGGTGGTGTTGATCGTCTGGCAGTGCTGCATCGATCTGCGTCAAGAACCCCTGCTGCACGGCAATCTGGTCGACGTTACGTCCCTGATTTTCAGTGCGATGCCTGCTAAAAGGGTCGGTGACCTGGGCGGTGATTGGCCGGCTTTTGGTGGGAATGCGGGCGGCGAGCTGGAGCCCTCCCAGTAGAAGGCATCTCGAGCCGAGGCATGTGCAACACCCAAAAGAAAGAAGAAAGCTTGAAGAAGACCAGAAGAATCAAGAAGTGAGGTTGAAATTAGGTGACAAGCCCTGAAAGGCTGAAAGGGTCAAAGCGGACCAGAAATGAATTGCATGCGGGAAGGAGGCAGCCGGGGGTGCCCTCCGAAACTCTCTTTCCGGTTCCGGGGGAAGAAGAAGCCATGGATGCGCACCCATGGGAGAAATGACGGAAGGAAAGAGGGAGGACTGTGCAGCCACCCTTGAACATGGGAGGAAAAGAGCAATCACTCGAAAGCCCATGGGAAAGATGCAAATTCCCATGGCCAGAGGGAGACACGCCATGCTTCTTATACAAACGCCCCGGCACTGACGAAGTCCGGCTGACGAAGTCCGAGCGAGGCCAATAATCAATCACCTTTCTAGGCATCGAACGACTGACAGGTGCTTCTTTCCAGGGCGCAGACAATCCTCTCGCTGCGCCATTGCCTATCATCCAACACGGCTCCTTCTTTATTTTTTTACCGCCCTTGGGTCGGGGGCTCTGAGTAAATTTCACCTGTTGGTTCCGGGGCGCAATCCTCTTTCGCGGTTGTATTGGGGTTGAGGCCGCTGCGGCGTTCCGCCGGTGTGAGTCAATTACCTAGGCAGCCGCATCACGAGCCCGGGCCATATGGACCGAGGCAGGCAGGTAACAGAAACAGGTTCACGTTAAAAGCAGAGACGAACGCCCCGAGACTGTGAATCATTCATCTCACGCTGAACCAGAAGAACCTCGAGGAACCTTCCTTTTCCGGCCTCGTCACACTCTCGGCAGCCCCGGCCTCCCCAAGTCGCACAGAGCGATCGTCCACAGAGAGAGACATATCTTACACGCTTACAACCCGGACGACACTAACACCGAAACCCAGCTTCCGCCCCAAAGATGGCCTCGCAGAGCCTCGTCGAATTGGACGGCCGTACGGGAGAAGGAGGCGGTCAGCTGGTACGCGTCGCCATAGCCCTCGCCGCAGTGACGACTCGCCCCGTCCGCATCACGCACGTACGCGGCAACAGGCCATCACGAGGTGGAGGAGGAGGCAAGAGCGGCGGTACGGCGCCTTACTGATTACACACGGAACTCCGCTTCGTTTTCAAAAGAGCCACCAAGAGCTGACGCATATGCCCCCCTTCCAGGCCTCAAGGCGCAACACGTCACCGCGATCCGCTGGCTCGCAGAAGCAACAAAGGCAGACGTCGAGGGCCTCGAGGTAGGCAGCGACGTCCTCACCTTCGCCCCGCGCGTCCCGCCCTCCTCCGCGGCGCAGGCCCGCTGGGTCAAGATCGCCGCCGACTCGGGCGCCGCCAGCACCCTGCTCGTCCTCCAGGCCGTCCTGCCCTTCCTCCTGTACGCCGCCGCCGACGCGGAGGACGACGACGACCCCGCGCCCGTCGAGCTCGAGATCACCGGCGGCACCAACGTCGGCTGGAGCCTGAGCTACGAGTACCTCGACCAGGTGCTCCTCCCGCGCCTCCGGCACGCCTTCGGCGTCGACGTGTCCCGCAGGCTGAAGAAGCGCGGCTGGAGCCTGGGGCCGCAGGGCCGCGGCGCCGTATGCCTGACGATCCACCCGTTGAGGCGCGGCGTGCCGCTGCGTCCGCTCGCCCACCCGGAGGACCGCGAGGTGAGGTACGTCGACGTCTCGATGATCGCGCCCTCGCACATGCACGCCGACCTGCAGGACGCCCTCGCGCGCGACGTGTCCGAGGCCCTGCCCCCCGCGGAGCTGGCCGTCAAGATCGTCGAGGACTCGGGCAGCGACGCGCGCATCTACGTGCTGCTCGTCGCCCGCTCCGCCGAGGGAGGCTGCCGCTGGGGCCGCGACGTGCTCACGTCCACGCCCAAGAAGACGGGCAAGAAGACGAAGGAGTCGCTCGCGGCTGTTATCTCGCGGCGGCTGGTCGCCGACCTCGCCAGGGAGCTCTCCGTCCCCGGCTCGACGTGCGACGAGTTCCTGCAGGACCAGCTCGTCATCTTCCAGGCGCTCGCCGAGGGGCGCACGTCGTTCCCCCGGGACGACCACGTGGCGGAGGGTGACGTGGAGGTCTTGCGGCAGGACGTGGCGCGGCTCGACGTCGGCGAGGAGACGAGGAAAAGACAGGGCGGATAGGCCGTTTGGCAGCGGCAGCATGCACGCGCAGACGGCGAGGTGGGTGGCCTCGGAGATCCTGCCGGGCGTGGAGTGGTACGGCAAGGGCGCCGTGTGTAAAGGTGTTGGAACGAGCTTCGACTAGTGGGAAACTGGATATCAACAACGACGACGCTGTGGTGCCTCGCAGGCTACCTGCCCTCCCAAAATAAGATACACAAAAGGTTCATGCAATCTGCTGGCCCCATCCCCGAAAACTCCAAGCCTTGATTGTGACGAAAGCACCCCAACGTAAAGTACGCCATGCCGCTCCTTTTCTGAAACAATCGCCAAGGGCATTCAGCCACCAGTCCTTACTGCTCGTCCTGTTGGACGGGTCGGATCGACCACTCCCCCTCTCTGATGTCCGCGGGACCGCACTTCCACGAGCACCCCCGCCGCAGGAACGGCACCGCCCCCTGATTCTCCTCGTCCAGGTCGGTCCACGGCCGCGCCTTGACGACGTGGCCGTCCCCCGCCCGCCTGCTCTCCACGAGACACACCTGCCACCATTCCAGCCACTGCGTCGCGGGGGCCACGAAGGGCGTCCTGCACGACGCGCACGCCAGGCCCCCGATCTGGCGCTGGTCGGCGGCGCGCGCGAGCAGGGCCCGCAGCTTGGGCATCGAGTCGGGGATGTAGCCCGGCAGCTCGTCCAGATCCGAGCTCCTGTACGCGCTGCGGAGGGCCAGCTCCATCAGGCTGGGTACGCGGCTGGCGCGTGCGCTCGCGACGGTCCTGGCGGCGGACTTGGACTGGTACGGCGCCGAGGACGGGGGCGTGACGAGCGGGGCGCTGGTCTCCTCGCCCTCCGGCCGTTTGGCGACGGCCTCGGGGTCCAGGCGGAAGTCGGAGTGCGAGACGCCGGAGCTGTCGAGGTAGTGCACTGGGGTCCGCGAGAAGAACCGGGCCGCCACGCCGTTGGGTTTGCACTTCCAGGCCTCTGCGAGGGGCTGACCTGCCGAGCACTCGTTTTCCAAGTCGGTGAGGGGCGGGAGGTCGGTCGTCTGGGAGAAGGGGTTTCCCTGGAGGAGCAGCTCCCCCAGCGACGAGGGCGCGGCCATGAGGTCGAGCAGCTCGGCGGGGAGGAACCTCAGCATGTTCTGGGCCAGGTTCAGACTTCGCAGGTTGCGCATCCTGCCGATACCCGGGGGGAGCTCTCGGAGGTTGCAGCCGCGGAGCGACAGCACGGTCAAGTGCTTCAGGTCGAAAATGGCGCCCGGCACTCGCTGCAGCGGGTTGCGGTACAGGTACAGCTGCAGCTCGGGGTCCTTGTCCTCGAAGGGGACGCCTTCGGCAACCACCGGGATGCAGGAGAACTCGGACAGGGGACGGATGGTGTCGTTCGACAGAGTCTCAAGGCCAATCGTGCTGGGTAACGTTAGGCCACTGCCCCGCGAGGCGATTTGCGCACTGCGCCACTCACCTGAGGTCGATGTACTCCTTGCCCGCATCCAGACACTCCTGGATCCTCTGCTGAGCAATGAGCTCCTGACGAGAGGTTCCGTCGTTGCGCTGGCGAACGGGCGCGTGGTTCAGCTGGGGGAGCCGCGCCTGCGTCGGCACCTCGGGCATCATGATGCTCTCGTCGCCGTCGGTGCTGTCGCTGCCCATCCACACACCACTATCGAGGTCGCGCTTCAGCGTGCGCTTCCCCCGCCTCAAGGCCGGTCGCGGCTCTCCCGTCGCGGAGTCGGACGACGCGGGCTGTTGGTGGAACCAGGACCCGACATATCGTTTCTTCCGCCTGCCCTCGACGTAGTTGTCCAGTCCCGGGTCGTCATCACTCGAGAAGACGGCGGGGTCGCTGGAGTTGGAACATGACGGCGGCGCGACGGAGCTGCCCTTCAAGTCGTACCTGCGCTTTCTGGGGTTGTTACTGAAACGTTCAGTCTGCGCGTCCCATGATATGGACGGAAGACGGGGCAGCGTTGGTTCGTCGGCCATTTCGAACGAGTGGGAAAAGAGTATATTAGATGTAAAGGGGGGAAGAATTTCAATTGTGTGCAAGGAGAGGTCCCGAGCACTAGGTGAAGCTCCTACACTGAGCGCCCGCCGCCGGAAGGAGTGGGACACGGGCAGGCGCGTCGTGACGCAAGTGGGGCTCCAACGCGTCGCCGTCCACGGCAGCTAGGGTGAAGGAGAACCCTGCAGGGGTTTTGTGCTCGTACGATCTCCGAACCAAACTCCGAGCACTTTGGAACATGTCTGCAGGAGATCCGAGTAGTTCTGCGACCTTTTTCACGCTGTTTTTAACCTCTTCTTCGGCCGATAGCTGTCCACCAGCCGCCATGGGTTTGTTTACATCCGAGCTTCCAACAGACCGGAGACGCGTCTTTAATCGTCCAAAGTTCAGGTACCTACCTAGGCACTTGGAGTGTGCCCTCCGAGTGTACCTGCACATGCCGCCCTTCCGGAAACGGCTTAGCGGGGTCGAATCGAAGAACTGCGATCCAGGCTGACCCCCACACGCATGGACCAGTGCTGGGCGCCGGGTACTTCAACGGGAGGTAGACGGGATTTCAGGGTCCGCCCAGCACCACAGCGCGGGGCATCGAATTCCGAGAGCATGACGGCCATGCTTGGGACGCAGGTGCTGCCCCCTGACCAAGACTACAAAATGCACGATAGATTGAAGAGAAACATGGGAGCTCGGTGCTTTGCGCTTCATTTTGGCGGCTTTCAGGGAGCCCTTGGAGCTACTTGTCCGGTGCTGCGGAATATCTCGTGTAGATCTTATCTCAGCGCAGACCCCGCACCGCAGTGTTACGGAACCCTCATTCGAAGGGTCTTGTCGCCTTCGAGCGGGAGTGCGAACACCATAGGTATGCTCCGTCCGGTTTGGAACGTTAGGTGTGCCCCGTGTACTACGAAGAGCAGTTCACAATCTCTACCCTCACCGAGGACGTCCCGGCGTGGGGCACCTGGATGCAGACGCGTCAGCGGCCAGGCTGCCCTCAGTCCCAGTCCTCGTCATCGCTGTCGCCTTTTGACTTTGATACAGTTCCTTGTCTGATGCCCTTGCGCATGGCCTTCTCCTCCTCTTCGTCTTCGGCCTGCCTGCGCCTCTTGACAACGCGCATGTCCGACTCGGGCACTGCGCCGACCTCGACCAACAGGTTGTCGATCTGCAGCATGTTGATCCTGACGCCGCCATGCTGCACCAAGGTGACAATCTGCTTGACGA
This sequence comes from Colletotrichum brevisporum, assembly GCA_030770045.1. Lineage (NCBI taxonomy): Eukaryota > Fungi > Ascomycota > Sordariomycetes > Glomerellales > Glomerellaceae > Colletotrichum > Colletotrichum brevisporum. The sequence continues at coordinate 1,380,913 of JAUGSI010000011.1, forward strand.
TGTCTCCGTTCTTGTAGACCAGGATGGTCGGGCAGTTGCGCTCGGGGTAGTTCTCGATGGCCTTGTCCGCGCGCATCTCGCAGAACTTGATGTCGCCGTATTCCCTCGCCGCTTGCCTCCAGAGCTCGGTGAGCACCCGCGACTCGACGTTCGTGCCCAGGGACGAGGTGAGGTTGACGAAAACGGGTCCTTTTTTCGACGCTTCTGTGACCTCGCGCTGGTACTCGGGCTTCGTGATCGGGTACACGGTGCCGTGGAGCGCCTTCTGCGTGAGCGCATTGAGCTCCTGCATCCTCCGCTGGCGGTAGATCTCCAGGAATGCCTCGTCTTCGTCGTCCTCGAGCTCGTCGAGCTCATCCAGGTCCTTGCCTTCCAACCTGTTCTCGTGGGCTAACCGGCGGCCTTCGAGGATGGCCTCCTCGATCATGGGAGTCGGGCTTGGGGGCTTCTCGGGAATGACGCCATGTTTGCGGAGGATGTCGTTCCTGGCGACGAGGGACGCGTCAGGTGAGGTTGCGCGCAGATCAAGGAAGAACGTACCACTCGGTGTCTGCGTTGGGGTCGTCGATAGGTACGGCGATTCTCTGCTCCGACGGCGCGGCCATGGTGAGGGGTTGAGAGAGTGGGGGAACAAGGCCCAAAGGAAGAGATGTGTAGATGGAACCGGGGGGTGAAACCGGAAGACAGAGCCAGAGGACAGAAGAGATGAGTTGAAGAGTCTCGGATGTCGAATTGACCAACTCGGAACGACAATATGTAGTGACTTGAAGGCTTAGGCAGCAGAAATGCGATCACGACTGCCTCAATAGTGTTGGTACCTTACCATCTAGCGCACGTACCTGCCTACCTCACCACTCGCCCCCCGCTGCACCGGGAGCAGGAGGAGGGTGCCCCACCTTACCTAAGCCGGTGAGCTTCGCCCAATCACCAAGCTTTCCGATGCATCACGTGTTAGGGTTCAAGAACCCCCCGCAAGAAACTTTTCGCGCCTGTCTTTTTCGATTGGGCTACCGAATTACCCCATCATCGCTTAGTCGAGTGCGAAATTTCCTCGTCGTCAACCGCCACAGAACTACGTCCAAGTCCGACTGCACTCCCACCGATAATCGATCAATCAATCCCCGATCAGATCAGTCAAGATGGTAAGAATTTGCTGCTTCCTGATTTCTTGCGTGGGAAGTCGTGTGTGATCCGGGCACTTTCGTCTACTGCCGCCCCCCGACCGAACCGACCGGCCTCGCCACGCCTCAGCGACATTTCACGATCTTGAGCGACACGCGACACGGGGAGAGAAAATGGGAAACGGACCGACTGCAAGAGGAGGGAAAGATGGTACGGCTGATGGTTTTTCGATGGAAGGGGGCGCACATTCGACGAAGACGACGGCTTGCCACGCACGCAAACACACCCACGCACCACGACGACGCGCACGCGATCATTTGATGATGGAACCGTCATGCTGACGGCTTCGCTCCAGGTTCTCGCTGTTGACCTCCTCAACCCCTCCCCGGCCGCCGAGGCCCGCAAGCACAAGCTCAAGGTACGTTCGCGATGCTCGGGCCATCGCCAACGAACATGATGCTCACAAACGCGCCGCAGACCCTTGTGCCCGCCCCCCGCTCCTTCTTCATGGACGTCAAGTGCCCCGGCTGCTTCACCATCACCACCGTCTTCTCGCACGCCCAGACCGTCGTCATCTGCCAGGGATGCACCACCGTCCTCTGCCAGCCCACCGGTGGTAAGGCGAGACTCACTGAGGGCTGCTCCTTCCGCAGAAAGTAAATCATTCGCCTTGTCCGCGACGGCGCATGGTTTTCTTTTTGAGCTACGACAAAAAAGGGGGCCCTTGGGATGTTTATTTTAACGACTTGGACGGTTCATCACTGGTGGGACATCTCGGATCTGCAAAAGCAAGCGACCTGGGCATGGGCGTATAGACAACCCTGGCACGGGCTCTTAGAGTCTGCTGTCTCCGAACAGAGCATAATCAGACACCTTTGCGGATAGAAGATGGAACATCCAAAAAAATTCTCTGTCCCAAGCAAAACAACACAGGGGCGTTTTGGGGTCTCTGGATATCCTTGCATCATCACAACCGAATCGACGCATTTTTTTCTTCAAAAAGTTCGCCACTCGGGAAAACGCCCAGGTCAGATCGCATGCTCGCGCGCGTCCGCTCATCACTCGTCCTCTCTTTCCTATGGTCTTGCGTCACGTCTGCTTTGCTGCAACGCATGGAGTTCTTAGTGTTGTCTTCTCTCTGCATGGGGGGTCGGACAGCTGGAAATGGCCTTTTCACACAGAGCGTTTGGGTGGTCCTGCGATGGCCTCGACGTGAGGACGTGGAACCCGCTGATTGAGGATCGCTTCATACCCGACTGCAGTGAGTTCGGAGGAATCAGCACTGCTTGCGAAATTCAATGGTTTCCACAACCTGTCCCTCTTGCTGTGATGAACATCGTGACCTGTAAACTTCCAGAACCCCGCCTGCCGTGATTTCTAGACCGTCTGGACCCCGCCCATCGCGACTATGTATAAACTGCCGCCGGGCCAGCGGACAAGGACCCCATATCCCAAAGTGACGTGCTAGAGTGGATTTGCGTGTGTGATATTTTTTGTGTGCATTTGAGTACCTGGATGGCTCGCGATGCTCCACATGCCACCCACTTTGCCCCTATCAGTGCATCGGAAGGAGGATTCACTAGGAAATGTGCTGGCCCCTGGGAGATACACTGGAAGATGGCTCGTAGCTTGAGTGCATGCATCTCAAGATTTGTTTCACGTCGTCGTCCACGCCGGAGAGTTTGGACAGGCAGAAAGGTTGACTTGATTGACGAACCTTGCCAGGCCAGCAATGCCTTGTCACGCAGCTATGCCACATGCACCTGCTGCCTGGGCGGAAAACGATAGAAGAAGCCGCCAGGCCTTCTCCAACTGGCCCGTCTGCCTTGGCAACTGTTGTGTCTCGCCGGGGGCAATGGCCGGACGGCGAGCATCGTTACACCACACCGCCGGAGCTTCTCCTCACGGCCTGTCGTGCCACCCCTGGAGTAAGTTGCCTCCGTGGGATGCGTGTCCTGCAAATCAGCACCGCTTTCACGCTGGATCGGCCAGTTGGCTGCGTCACTGTGCTGCGATTTTGCCATCGCAGGGGGTACGATCTCACGGGGGCTATTGAATTCGTTTAGAATGAATGTCCTTTTCCTTCTTTTTCGGACTTCAATGGCCTTCAAATTGAGCGCCCCAAAGTGAAGATTGAGCAAGTTATGCTAAATTCCCAAAATAGCTCTCCATCAACTAAACAGCCTGGAGACCCTTCCAGCAGGCTCCTTGCTGCTCTCCTCTCCGAGCCGGGGAGACATGCCGGCACGCAGTGGTACCTGGCCGGGCAAAACCCGCTGGCACAGGTACCTACAGCTTCTAGGTGCTCCTAGCGAGAGGCCAAGGGCCGCACCGACGCCAATCAGCAGCAGGTCATTGTCAGTTTCAGGGCACACGGTCTCCACTTCCGGCTGGGGGTGCTTTAAAGTGGTCCACTTCCGCGCGAGTCTCGCGAAAAAACACGCCTAGACGCGCTCCCAACGTAGGTCACAGGATCGTCGGTGCCTCAACGCTTGATTTGGGTGACCTGCCACTGGCCGCCGGGCCAATGCAATCTTTCCCCCCCACCCAATCCGTCGTCATTTCTCTCACCCTGCCAACTCAATCTCCCACCATCCACTCTCTCCCCAACCTCCCTCTGTCTTTTTTACAACTTCTCTCCCCGCCTTCACTTGCGTCATTCTTCAAGCCTGCCCGATTGCGATTGTTTCCACGGTTACCGGCCGTCTGTCTTTTTGCTGCGGTTCCGACGTTAGACAACTCTCCACTCAACCTTACCCATCTCACGATAGTCCCAGCCCAGGGGACAAGAGACCAACGCTTGGGCCTTTCGACTCTCACCAGCGCTATTAGCACCACTACCACTTCCACGATACCCGACCTCCAATCTTGACAAAGAACCTCAACCGTCACCGTGGCCTGGACCTTCGATCTCCCTATTCGCTGCACCATGTCGGCCCCGCGAACGAAGCGCCCCTTTGCCGGCGCAGCAAGCGACCCCTCTCAGCGCCAGATTACCTCCTTCTTCACCACCCGCCCCGGTCCGGCTCCCCCGGCCGGCCCCTCGCCAACCCCGCCACAGAACAGCCTTCCTTCGGACGTCCAGTCGAACCTGATCTCCGTCGGCATGCGCATCCGCAAGTCCGTGCCCGAGGGTTACAAGACGGGCTCCTACAGCGGCTTCAAGCTGTGGTCCGACAGCCCCGTCGGCCGGGCAACCGCCGCCTCCGCCAGACCTCAAAGCACACGTGCTGCATCCTCCCAGCGAGAACTCCTGCCCTTCTGCGGCATCAACAAGGTCGGCGGCCTCGCCAGCCAGCCCGCCGGCAGATACGACGACGACGAGACCGAGGTCCCCGGCCTCGATGACATGCCGGGGCTGAGCTCCTCCCAGGAGAGCGTCGAGTGCACCGTCAGCGACGGACGGGGACGCAAGCGAGTCTTGGACGACGAGGACGACGCGGAGGACAGCGACGAGCCCGTGCAGATGTGGGCGGACCGCAAGGCGTGGCTGGAGGGCGAGGTCAGCCCACGCAGCCCGGTGCCCTCGGGCTGGGCGAACGCGAGGACTCTGGCGGTGCCGAGGAAGAGCCTCCGGGGCAAGGCTGCTGCGGGGCAGGAGAACATGGCGGACGACGACTTTGAGGACGCCGACTTCCTCGTCACCCCCGACGCGGAAATGAGCGACGCATGAGGCGGTCGAAAGATGTGTTTTGTTGTACGATGCTTTTTTGGTTCTTACGAGCTGCCACGCAGTTCGGGCGTTGGGTGTTGCTGCTTCCAGCAGACGCGAGGGATGATTTGCATTTGTACTCGGCAAGAGCTGCTCTGAGGACGTTTGCACTGATGTTCTCCCCGGTACGAAGGGGTTAGACTTTGAGGGTGGGTTGTGCTATGCCTCTTGGGCTGTCTGTATTTTACTGTATCTCTGCAAGGGGAAAACCTTGCACTTGCCAATGCTGCCATGGATATCATACCAGGATGGAACTATACACTTTTTCACACATGGTCCTTTCTCTCCCCCCGTCTCTGCACCAGGTGATTGGTCGGGGATTACATATCTGGGAACGGGTCCCGGAACTCGAGCAGATCGCGCTGTCCGTAAAACTCGCCGGCGACCGTCAGGATCATGTTGAGCGTGGCCCGCATGTTCAGCCGCGCCCGCATCTGCGCCGAGTCGTCCTCTTCCCCGGGGTCAACTTCGGTGGGCACCTCCGCCGCCGCCGTATCCAACTGCGCGAGCAGCCGGGCCCGCGCCTCCTCCAGCGTCTCGGCCGGCCTCGCATCTGTGATCTCGCCCTCGTCCACCTCGCCGTCCTCTGACACGTCCATCGGTTCCGACTTTTGGTCGTCGTCCCTCTCTCCGTCCACCATCTCCGCGTCTGCTCCGCCGGCGTGAGGCTTGGCCGCATCCTCCTCCTCATCCTTCTCCACAGCGCCAACCCCCTCCCCATCGCCCTCCTCGACCTCCATCTCCCCCAACACGTCCTCGTCATCAGAGCTGTCGTCAACGGCGTCGTGCACCCCCAGATCCGCGCCCTCGCCCTCCAGCGCGTCCCGCAGCGCCGCCATGTCCGCCAGGCTCTGCATCATCAGCACCGCCCGCCGGCCCAGGTCCCGCACCCACCCGACCTCGACGTGGTTCAGGCCACCGCGCTCCGGGAGCCGCGCCAGCAGAGCCCAGAGCCACCTGCTCGTGCGCTCGCGCAGCTCGCTCCCGCGGCGGAGGAACTTGCCCCCCAGGAGCACGCGCACCACGCGCAGGACCGCGTCCTTGTCCATCGAGGCCAGCTGCGCGGGCGCCGGGTCCGTGGAGCGCAGGCGCGAGGACCAGAGGGAGAAGGTGTGCGACTTGGGGCCGAAGGGGCCGACGTGGTGGCCGTGCGTGGGCGGGAGGGAGGAGACGGCGGAGGCCGGGGGCGGGGCGTGCAGGAGGGCGCGGAGGGCGGCGAAGCGCGCGAGGATGGAGGCGAAGTAGGCCTCGCGCAGCGCCGTTTCGGGGTCGTGCTGGGCTGGGAGGTCTTCCGTCCACTCGCCCTCCTCCCCGTCGCCGGTTCCTGCTGGCTCTGGTTTGTGGTGGCCCCAGTCGGATGGGCGGGCGGTGTATGCGCCGTCGTGGTAGTACCCGCGGAAGTCGCCGTGGCCCGAGGTGTAGATGTCGCGGCCCTCGTCGGCGGCCTCGCCTTCTTCCGCGTCGTCGGATCCGTCTCTCGCGGCCTGGAGCTCTTTCGGTAGTTGCGGCCCGATCGGGACCTTGGGCGCGACGAGGAGGTGGGGGATCCCGTTTGCTTGCGTCCTATGGCACGCTCACCACATCAGCACTGGAACTTTGGTGGGGGGGAGGTTCAGCATGACGCAGGCCTTGGTGGTGCCTGCTGGCATCGTGAACTCACCTCACGGACTTGAGGTACGCCATCGCGTCCGCGTCGTCCTCGAAGTCGAGCTCGGCGTCGACGGGCACCGTGGTCGCGCCGTCCGAGGACGAGAAGACGTATTTCTGGCCCCAGGTCGGGTCGATGTGGGCGTTCTGGTGGTCGCGCTTCTTGGCGCGCTTGGGGGCCGGCTCGGCGCCGCCGCCGTTGGAGGCCTCGTGGTTGCGTTTCGTGGCCATCGTCGTCTCCCGGAGAGGTGGGCGTTTGTCTCGTGGGAAATTCGCGAGCTTCTGGATGCTCCCGGGGTGCTGATGGGGAGACGTGCTCCCGCGCCCCTGGCCAACTTTTTAGCGGGTCCTGAGGCCTTATTTAGTGGGTCCGTTCCGCCGTCGGGTGCCGTCGAGCGGCGCCGGCGCATCGGAGGCGGCTCTGGTAGCTGGGCCTCAGCCTTCCGACGAACCCCCTCCGGATCCTGCACGGGCTTTCTCTCCTCAAGGTTGTTACTCATGGCTTCTTTAATGCATCATAATTCTTACTGAGAATACTGGGCGAGGCATGTTGTGAGATGTGTATTACTAGTGGCTGGTCTGCGGTGACATGGAAACACTCACCGAACAGCCGGCATATCAAAAGTGCATGAAAAAGCTAGGTTTCTTGGCATCTTTGGATTCTAAATGTCATCGCGTGCTGATCTGGAAATTTTGGTGTTGTGACGGCTTTCCACTCTCATTCAGTGATTTAATCAGCATTTTAAATGCAGTACCTAATTCAGTGATAGTTTATGTGGGCCAACACGGACAACGCCACAGTGCCCGTGACCGCAAAACCTGCCGAGCTTTGCGTAGAATTGTAGGTTTAACACCGAGGAATCAAATCAACCCAAACTTCACCCTACTCAGCTCTCTTTGATACTCGGCGTGGTTGCGAGGAGCCCACCGGACTGAGATAGGGCCCACCAAGTAGACTCAGCAAAGGAAGGGTTTCGGCGGTGTATGCGTAGAGCAGCTCATTCAACAGGCGGAAGATCATCGAACTCAGCTGTTCTTTCCTGATATGTCTGGAGAGTTAGGTGGCGTAGACCCGATGGATGTAATGGTGACCTCCCTCCTAACGTTTACGTTCTTACTCGTATGCGGGTTTGGATGTAGAGCTCGCCAGCCTCAGAAGGTTTCCTACAGTAGCTATCTAGGACTCTAAAGCTTACCAGGTTAGGTATATAGTGAGGAAAGCTACCCATTGATTAAGACCATTGTTTATGTGAATAGCCCGGTGACTTCGTTCCTGAGGGCTTGCCTGGGCTTTCAAATGACGGCTGCACAGGTTGCTTCCTGTCTATGATGGTACCGCAATCATAGCTCCGGAGCTTCATACAAGCCTCCCGGATAGAGTTCTACCGCATTATTACATGGACCAGGGCGGTCTGGCTGCAGAAGAAATAGACCAGAAGTTCGCATCATGTATTTGTCGGCCGCGCGGTCTTGCAGTGTAGCTCCGAGACCCTGAGCTTTGTGACATTTGTGGTCAAGACCATCTCACAAGATCATGCTAGGACGAATATATATCCTGCAGCTTCCATCAGAATGTTCCGCGAAGACTTCTTGCTGGGTCTGACACCGTTCTAGGAACACGCTGCCTTACCATATGGTGGAAGTTCATATGGCTTCGTGTGATGGGGGTACTGGTTTATACGGGTCTTTTCTTAAGTTTGGGGGAAGATGTCTTTCACTCGCATAGATATATTACGAAGGAACCGAGAAGCCCATAGCCATACCGATTGAAGTTGTTGGATGTCAATTCAGATTGGCAAGGGACCTGCTGTGATGTCAGATGTTGCAGGGGACCTTGCAGATTCCCCACGGAAGCTACTGCAGCCCGCTTCCGCTGCAAGACAATGTTAGGTCACGACTTAACTAAACGCATGGGCTGAGATGAATAAAGAAGAGAAAAGAACTCAAGAGTGTCCAATAACCAGATGAAGCGAAGCAAGCCAATAATCCTCATGAATTTCGTAGCTCTCCAAGAAAAGAGCACCATTTCGTGCTGCCCGGGCTCCAAAATTAGACGCAATTTGGACCAGTCTCTCACTAACAGAGACGCACAAGCGCTAGCGCCGGTCCCCTGTCCCGGCTCAAATTCAATTCCACTCCAGCCCATCGACAGCCAGCCGGCCCAACCCTCCCACCAGCACCTGCAAGCGCATCGCAGAGATGGCGACCGCAGCGCCCCAAGAAACGCCCTCGCAACCGCCCGCGCCGCCGGCAGACAACGAGCCCGTCTACGGCGGCTTCACGCGCTTCGAGATCGAGCTCGAGGTAACCCCATCCCGCACCCTCTTCCGCGTGCTTTGGTTCAGAGAGCTGACTCGTCTTCCACCCCCCAGTTCGTCCAGGCCCTCGCGAACCCGTTGTACCTCAACCACCTCGCCACGCAGAAGCTCCTCACCCGCCCCGAGTTCGTCGCGTACCTCGACTACCTGCAGTACTGGACGCGCCCGCCGTACCTCAAGTACCTCATGTACCCCGGCCCGACGCTCAAGCACCTCGAGCTCCTGCAGCAGGAGCAGTTCCGGCAGGACATCATCAGCCCGGACCTCGTGCAGCGGCTGGTGGACGACGGGATGCGGGCGGCGGTGGAGTGGCACCGGAGCGAGGCGTGAGGGCGGGATGACCGCTCGTCGTTTAATATGATCATACCATGTCGATAACTGCAAGGGGAGGATTACCCCCGTGGCATTTCAGGTACTAAAGGCGCAGGCGACAAGCTTGCAACGGCCGGGCCGGCGGATTTGCCGCGAACATGACGAAGTTACGACCATTGGGGGAGCAGGCGGTACGGTTCAAGGCCAGATTGGATTCTCGGTCAAGTCTTAGAAATATCATGCAGAGGGGGTAGCCCACCCATTAGCCCACCAGCGCACCCTCTGACGCGCATTTTAACCAAATTTAACCATTGCCCCAACGCCTCGCAATTCCCAGCAGTAGTAACGAACACGCCTCCAGCCCTCTCTCAGTTTTCTCTCCATCTCGTTCCGCAGGTCATGCACTGTACTAGTTAGCAACCAGCCTCGCCGCTCCAGCGGAAAGGGAACCCACCTTGTAGAACGTCGTCATCGGCTCGTCTGCGGACCGGATCTGCACCTGGAAGAAGGCGGCCTCGTCGCCGTTGCAGCCGTCCTTGGGGCACTGGGCGCGGGCCTTGTCGGCGTTGTCCCACTCGCCGGGACCGCCGAAGACGTCCTCGCGCTCCTTGCGCTCGAAGTCGCGGCGGGAGTAGACGGGCTCGGTGATGGCGTGCTCGTAGGGGCAGGTGCGGCACTCGAGGCGGTTCCTAACCCCTGCGTAGGCCGAGACGGTGAGGATGTTGGCGCAGTTGGGGCAGACTTTGGGCGTGAAGAGAGACTCGTCAGCAGGGTTGCAGTATGGAGAAGAGGCGGTTCTGGGGAGCTTACAGAGCAACATTTTGGCGGTTCGGGCTGCTGGTCTGTTGGGTGCGCGGATTGAGTGCGGAGGGCGAGCAAGACCAGTATGCGCGAACTCGGGTATCTCAGTGACTCGTCGTGATGGCTTCGCAGAAAAATCAGCGGGCCTGGATGCGACGGTGGGGGACGAACTTCGGAAGACTTGGGCTTGGCATGACTGACATCCTCCATGGATGCGACCCGTCCGCTCCATCCCGCCGGACTTCCGCTCAAACAATATTCCGCGTACCCCTCCTCCCCGCCTAACGGAATCTGTGGGTAGGTACCTCTACTGCCGGGCAGCCTAAGCGGGGGCCAATGCCGCCGCAACAGCGTCTTTGTCCGCTGTAAGCCCGTCGGTTTTACGTACCATGGCCGCTAAGAACAGCCTCCGATCAGGGGTCGCCGGGTCGATCTCACTGCCACCTCCTGGCCCAGGGACTCCCCAGCCAGGCACCACCTCGTACAGCTTCAGGTCCCCCATCATCCGCTTCACCAAGCCGAAGCAGGTACATCAAGTTTGGTGTCGTTGCCTTGTTTGCGTTAAACTTTTCTTATACTCCCACTCTTCGTTCTCGCCCTGTCCGCTGAGACGAACACGTCCGACTCGTCCGACTCACGATTTCCCTGCCGTCCAGCTGCTTCTTTCCTTCCTTCCTCGATCCTGTAGCCTGCACAGCGCCTGCCGCAGTCCCGCGATTACGTAGCTTTCCTTCGCCCCTCCTCCGACTTCACCGACAAGTCCATCAACCGGACCCCACCAACCCGAGAGTGCCCCTCCCCGTAGGTACCTGACGAGCCGCCAGCATTTCGAAACACCATCTTTCCCTCTGCCCAAACCTGGACGTTCAGCTCTGGGAACAAGCCGGCGCACGCTGCACACGCACTCACTCGCACGATACGCACACGGGAAACCATGGCGGGCGACCACGAGGAACACGAGGTGAGCGGCTGGCGCGGATGCAGGAGGGGAAGCGGCAACGATACTGACACCGTGCAGGGCGCCTCCGTCAAGGAGCTCCTCATCGAGGCCTGCCGGCGCAACAACACCGACCTCTTCCACGAGGTCATCGAGGACATCAAGGACGAGGACGAGCTCTCCCGCATCCTCAACGACACCACGACCGTCATGGGGAACCATCTGTACCACGAGGCCGCCTCGCGGGGTAACTGTACGTTTGTCACTCTGCCTGTTCCTCGCCGTGTCCCTTTTCCCTCCTCCCCTGTCAACAGAGAGTCGCGACTGACATTCTCCCACGAACAGACGAGATCATCGACGTCCTCCTCGACCAACCAAACTTCGAATGCGACCCCATCAACCGCCTCGAGGGCGACACCCCGCTGCACACCGCCATCCGCTGGATCAACTCGGAGCCCCCCGCCCAGCGCGAGTTCGGCAACGCCCTCGTCGAGATGATGCTCGAGGCCGGCTCCAACCCGCGCGTCAAGAACAAGGGCGGCCTCACGGCCCTGCAGCTCGTCGACCCCCGCAACACGGCCCTCCGCGAGGCCATCCAGCGCCACGAGTACGCCGCCCTGAACGCCGGCGACTTCATCAACGCCGACGCCGCGCCCCCCAAGGCCAAGGCCCCGCCCGTCCCCAACGGCAACAGCCAGCACTACGACGCCGCGGACGACGAGAGCGACGACGACGCCGAGTTCAGCGGCAGCGACGACGAGGAGCGGGCCGAGTGGGAGCGGAGGCGGAGCGAGAGGGCCGCGAGGAAGAGCTGAGCTTTCCTCGTCGGTGGCGTAGTACGAGAAGAGTGAGATGCTTGACGCATTTGAACGTCCGGGATACAGGTCTCCGAGGATACCGTCTGCGTCAGTACATTATCCCGGCTGTCAAAATGATACGACGTGGACGTCTCCAAAAGAAGAGACGAAATGTTTTGGCCCCAGTCGCTGTTCGGAGGATGGGGAGGGAGGTGGGAAACATGTTAGACTTTGACCACTTGTCGGCCGTCATGCTACGCTGGAGTTTGCTTTTTACTACCTGTTTTGCAACAAACACATGAAGGAGAACGAAAGAGAGAGGGACCGAGACATGAAACGACGAAACCAAGGACACAAAAAAAATATCAAATGCGGTTCTCGCCCGGAAAACCTTTTTGCCAAAACATAGATTCTCTCTTCTTTCAAGCAATGGGCCTTGTTCATGACTATCTACCTACGAAAGGCTGGAAGAGTCCGGATGGCCGGGTCTGGTCTGGAGTCCGGGAACCGGGGTAGATTCGGTAGAGAGGCAAATAAGGGGCGTAGCTCAGATCTCGTTATCCTTCTCTCAAAGTCTCGACGCAGCATCGCAAGACGTCACGGTACACTCGCGATGTTGCCGTGTGTCGGTTTCGCGCCGCTGAACCCCCCCTTGGGTTTCACGACGAATGTTGGTGTGATGTGATTACATGGGTGTTCCACGACAAGAGTGGACGCACTCTCTCTTCCGACGGTGTCTTGCCGGGCGAGCTGGTCTACGCTGGGCCGAAAACCCGCGGGATGTCATGGGGATTTTTGTTTTCCCCCCCATTGGAAGCGTGTCTTTGGTCGCGGCCGTTGGCCGAGACCTAAAACCCTTATTCTGAGGCGAAACGTTCTTGCTGTGTGACGTGTACTGTGGGATTTTGTCGTGACGGAGGTGATCTGGCAGCCACTTGGTCGCAGCTAGGTACGTGATGCTCGAGCTCCGTCCGATGACACGCAAACACCCGAAGTCGGCAGATTCTAGAACACGAGGAATGGTCGTACGGAAGGACATGCAGCGCTCGATACCGACGCCGGGCCGTCGGCGCTACTGCGGCCGCGCGCCACGGCGTCGGAACCCGGGACGGCCGCCAAAAAGCTTATACCGGACGATGACCTTGGCCGACGTTCTTCTGGAGATGGACCGTTTTTTCTTGCACTTCGTAGTCGAAAGGCAGGCAAGGTAGTGTGACGAATCATCTCAGACACGTCAACATTGTCTTTCACGAGGAGGCTTGATTTGAAATATAAAACTTTGTTCTAGAGATTGTTTATACGGGTATGCGCTTCTAGGTACGGAGAAGGGGTAAAAAGAAAAGAGCAGTTGCTGTCAAGCGTCGACTCACAACCTCGAGTCCTTCGTGCAGTGCCATGCCTCATGTGAATCGTTCTAGGGTATCCCAATGCTGAAATCCAAACAACAAAAAGCACGACTGATTGCGAGGGGCCAGCCCACCGTGCTCGACTTTTGAAATGAAAACCAAACTTCGAAACGGCTCGCTCTCACAAGCCCAGCAGCAGCACCGCCGTTGCGGCGGCTGCGCAGATTGCCAACGCGGACTGGCCGGGCAGACTCGGAGCTGCGCTCTTCTCAACTTGCGACTCTATGTATGAGAGGTTCTTAACCAGATCCAAGTTCTTCTGGCTCAGGAATCCGGCACTCGCGAGCTCGAATAGCTGGGGCCCCAGGGTGCGAAGGATGTCGGTGCTCCTGCCCGCGGGACAGAAGACGACCTCCCAGCCGCCGCCGGAGGGGATGATGAACGTCGACGTTTGGTCGTCAAAGGCGAAGCTGTAGGCGTCGGGGCAGATCGACTTGGCGTGTCTGGAGTACAGGCCGGGCTTGCACTTGTTGGGATCGTGCCACTTGCCGATGCAGCAGTCGTGGTCCGAGTTGGTGGCGGCACACTGGCTCTTGCACGGGCTAAAGTCTGGTCGCTTGATGCTGTCGTCTGGGTACGGATACACGCCGTCACCTGGCTTGTCCGGGGGATTCGAGAGCAGGGGCCACGGACACCAGTCGCGGGCGCTTTCGTTTGACTCAGCGGATTCCCAAGGAACGGGAAAGCTGGCGTTCGTGTAGACGCTGCCAGTTAGCGACCGCTCTGCCAAGAAGCCAGGCGTCGCGATGCAAGCGCAGTTGGTCAGGTTAGGCGGAATGTACGTGGTGTTCTTGGCGGGGATGTAGTTGATGCCGACAGGAATGTTGTAGCCGTCGACGAGGGAGATGTCGTAGAATGTCTGTCTCCCAGAGACGCCTCCGGCCAGGTTGAACTCGGCAAGTGTCGCGGGAATAGCGCCCTACGATTGTGTTAGCATCTGTCTGCACGACCGCGGCGGATTCACTTACACTGAACTCGCAGTCCAACTTGCCAAAGCAGTCGCCCGTTGAGCAGCCTGCCGACTCGCCGCTAACGGTGCAGTTGGTCCTCCCCCACGCTCGGCCTTGCCACGTCGGTCCGACCCAGAGGTCTCGGCTCTCGCCGGCGGCGAGCTCAAAGCCTCCGGTCCCGGGGCCGATGCCGTGCTGCGTCGTGATGCCGGGCCAAATCGTCTCGGGACACGAGTTGCTGATCTTCAAGGGTATCCTCCCGTTCCAGTCCTCGGGCGGACCACGCCTGGCGGGGTTGTACCGCTTGTTTAGCGAAAGGTAGTCGGCCTTGTAGCTGACGTGCGTGCTTGGGAAAACGACGGCGTGTGCTGCTGGCAGCTGCGCGGCGAGCGTCAGTGCTACCGCGAGCTTCCGACCAGACGTCCTGGGGCGTCTCCCGCCCTTCTTAGACGATGGTTGCCTCATGGTCTGCGTATCGGTCGCTTGTCGTCGCCTGTCGATGCCACTCTTGAGAAATATGGCGATGATGCTGAGAATCAACGATGCGATTCCGAAACCCAGAGGGCCGAGAGTATTGTTTATCCTGGGATACTGTGACGGTTCATGGTTCGGAGACCCCAAGCTTCCACCTCCCGACAGGGCGACGATCGGGCAATGATATACGACTGGTGGTCGTAGAGGTGGTGAACAACGGCCGCCAATGGCCAGCGAGGAACCTGCGCCGAGTGACGTACAGCGTGTGGTCGGGAGAGCGAATGGAGGGCAGGGGCAGCGAGGCCCAAGAGGCGATCGACCTGCTTGATCCAGGGCCAATACCTGATTATCCCTGTCGAAGCGATGTAGCGTCAGAGGCCGGGTGGAAGCGAAGCTGCAGGTTGGTTGGACGGATGATTCAGGAACTGGGTCGTAGGGCAGAAGTGTGAGTTGTTTCAAGCGCCTAAAGACAGTGTGTTCTTGGGAGCTAAGGATGCAGAGAGGGGCCGATAGGAAGCAACGTAGAGGTTCGCGGACGACCTCGTGATGCTAATGATGAGAATCTTTGTGATGGACCGAGTATGTTCGTTCATTCCTGGCCATCTCCCCCGCGTGAGTCCCCTCGAAACAAAGAGGGAAAGGGGACTTGAGGGGGGCACTTGCCCGTCCCATCACCGCCTGCCATTGCCATTGCCGCTTGTCGACGTTGCAGGGCCCGTCCTTGAGTCGAACCTCTCAGCGGTTCATGTTCAGACGATGACGCAGGTGCAACTGGCTGCCCGGTTTCCCGTTGGAACTGCAGGGTCCAGTTCGGCTTGCTGGCGACAGGGGCCTTCCTTGCTTGGCTCACAACCCCGCGGCGCTCCTGCTCCTCCTGCTCGCTGCTCCTGCCTCTGTTCCTGCTGTGCTGTCTGTTCCTGCTGGGCCAGTTCATCTCCACATCTGACTGATGTGGCTGTGTTCTGCGTAGTTACTGTTAGGGGCGGTGAACATCGCAGGTAGCCTGACATGCTGGCGCTGCGAAAGTGTACATCTGTGATGGGCGTCATCTACCTTCTCCACTCTGGCCCAGCGGAGTCCACGTCTTAATTGTCGTCACTCGTCACTACCCGGGCACTGGGCACTCACGTACCCGAGAATAGGATGCCATTCAGCCTGATGAGATGGGAAATGTTACCTCCCACGTGGCGGCAGCTACCGGCCCCTCCAAGCGTGATTCTGGCCCTGTTGTTGTGTTGACTTCTTCCCTGCATCGGGCCTACCTGCACAACCAGTGGTACACGCCAGGTGTAGATAGCTTCACTAAATCCTGTTCCACGCTGCCAATGTAACATCTGCTCATCGATCTTAATAACTTGATTTGTCCCGTGCTGGGAGTGTCGTGCGTCTACATTTGACAACAGGCTGTCGTCCTTTAGTGTCGTAATAAAAGCCCTCCAAAGCCCTCGTCTTCCAATATCTGTCCTGGGATCTCTCTTCCTGAGATATATACTACTCTGGGCCATTATTAGCCTCGGCTATCCATGCTGCTCCCTCCACCTTCCACCTTTTCGAGGTATCATCCGAGTGTATGGAAACGAAATGCCCAATGCAAGCCGGCAAACATTATCAATCTTCTTCTCGCCCAACCGCGCCCGGGTTTACCTGAAGCGCGCTCTGCAGCGGCCCATGACCTCGCCCTGGCAAACCAGCTCTGCGCTGAACTCCGATCCGTCGAGCGTCAGGTAAATGTCAAAGTAGACACGGTAGAATGTTCCTTGTGGCGTGTCCATCCTCTCAAAGTCCTTCTCGAGGTTCTTGCGCGACAGGTCGGATGTGAGTGTGACGACCTCCTTGATGCCTGGAAGAGAGTTAGCTGGGCGAGTCTCGGACGAGGGGAGTGTACTTACGAGGGTCCTTGGTGTATTCGGGGCAGACATCGTCGTCGCAGGCGTACAGAATATCTTCGTACATGAGCGTGGCGCCGGGGGCGACCTGTCGGAAGAAGGAAACCTTGACGGGCTCCCCAATCTTGACCTTCTGGCCCTTCTGCACGAAGATCTGGCGGGTGAACTTGCACCTGTCCTTGCCGTCGAGCGACGGCACGCGGTACGCCTCGGGGTGGTAGCCCTCCTTGAAAGGCTGCAGGGTGGCCATGAGGTAGTGGCGACGGGCAACACGGTGAGTAACGACCCGCTCCGTGATACCAGCAGTCACCGCACCCTTGACGATGGCGGCGACGGAGTCCATGGGTCGCACGACCTTGGACTGGAACTGGGGAGGGACGTGGAGCTTGATCTGCTGGAAGAGGTACTCGGAAGCACCGAAACCACCAACGACCAGGATGTTTTGCAGTGTCCTGTTCTGGGCCTGGATGGCAATGATCTGGTTCCTGACAAGCTCCAGGATGCGGTTAACAACAGGCTCGAAGCACTGCAGGATCTCCTCATTGGTGAAGGTCATGTAACCCTCCTCGATACCGGCCTCGGGGAACTCGGCCTCGATACCGACGTCGACGGCCCACTTCTGGCCGTTGTTGCGGAAATCGGCCTTGATACGGTTCTCGAAGTCCATGATGCACTTGGCGTACACACGGCCGGCGGTCTTGGATCCGTCAGGAAGCTTCATCTTGCGAATCTTGGTGCGGAGGATGTTGCTGAAGTTGCGGTTCAGGGCTGTCGAACCACAGGAGTCACCAGAACCAGCCGTGCACTCGGCCACCGTGAAGGGGTTCTCGTCTTCGACCTCGTAGGCGATCAAATCGACGGTACCACCACCGCAATCGACGATAAGGACAGCGTCGTGCACCTTCAAGTTGAGAAGACCCGTCTTGGAGCAGAAAATGGCTGCTGCCTCGGGCTCGGACACCAGGGTCAGGCGGTTGTCGTTCTCGTCTCTGAGGAAGCCGGCCTGGATGGCGGCGGCTCTGGTTGCGGCCTTGCCGGCGTCGTTCCAGATGGCAGGCACGGTCAGGTAGTAACGAATGTTGCGCTCCTCGCGGTTGAAGACCTCACCGAGCGTCTTTTGCAGCGCCGAGCGCATAGCCTGGCGCAGCTTGAAGAGATAGTCGGCGGCCACATCGATCTCGGACTTTCCAGGGGGCAGAGGCGGAAGGTTAATGGGGTCGATATACGTGTTGCCGGAGAGCATGAGCTGGAGCTTGAACCATTCCACCTTTTGCACGCCGGGCTTGGGGTATCCAGTAGGAGCGAGGGCATCGGCGATATCGGGGCCCCAGCCAACAACCTTCTGGTACTGGTCGTAGTAGAGAACGGTGGGGATCTAGGAAGAACAAAGAGTCAGCCAAATTCGACGTGCGGCAACCGCCGGATCGAGGCGCCTCTCCAACCTTTTGCTTCGTGTACGATCCAGCACCGGGCCATTCCGTAATGATGTCCTCCTTTGCTTCGTTGTTGGTGGCGAAGGCGAAAGCAACGCCGGAAAAGGTGGTACCCTGGTAATCATGTCAGCAAGCCGCAGACCCCGCACTTGGTGGCATCGTCGAAGCACAGCACGTACGAAATCGATACCGACAATCAGCTGGGCCTTGCTCCTGCTGTTGCCCTCAACCTCTGCCGCGCTGCCGCCTCGCTGGTACTGGCCAGGCGCAAGAGGAGGACCCGGAGGGGGTCCCTGAGGGGGGTAGCCGCCGCCGCCGCCGCCGTACTGAGGAGGACCGCCCATAGGGTGTCCCTGACCGCCGATGGGCGGCAGCTGAGGAGGGTATCCGGCGACGGGAGCGCCGGTGTTGATGGGGGGCGGACCGCCAACCATTTGGCTTGGGGGTGTTCTCGTCGGGCCCTGGTTCGTCAGAGGGCTGGTACGGCCGATGGGAGGAGGACCACCGCCGGGAGGGTAGTTGGCCGAGTAGCTCGGGGGGCGGTTGCCGGCGCCTGGGTGGTTCATGGGAGCGATTGAGGCCGACGACGTCGAGGCAATAGAGCCTGGGCGGACGGGGATCTGCTGCGGTATTTGAGGGGCGCCGGACGGGTGGCCTTGGGGAGGAGGGGTCGGGCTTGGTGTCTGGTTCGGATCGGGCGTCTGGATGCTGGCAGTTGACTTGCGTTTACCGAAACCAAAGCCTTTCAGGCGGGAATTGGAAAAGCTCATAAGGGAAGTGTTGGCGAGGTGGGAGGAGGAGGGAAGAGGAGGGGAGAAGGGGAGGAAAAGAGGACTCGGGCCGCAGGTGGGCAGGGTAGGCGGAGGGTATATCGGCTCTCGGTTTGGGTTGCAGCCGTGTGGTGGTGGTGGTGGTCTGTCGCCGGGCTGGTCCTGGGCGCAGGCTTAGCTTTAGGCCCTGGGGCTGGCTTTGGTGCCGTGGGCTTAGGACTCTGAGGTGAACGGACGCTGGCGGTGCTAAGGCGCGGGCTGGAGGACGGGACAGGACGGACAGGACGAGACGGGACAGGACAGGCAGGACACAGGACAGGACGGGATGGGATGGGATGGAACGGTCTGGGGGTTGGGGGGGAGGGGTGGTGGACTTGCGCTGTAGGTGCTTTTGCGGTAGTAGTAATACGATGCTGGGCCGGGCGACCAGTGTGCGGTGCAGTGGTCAACAAGTCGCAGTTAATGCGGCCGAGGCGAGGTGAGAGAAGAGAGTGAGTGTATGAGAATCAGGCCGGGCTGGCACACTCTCTCAGCTTTGCTCTGGGGCTGGCTGGTTACGACTCTGATTGCAAATCCAACGGGGGACTGGGACTTGGGGACGGGGACTGATTGCAATTGCGGCTGCGGGCAAGAGAATCGTGGGAAAAAAGAGGGCCAGGCGAGAAAGCGAGAAAATAGAATGGGCGCCGCAGTGGGAATGGGGACAGCGGACGACGAGAGAGGTGGACGAGACGAGGATCCAATTGGGGGTGAGTGGTGGAGGGGCGGGCGTGGGGTGGAGCGAGCGTGAAGGTGAGGGTGAGGGTGAGAGTGAGCGTGGAGGGGTCCCGGTCCACGTCGTGGTCGAGGGTACCTAGGGTCAAGGACGTGGAATCAAGTGTCGTGGGTCGATGGCCGTGTCCGAGGGGGCGCTTGCTGCGTTCGCTTTCACTGTGAATGGAAACGCGAAAAAGAGGAGAGGAGAATGGAGGAGAAGCGGCCGTTTCTGGGATGATTGGGAGGGTTGCGGAGCTGTGCGACACAAGAGCAAGAACGTCACGTAAAGTACGGGTAGCCCTCACATTTACGGTGGGAGAATGTCGGAACGGAAAGGCTACCTGACGGAGGGATCCATTGGGCTGAGGGGGCTGATGACTGTGAGCAGAATCAGATACGAACAAGCAACCGTAACGTCACGTCCAGTACCTATTATCTTGTATTACTGCTAGGTACCATTACCGCAAGTGCCGCCCTTACGTCGTGGCTGCCAAAAACGAGCGATTGATGGGCAATGAGGCGAGGTGAGGCAGGTGCAGCACGGCGCACATGGAGGGAGGATATGCAAGAGCAGGCAGGAGCAGGAGCAGGAGCAGGAGCAGGCAGGCTCGACCCAGCAGGTGGCTGTTTCCCAGAACGAACAAGATGACCACGATGACTGCCTGTCGAGGATGTAGGATCACGCAGGATGACGCTGCTACAGGTGTTGGGTCCCTACGGAAGACATCCATTAGTTGCCCGGGTTGCTGATTATTACCAGCAGGGGGGAAATTATCAATCATGATAATTATGTTGCCCTCCGCTGCTCTGTTGCTGTGCTGCTCTTGCTGCGCAAGGTGCTCATGGTGCCCGTTGTGTATGTGGTGTTTTAGCGGGGTGCGCTGTTCTCTCTGCTGCCAGTGCCAGTTGCCCTGTGCTCCATCCCAGGAGGGGTGTTCGTAGGACGACTCACCTACTACCGATGTATTCTCCCGCAGTGTTTTGCCGCAAATGTACATATGTGCGTCCACAGCCTGCTCTGCCCGCGTATTGCAGCGCAACACGCGGTGCAGTTTGTCGCGCCAGAAGCTCCAGCTGAGCTGACGGCACGCTAGCAGGTGAGAAACCGAACCAGGTGGAGCAACAGAGGCCAGAGGGAACCACCCCCCGGCCGTTTCTGGGCAGTGTAAGGCTGAGGTTTTCAGAGGTAAGACCGGCTCCAGGGCGACGGCGACGGCGGCGGCGAGGAGTACGCTACTCCATGTGAGTGAGTACCTATCAAATGTAGGGAGGGATGCTGGAAGCAGGCAGTGCGGGCGGTGGGGAAGCTGAGTACGCGCGAGGTACTTCGCCGTCGCCCTAGGAGTCTAGGACTCTTGGGTCTGACGCTCGAGATATGCCAGGACCTTTGTCGTCTGTCTTATTGTTGCAAGCGGTCGACGACCAATGGTCAGTTTCGTATCGTGTCCCTCCGAACCCCTAGTCGACGGGGTCGCGGCTATCTACGCCAGACAGCTCGAGACTGCGTCTGCCGTCAGACAACATCAGATATCGGACGGCGTTGTGACCCGGGCGGGCTATCTTTCCCGTCCAGCCCAACGCGGCTCCGACTGGTGACTGACCGAGACGCAGGAATAGGTATCCCCGAGGTGATGCGCACACTTGCAGGGCTTGTCGGAACCAAGAGCTTCTCGGAATAAAGTGGTATTCCAGTACCGGAACCCTGGATCCATGGATATCGATGGCTGCGAGAAAGGCAACCTTACATACGGCTTACCCGTCTCGTCCGAGACGCCTGACAGCTGACAGACATGTTGCAACGGGGACCGGAGATAGAGTTGAGTCGAGACTTTCGGGACAGGAAATCTGGTCTGGGTCTGCGAAGAGGCTTGCCAGCCTATCCACTGGCAACAACTCTTGTTCCTGTACCTGTTCCTGTTCCTGTTCCTGTTCCGCCCGGCCGGTTCATCGTGGGAATAAGCAGCCAATGTCGCTCGGCGACTGGACAAGTCGAGGCTCTAGCGGATCCAGTCATGCTTAGTGAAGCCTCCAGTGCGAATGTTCGGCTGTGCCTGCTTATCGTCGGTCAAGAAAGGCATTATGCGGTGAAAGCAATATTGCTGTGCAGTTCAGCTTGCTCAAGCATGGCCGCAATTGACGCCTAACGGAGCGACCTCCTGCGAACCCTTGAATCCATTAGCAAAGTAGTAAGTAGTAAGCAGCCGTCTCGTGGTTTCCGAGACTCATGGTGGAGGACAAGCAAGCAACAGAAACAGAACCAAGTGCAAAAGTGGCTCGGCAAAAGTCTTGCTGGTGGGGGGGAGAATGGACGGGGGTCCTGGATGCAGGACTTTTCTGTAGGACTTTCTTCCCTCCCTCTCTTCCAACGGTAGGTGCTGTTGGCTGGTCTGTTGCTCCTGCTGCTTCTGCTGCTGCTACCACTGCCGCTGGCGCATGTACTCTCTAGGTACCCTTCGGACTTGGAGTTAGCCTTTAGGAGGAAGACGCCCACATGCAGTCCGCCGCCACGCAGGACCAATGGACCGGTGCCATTATTCTTCTGGCGGTACGGATACACTATCCGTAGGTACCTAGAAGGCTCTGTCATTGCCTGACCAAGCAAGTACCTACGTCCCGGTCCAGCATGTCCTCCCGTCAATTGCGTCTGTGCCTGATTCACCTACCAAGGCAGGTACGGTACCTAGGTACTGGATATGTACTGCGTGTCCTTCGTGTTTGGGTCGGAAATCGTCGCACAAACCAATCGCCCTTGCCTTCTTCTTTCGGGTCACCAGGGCGATCCAGTGTCCTTTGTCCTGCTTTGTAAAAGAACATAAGAAAAACTCTACTTCATAGTCCTGCCTTCCATTTACACAAGTCTCAACTTCTTCTGGACATGGCCGTCCCGAGTGTGGTTTAGGGCGGTGTATCGGGGCCAGCTTGCCAGCGTACCACCTGGGTAAGGTGCATTTTTTCTTCTCGTCTTTTTCGTCCCTTTCCCTCGTGCTTACCCCGCCAGATTACCTTTGGTTGCAATCTTGGGCATGCCCTGCAGCCTGCGCCTGCCGGAGCCCCTCCATCTTTTCCCCACTTATCGAGTTTCTTAGGTAATGGAGCGTTGTGCGACCTACCTAGAGGCTAGGTAGGTACCTACCTAGGTAGGTAGGTGGGCTCTGTACTTCGGTACATCGCCCATCACTGTCAATTCGACACTCTTCCGCGAGGCCTGTCTGGGCTCTTGTTTCGCCGATATTGCCAGCGTCAAGCACCTCAATCCAACATGTCCAAGAGACCCTCGAATTGGGCTTGCACAATCCCACAGAATGCTGATGTCCCTCTGCCAGGCTCCAGCTGCCTTAATCGAGTGGGGCAAAGGATTCGCTCATGTCATCCACCACCGGGGGCTCGCATCCTCACGGCCCCAGCAGCCCGGGAGAGTTTAAGCCATCATCAGCCTGCCCTGCATTCACTCTGTCAAATGTCGACCGCTGCGTTGAGGGAGCAAAGAAAGCCTCGCCGGCGTCAAATCTCGTCTGGCTATCCGTATACTACCCACGCCAACCTCGAGTCCGGTCGACGCCACAGCTGCACCTTTGCGCCAGTTCTCGTGCGGAGGACGACACGAGCAGACGAGACAACCGACTCCTCAATCCAGTGGTCGTCCCAGAGCTTCTTCTCGACATGTTGACCTCATCCAGGAGAAAACAGGCACGCTCCCGTCCCACGAAGCGTGAAAGCCAGGCTTGGTGAGGCGTAGCACGACAGCCATGCTGAGCCCCGGACACTTGTGATAGGCTCGGCAGGGAAGCCCCTTGGCGTCCCCCTTGCCGCCTCCGTCCCTCTCTGATCGGCCTCCGCAGCTCAGCCGCACTGCTTCTGGTTTCAACCCTTTCCCCCAGCCGCTTGGAATCCTGTCAGCCACTGCCAGCCAGGGCTTTTTTGGCTCGTCTTCTCATTCGCGCTGTGCGTCTCAAGCTTCGAGGTTTGCTGTGGGCTCCTGTCAGCGCCAGAGCTGAGAGCCTGCGGTCCGGTGTCTTTTCCACCCGGCGACTCGGCCTTCGGCTCCGTGTTGGCCCGGAGACCTCGCCGGGAAGATGCCGGGTCGACTTGCCATGCGCTGCTGGCCATCAGCGGCGGCCAAGACGCATCTCCACCGCAGAGTCGATGAATGTTTCAACGACAACGACACTGTTGACAACCTCGGCAGGAATACGCAGCACACGCTATCGTCTCGGCCGAGCGAACCCGCCGTATCCCAGTTGCAGACCGTATCGACGTATAGGTACGGATATTACGTTGCCGCTCGTTTCCTCGGAGAGTCGAAGGCGGCGTCACGCGAGTCCCGTGGCCAGGAACCCCACGCGTCCTCGCGTGCGCAAGCACGGCTCCGCTACGACGCTCCAAGCTCGCGACCGCCGTTGCACTGCCCCCCTTTCGAAGTTCGAACCCGTCCGCTCGGCGGGGCTCCATCCCCTCGGAACACGTTGAAAGCTCCGGATTGGCCCCGGCGACGTCCGAGTCCCATGCCAGGGAACATGGAAGGTTGTGGGCTCGTACCGTCCGCGTGGACAGACCCAGTCCCGCCGCGATGGCGAATGTGGAGAGCCGACATGTCCGCTTGGCCTGCCACCTAATCGTTGCGTCTCCGCGGTGCTTGACCGCCGTTGTCGGCCTACAAGTTAAAGAGCTTCAAACGGGAGCGGTGAATCGACGGACTGCTGTTGTACTGACGACAACCATGGGCAATGTTGACTGAAACCAAGGCAGCCAGGTAACGTGACTGATTCTTCTCGTTTGTTTTTAGCTTTAACAAGCTTGAAAGTACTTCGCTCAGTATCGAATGCTCGGCTTGCTCTTTCTCGCCCTCTCCTACATCTCAACTCTGCGGGAAGAATCACACCCAGCCATATTGATACAGCATTTCCCAACCTGGCCATTGTGAGTTACATTTGAGTTGGAGACTCCAGAGGTTGGACGCACTCGGTCTCGATGCCGACTGCAAGTGGCTGGGCTTTTGACATGCCGCACATATAGATGTCCCGGGATTGAAGGGAGCCTCAGCATGCCCTTGATACCATTGATGTCAATGAACAAAAGTCCTCCCTCACTCGACACAAGAATGTGCGGACTAGACCATCACATTCGCAGCGAGCTCCTGGGCTGACTACCTAGCTGGAGTTAGTGGCCGCCATCTGGTCTTCCCCGTTCAAGACTGGTCTGGATGCTGGACGCGAGGCATGAGAGGGATGACCTCTTCCAATTGGCCGTAACTGCCATCCCTTCCCATGCCATACCTACCAGCTTGGAACGAGGTTATTAATAAACATGGGATATCAGACCAAGTTCCCCTTGATTACCTACCTACCTACCTACCTACCTCCCTATGCAGAGAGAAAACACAACCAGCGGCAGCGGCCGTCATTTGGTAAGTGCCAAAGACGAGCAGGCAGGTAGACAAGCAGACAACACTAGCAAAGACTTTACAGCTTACCTAGCAATCTGGGAAGGGACCGCGTCGCCAGGTGCTGTAGCGCGAGCAGCCACCGAATCAGCCCAGCGTAGCTTGCGGGGTTTTGTGTCGTCCGGAGGGCTTCTCAATGTTCGTTTCCAGGAAAGAGCGACAAGCAGTATTTCCTATCGCGGCTGCCGAACGGCACCGACAACTCGGTAGACAGCAAAGGGCAGGAGTAACGGAGCTGCCTGCACTTACTTCCTTCCCATATCATGTGTACTTACCTGGTTACTCTGCAAGAAGAAGCTGCACCGTGGCTTTACCAGCTTCCCTCTGTGCAGTATCGCTTCCTCCCTCGTTGCGAAATTTTCGGGAACGTCGCCCAAATCCTCCACATCCCCTTTGAATTCCAAGTCAGGCTGGTTTGGTTCATCGATTAAAGGGCGGATGAGACACGTCGAATGTCAAGACCCTCCAAGTCACGTAACGCCTCCTTGCACCGTTGGCTCTTTGAATTCTAGGCTACCCCGTCGTTCAAGTTATTAGAGCACTTCGCCGTCCCACTCACGTCTTCCGAGCTCCAACCGCCATCTTCTCACCGCAACCGAAGACCGAACCTGCAGCAACATGGGATTCTACGAGGTGAACCTAGCAGCATTCGTGGCTGGCAATGGCTACTTGCTCTACCGCCAGTTCAAGCGCCAGCAGGATGAGGGAGTTGAGGAGTTGAAGCAGGAGGCGGCCGGTAGCGACGCCAGCGCCTCCTACCACTCTGATGGAGAAGCCGAGGACCAGCCATCGTCATCACTTTTGGGCATGGACACCAAGCAGGCGGCCTGGCAGTTCCAAATGGACTACTTCCCCGTCTACGCCCTGGCAATGGCAGCGGACTGGCTGCAGGTAATGTGATTTCAAATCGATCGAGGGAGCGACACTGACGGAACCCCAGGGCCCTCACATTTACGCCATCTACAAGTACGAGAAGAACATCCCCGAGAAGATCGTCGCCGCCTTGTACGCTGCTGGTTTCGTTTCTGGTGCCATCTCGGCCTCCTTCGCTGGTGAGCTCGCCGATCGATACGGCCGCCGTCTCGCATGTCTCATGTACTGCGTAACCTACATCATCACTTGCCTCACGATGCTATCCGACGACCTCTACATTCTGTTTTTCGGCCGATTCTGCGGCGGCATATCCACGACCTTGCTGTACAGCGTCTTCGAGGCGTGGCTGATCACCGAGTACCACCAGCGGGGACTCTCCCGGACGAACCTAAAGCTCGGCGCCATCTTTGGACACATGACAACCATCAGCTCCGTCGTTGCGATCATGTCCGGTATTGTCGGCGATGTCCTGGTCAATTGGCTGGGCGGCCGGGTGTGGCCCTTCCTGGCGAGTGCGGCATGCTCTGGGCTCGCCATTATGATGATCTTGAAGTCGTGGAACGAGAACTACGGAGGCCAGCAGGGAAGCCAAAGCACGTCACTAGCCGATGTCAAGAGCGGAATCTCTGCCATCTTGAAGGATAAACGCATCCTCTCCTTGGGCCTGACGTTGACTTTTTTCGAGGGCGCCATGTATCTCTTCGTCTTCTTTTGGTCTGCCGCACTGAAGAGCGCGAGGATGAAGGCGGGCTCGACCGAAGAGCTGCCTTTCGGACTCATCTTCTCGAGCTTCATGTGCTCCATGATGGCGGGCTCGGCGCTTTTCTCTCTCTGGACGAAGACGCACACCAAGGACTCGACGTCCACCATCCTGATGACGGCCGTTCTCGTGGTGAGCAGCTGCTTGTCTGCAGCAATCTTGCTGGCGCAACACGAGATGGTATTATTCTGGGCTCTGTGCATGGTCGAGGCATGCATCGGGGCGTACTACCCTAGCATGTCCTTCTTGAAGAGCGAGGTTGTGGACGACAGCATTCGTGGCAAGGTATACAGCCTGCTGAGGCTGCCGCTCAACGTGTTTGTCGTGGTTGCTCACAGCCTGGACGAAGAGGGTAGGTTATTCCCACATGGGTTCGATGATGATGCTAACATGTGCACAGGCGACGCCCACCGGAATGCTGTCTTCATCACGTGTGCGGCACTGCTGTTGGGATCGTTCTTCATTATCAGGAAGAGCTTCTCCTCTTAAAGGCTGTTCACGAATTTATGCAACACCCATGTACATTTGGCAAGGAGTGTATGCCTGGACTTCAATGTTCGTACAATGACCGGAACCTCACCGTTGACTGAGCACGTCAGCCGAAAAGGACTCTGCCAGGAGATATAAACAGACAAATTGGTGGGAAAGGTGAAGCATGTCAGATCACCTAGTAGTAGCAACTTTGGCATCGACACTGTCACTGGTGTTTGAAATGTGGCCTCAGCGAGTGCCAGACAAGTTAGCCGTGATGGACTGGAAATTTCTGGAACTCATTTTAATGAAGCCATGTGTCCTATCAGCTGAAGCGAGGCTCCCCCAGCCAAAAGGAGATATCAAGACCAGGATGAGTGACGATGCCGCCAACCAAAGGCCGGGGAGCGAGGTCGTGGGGTTGGCAGGTTCATTGCGTTGAGTTCCCATGGACGACGCAGGGGCCCGTCCTCGTCGGGGTTGGGGTTTCCGCTTCATCGGCTCCAGCTTGCCTTCCCTTTCCGTCCGGGAGTGGGCAGCTGCCGTTAGCCGCGGCGGCCTACAAGTATCGTGTGCCTCGTTGTCGTGGTCTCTCGACTCTCTCCCTCGGAGGTTTCTCAGCATCGTGAGCTCTATCTTGTAAGATCGTGTATCAACTGTCCAAAATCCCTCGTGGCGGTGTCTATTTTGCGGCGAGGTGCATCTGAGAGATCCTTCAACAAACCAGCCGTCGAATACTACCCCGGTTCTTGCATCTCACACCGCACCGTCGGGCGGATCCCCTCGCGAACGGTTCGATCCAATTGAGACTCGAGTGGCCAACTCAAAATTCCCCCGTCCTCCACTTCCAGGAGGCACTTTCATGCACGAGAAAGCGCATTTCTGGGAGGAGAGGGGAGAGAAGCGCTTGCTCATAATCGTAGGACGACCGGCCGCCGCCAACCGCCTTTCTTTTTTTCCCATCTCTTTGAGGAGGGACCGGGGTTGTTGTTGTTTCTTCCCCTCACTTTGTCGACTCTCTCTCTCAGCTCGCACATTCCCGTTTCTCATTCATCTCGACCGATTCCAAGCGTCACGAAATCGAGGCGCATCGGTTGCACTGGGGTTCCTGGGCTGTCGAGATTGAACTCCCGCACACGCACGCGCGCGCGCTCTACGTTCATCCTGGGGTAACACAGAACAAGAGCCGAGTCCCGAGCTGCTGCTATCTTGAGCAATAAAGGGTCCTTTCTCGATAGATTGGATCGACCTCTCTCTCGTCTGCCACCACCCACACCAATCAAAGTACAAAGACCGGAAAACCGGGCGGGTTTTCACAGAGGAAGAAGGGGGGGAAAACCAAAAACCTCGACCAAGATTTGCTTCGACGCTTGACGTAGGCCGAAGACTGTTGTCAACACGTCACGTATTCACCCATCTATTCGCTCACTCGACTTGTCCGTCCGGCACCTTTGCAGCAGCGTCAAGCCCAGTCAGCCACGCCGCCAACGGCGAGCTCCTGCCATCTGTTCCATCTGCACGGTGGGCGCGTGACCCGGGTACGATTACAGGCGCGCTAGCAGAAAAGTAGCCTTGGAAGTTTGGGGAAGGAACAGACGAGCAGAAAAAAGGACGGAGCGAAGAAAACCTGGAATCTCCCGAGTCGAAAGAAAAAAAAGGGGAAGCAACAAGAAGCGCATCATCGTCATCATCCTCATTAATATCGGGCCACCCATCGCCAGCATTATAGACACACATACGGCCCGTACCAACATAACGAATTACACGCAGCACACGACATCGGCACGCACGACCACGACTCGGCACGACTCACGTTATTGTTCCGCACTCAAACGGGTAAACAGGGCCCTGGGAATTCTTCGATCAACCGAGATCTCGCGATTCCCCATTCCCAAGGAACGACTGGACCAGACCCAGGCCACCTTTTCCTTATTTTTATTTTCTTCTGGTCGGCCAGCGGGGGTAACCCTGAAGACGAATCATCACGAGCAATTGAACGAAAGGAACCTACCGAGCAGAACAGACGAACCAGCAAGCGGCATTAGCAACTTTCTCTTTTTATTTTCCCTTCCTTCCCTCACGGTCTCACCCTGCAGGCTGATCGTGCTCTGCTTTGCTCTGCTTTGCGATTTCCCCATCCGCATAATCCCATAATTATTTTTATTACGCCCCATCCTTGCTTCCGTTCCAACCCACAGGACGACCCTCGAAAAGGACAAAAAGAAAAAGACCAAGGCCCCGCCCGCGCTTCGGTCGCACCACCACGAATTCACGAGGACAGCAGAATTTTGGCGTAAGGGAGAGAGAAGGGAAAAAAAAGACCCTCGTCACTCGACGTCCCTGCCTCCCCCCGGCGATTGTATTCCCCATTCATGACCTCATTGGAAGAGGGTCAGCAAACCTGGGTCTTATCGTCGTCCATCCGCAGCGTCACACCCGGGAAGCTAATTACAGACGGGCCGTTTAAACGCGTGCTGTCTCCTCCAAAGGGCCGAAACAGCCAGGCCGGCCGGTCATAGTAGGTGGTTGCACACGAACCTGACCTACCTGCTGCCGCCATCACCGCCCGCCAGATCGTCGGCGACAAAGGAGCAGCGACGGCGCAATCATCGCCAGCTTCGCTTCGCTGCAGCGGCACACTGCACATTGCACACTGCACCGACGTTGGGTTGCGCTGCTGCATCTGCATCTGCAACCGCATCTCGCAGGTCGCCCACGCGCAGACGAAGAGGACTGCTACTGTCCGAGAGTCTAGATTTCACTTCGCCCTGACCGCAATCCCGGAAAGGAAGGGCAGCTTTTCCCATCGCTTTTTCGATAGGAGCATAGGGCCGGGCGTTTACCCGTCGTTCCGTACCGAGTTGCGGGAAAAAGCAACGAAAAAAAAAAGCGCAGAAGCGGGAGATCCGCAGGGAGGTGCAGCTAGCCAGCCAGTGACGCCGCGCGCGCGCGTCTGCAGCAAGACCCTCCTCTCCTCGCCCGAAGAAACGAAGCATCGGCAAGCTGTCGGACCTCAAGCGGAAGAAGGCCGCCAGCCGGCGTGCGGGTGATCTGCGACGACAGCAGCAGCAGTATGAGAAGAAGATGTCCGAGTTTGCGGTTGAGGACATGGACTTTGACGGCGCCGACAAGGGCGCCGGCGCATACGACATGATCAATGTTAATACTATCGACAAGGAAGACGAGGTGGTGTTGTTGACGCTCGGCAGCGGCAGCGGCAGCGGCAGTGGTAGCGGCAAAGCTGGAACTCCAGGTTCCAGGTCTGCTCCGGGTCCAAGACACCGGAGAAGGAGGAGCAGCTTCCTGGTCTCCCACGGGGTCTCCTCGTTTTGGTACGGCCTTTGCTCGGTGGCCTTGTTGGTGACGGTCCTGGTAAGTCTTTCTTTCCTAGCCTCCACTCCATCCATCCATCAGGTCCTTTTTGCGTCACAAATCACCCAATCGACAAGTTGACCATTTCACTTCACCCCATCCCCCACGGAGCACACGCACAATTGCGTTTTTTTCTTTCTCGTTATCTTCTTTCCTTTTGTCCTCACCTCGCGCGGGTTTCGAATACCGCTTTTGCTCTTTTCCTATTTCTCCCTCTCGTCATAGCCTCCTCTTTCCACTTCCGGGACGTTCGGTGGCCCGCCGATGGTGGATAGGGACGGGAGCTTCTTCGGCGCAGAAGTGGGGAGGTACCGTGGAGCCGGGCAGAGTGCTGCACAAGGAGCTTACACCACTGGGGGGATTTGGGGCAGGGGAGTCGGCGAAAGCCCGCGAGAAGCACCGCGCGAGAAAACCGCACAGAACTCAACCCCACCCACCTGCTACTAGGTATTTCTCTGCCCATTTCGGTGTCTCAGTGACAAGTGTCCTTCCTCTCCTTCTATTGTTCCCGCACCAAGTTACCTACCAGGTATCCAAAACGGTACAATGTACCCGTAGCCCGGAGCCCATTGGACGGACTCGGGAGGCTGGAGCCAACGGCGGGGCCGAGCTTGAGCCATGCGGCCAATGGAGGGCGGCGAAGCAGGCACCCAGCGCCGAGCTTTACCCAGCGACCTCCTGCCAGCGCAGTGACGGGACGGGAGTACCGCTGATGGAAAGCTAGTGGTGAGGTGAACGGTACCTGTCAGGGTCGCTGTCGCTGAGTGAGCGGGACATTGGACGTTCCCCGCAGCCCCAAGTCCAATTCCAAGTCCCAGCACCATCAGCTCGCCTCATTCATGACAGGTACTTACCTACGGATACCTACCAGTAGTAGGTAGCTGCAGCCACCCACTGCAGTTGTTGAGGTGAGATGGATTAATAGGTACCCTGCGCCTGCACAAGGCCCGATTCTCACCACGCAACCTCTTGTTCCGTCCTGGCCGACCACCTCAAGAGAGGGACAGAGGGAGACAGGTCACAGAAGAGCACCTCCTTGCTTCGGGCCACTTGCATTGGCATTGGCATGCGCATCCTATCCCGGGAGCGCATCAACTGCCAAAGATCCGGTCCCCTGGCCCTATCCTGTCCCGGTGCTCGACTTCCCTGTCCTTGGCTCGGCTGGGCTGTTCTCGGCGAGCTGTCAGAATCATGAACTTTCCCATCACCTCAGGTCGGCTGGAGCGAAGCCGTGTACTCATTCTGTCAGTCAGTAAACCCGGCCTTGTCGTTCAAAAGGAGCAGCACGAGACTCGTCACCCCATCACATCATTCAGTCACTTTCTTGCCGCGCTATCCCACTGCCCTGTCTGCTCTTCTTCTCATACCTGTCTTCTACTCTTGCTGTCTGTCCTGTGGCATTTCACATTAGCATGGCAAAAGTAGCAATCACCTCAATGTCAATGGCAGCTACCTTAGGTAGAGGCGACTTGAGGGAGAAACAGCGTAGGCAGTGTACCTAGAGGCAGAGAGGTAGGTATGGAGTACCTGTACTTACCACCACCTACCTACCCAGCTGGCTGGATGGCCTTACTGAGGCGTCACTGCTACTCCAGTGTCCTCCTGCTGCTGCTCCAGCTTTGCTCCACGCGCGCTCCATGCTCCATGCTCCTGCCCCATGCTCCGTGTTCCATGCTCCTTCCTTGCTCCATGTTCCGCTCCCATGCCAATTGACCCCGGCCATTCCTCTGCGATTTCGTCACATACATCATCCTCGGAGCTCCCACTCACCCAAAAACTCTCATTACTTTGTTGACTTTCTTCCACCTCCACCATATTTTTGTCTCTACACTACACCATCCTCTCCCATCTATACGTTCCAAAATCCGTTCCTTGCTGCACGAGTAGAGCTGTCGCACTCCCCATCATACGCTGCTCTACCATATATCAACGCCCTCTCGCAGCCTCATAAGCTAACCCGTCGCCTTCGGCTCTCGTCTCTCACAGCTCGTACAGCTTCTCCTCGGAAACGCCAAGCTACTGCCTTCACTACTCCAGCTGCAGCTTCGTTCCGCCCTCTCTTTCCCCTCCCACCACTTCTTTTACCCGTCTCCTCCGTCCTACTCGCCTTCGGCCCAGATCTTCCAGGAACCCGTGTGCGAAAACCCCGCGCCTTTTCCCACCGCCCCCCCCAGTTCGAAACCCCTCACAATGGCCCTCGAAGCAGAGACAAAACGCGTCGTCGACCAGTTCGAGGTCACCGATGCCTACCTCAACACCGCCGTCAAGGAGTTCCTCAGCCAAATGCGTAAGCCCGTCTGCTTGCGCCTCTTGCCCTCGCAATTGAGACTGACATCAGTGGCCGTGCTGCAGACGAGGGACTCGAGAAGGATGGAGCGAGCATGAGCCAGATCCCAACATACGTCACCGGCGTGCCCAATGGCACCGAAAAGGTAATTGCCCAGCAACGCAGCGCTGCTCCAACCCATGGGTATGGTGATACTGACGACGCCCGCTTTAGGGCCTCTACCTCGCTGTGGACCTCGGTGGAACGAACTTCCGCGTGTGCTCCGTCCAGCTGAACGGCGACACCACCTTTAACCTGACATACAGCAAGGTCGCGATCCCCAAGGAACTCATGGTCGCCAAGACCGCCGAGGAGCTCTTTGCCTTCCTTGCCAAGCAGATCGAGCTGTTCCTCCGCGAGCACCATGCCGACCACTTTGAGCAGCACATCCGCCGTCGCGCCACCTACAGCGCCCCCGAGGGCTACCGCGACGAGCACGTCTTCCGCCTCGGCTTCACCTTCAGCTTCCCCGTCCAGCAGCTCGGCATCAACAAGGGCAACCTGATTCGGTGGACCAAGGGCTTCGACATCCCTGACGCCATCGGAAAGGACGTCTGCGCACTGCTGCAGACCGAGATCGACAAGCTGCACCTTCCCGTCCGCGTTGCCGCCCTGGTGAACGACACTGTCGGCACTCTTATGGCGAGATCCTACACCTCGACCGGCAAGTCGGGCTCCATTCTGGGCGCCATCTTCGGCACCGGAACCAACGGCGCCTACCTCGAGAAGCTCTCCAACATCAAGAAGCCCATCGTTGGCGACTACGAGGCGGCTACTGGCGAGATGGTCGTCAACACCGAGTGGGGCTCCTTTGACAACCAGCTCAACGTCCTGCCCAACACCCCATGGGACGCGTCGCTGGACAGGGACAGCGTCAACCCCGGCATCCAGATGTTTGAGAAGCGCGTCTCGGGCATGTTCCTCGGCGAGATCGTCAGACTGACCATCATCGACATGCTCAAGGACGAGAACGTGTCCCTGTTCAAGGATCTCAACTCGAGCTTCAACGACTGGCAGTCGACTACCGCCATCAGCCCCAAGTCTGGCATGTTCAGGCAGTGGGGCCTCGACAGCGCCATCATGTCCGTGGCCGCGTCCGACAACACCCCCGAGCTCTCGACCCTGCGCCAGGAGCTCGAGGCTCTCCTGGAGGTGTACACGCCCTCGCTGGAGGACGCACAGGCCTTCAAGGCCGTTGCCGGTGCCGTCGGCCGCCGCGCCGCCCGCCTGTCTGCCGTCGCCATCGCTTCCATCGTCCTGCAGTCCGGCAAGCTTGACGACCCTACCGAGGAGGTTATTGACGTCGGTGTTGACGGCAGCCTGGTGGAGCACTACCCCTTCTTCCGGGACATGATCTACGAGGCTCTGCGGGCCATTGATGGCATTGGAGCCCAGGGGGCCCAGAAGATCCGAATCGGCATCGCCAAGGATGGAAGTGGTGTCGGCGCCGCGCTGATCGCACTTGTTGCAGCTGGCATGGAGAAGGAGTCTGATGTCTTGACGGAATTCAGGCAGAACGTCAAGCGCGAGCTGGACTCCATCCCTACACCACGTAAGTGACTTGCAACCACCACGGCAAGAACTGAGCGCGACGTCGACAGTGTCCCATCTGCTTCTCTATCATGACTTTCACCAGCTAACGTGTTTGTGTGATTTCCTTTACAGAAGAACAAAGCTCGATTTCCAACACTGCCCTGGCGATTGGCGGACTCGTGGGCGTCGCAGCCATTGCTGCCGTCTGGTGGTCTCGTTACAGCCGCAACTAGGGAGACGACGGCGACAACGTCAGGACTACTGGACTGCATGATTAATGCATGACTCGAAGATGTGGCAAAGAACTCTAGGGTGGCAGTGGTGGTTCCAAAGGAAGGGGGAGAAGAGAAAAAAAGGAGAGCCTATCCCCAGCAGCGTTTTTTCAGCATGCTTTTCTTCCCTCTTCCTCTTTCCCCTTTATCGAATTCCTTCGCGTATCTCTTAAAAAAAACCCGGGAAACGGCGTTGGGAGTGAGCAAATGCAAACCTCTTTTTTCTTCTTTTTTTCCTATAATACTCTTTTCAAAACATTGTACATTCGACTCTCAAGACAGCGAAGAGAAGAATTGTCTATGTATGTGTGATGGGGTCTTTCTCTTGTGGTGTCTTTGGACGACGACGGAGAAAGCTGAGCCAACTGATGTGCGTGACCTGAAACCCCTGACCGACAACGCCCGCCTTTGGTAAAAAGAAAATGCCAAAAAACCATTCTTGCTTTCTTGTCTATGCCAGCTTTTGTCTTGCCCGACTCTCGTCCCCTTTCTTGATCCTTCCATCCATCTATATTGGGGGCTTGCCGTGTCCGCCCCTTGCTTCCAGTCTCCCATGCCCGACAGCTAGCTGAAGGCGGCGGCAGGATAGGCGCGGTCCTTCTTCTTCCTCGCCGTCGAGCTGCTCCGCGAGCTCGCCGCGGAGCCCCCGCTGCCGCCGGTCTTGGGCGGCACGAGCATCCCCGGCGCCATGTCGGCGGGGAGGTCGTTCCACTCCGTCTCGGCGCGGCGGTTCTGGAAGGACTGGCCGGGCGCGGGCGGGGGCGGGGGCGTCGAGGAGGGGGAGTCGGCCATGGGCTGCATGTTGGCGACGGCGGCCGTGAGGCCCGAGACGGTCGGCGGCGGGGCGGACTGCTGCTGCTGCTGCTGCTGCTGGCGGTGGGCGGCGGTGGTGGCGCCGAGGCTCAGGGGCCCGACGGCGCGGCGCATGATGTAGGCCGTGTCGGGGCGCAGCTTGATGTAGTAGCCCTTGAGCTCGTTGCCGAAGCGGCGGAAGCGGCGTGCGGCGTACCAGCGCAGGCCGTCCTCGTTGTCCGTCCAGACGTGGGCGTAGACGTAGCGGAGGTTGACGCCGGGGGTGGCGGCGGCGGCGGAGACGAGGTTGTCGATGGCGGCGGTGGCGAGGCCGTGGGAGCGGTAGGGGTCGAGGAGGGCGAGGCTCTGGATGTAGAGGGCGTGCTCGGGCCCGGAGGCGAAGGGCGAGGAGGGGGGAAAGGGCGAGGGCTCGACGCGGGAGACGACGCCGCCCACGATCTTGGTCTTGGAGGTGGCGGGGTCGGTCCAGGTTATGACGCGGGAGAAGGGGCCGGTCAGGGCGGCGGCGTAGAAGGTCTCGGGGTAGGTGACGGGGAGGAGGAGGGCGTTTATGCGGCGGAGCGGTCCGAGGTCTGCGTCGTCTAGGCGGCGGATCGAGGCTTGCGGGTGGAGGGGTGTGGCCGCGAGGGGCGGCGGTGTTGGTGTCGGTGCCGGCGAAGGATTGCTCGACGCGGGAGGAGGGGAACCGAAGGGTGCGTCTGCTTCTTCTGTTGTTGCTGTTGTCGCTGCAGGGGGAGGAGGAGGTGCTCCCGGAGCTGGTGTGAATTTGGTCGAGGCGGGAGGAGGGGCGAAGGAGGGCTGCTGGCGGGGTTGGAAGAAAGACTTGATGGAGGTCTGCGTCGTCTTCATTGCCGTGGTCTGCGGGAGAGACATGTCGGGCTTGGGGTTGCCGTTGTTCTTATTGCTCGAGGCGTGCGTGTCGTCGCGTATGGCGAAGAGAGGCGATCGACCGATGGTGGGGTCGAGGGGGAGGATGGCAGCAGAAAGATGTACTTGGGATGATGATTGACGTAGTTACAGATGATCAGATGCGCATTGTCTTAACACGCGAGCGGCAAGGAGAAGGAAAAAAAAAACCAATGGTCTAGACAAAATAGATAGGCGGTGGTGTGCGGTCTCTCCCCCTACCTCGAATGGATGTATCCGGCGACGAGAATGACGGTGTGAAGTTAAAAAACGAAAATCAAGGGTGTAGATTTCGGGACGGAGTTGGGAATGTCTCTGAATGGTTGCGCCGGGCACGGCTGCAGGTGACGGGAGCCCAGGCCCCTGCCTCGCGTCCAGTTGTCGCGCCCGAGTCGTGACTCGGTTCTGGAAGGCACTGGCCGGGTGGTTCTTTCCCTTTGCGACGGCTTCACGACTCCAGAACTAAACTGGGAATAGGTACAACACCGCTGTACCTAGATAGATACCTTAGGTATGGAAGGCGACCAGCAGGCTACCTAGGTATCTGTTAGTAGGTACCTACTGACTGACTTAGGCACTTGGAAGCTCTGTAGGCTCTTGCTCCAGCGTCCAGAGCCTCAACAAGACACACCCGCCCGACTGCACTGGCAGAGTCATAGGCGGAGCCTTGCAGTGCAGCGACACTGGAGCTCCATCCACTTCAACCCGAGTTGCGCAATTCCATCTCCGGCCAGACCAGATTCGGGAAGATTTGGCCGGGGGCGGGGGCACGCGAGCGCGCATGGGACCACCGGTCGCGATGGGCGGGCTGGCTAAAATAAATCAAGGGGGGATTGGTGGTGAGATGGGCGAGCCAACAAAAGAGAATGGTGTCGTGTCCACTGGAGATGATATACCCGACTACACCTCAATCAATGCCTCCCTCCCTACCTACCTGCGCTATACACGCGTACCTATGAAAGGGAGCTAGCCCAGGCACCTGCATGCGCTGACGGGCCTCTCCTTTCCGCGAACTGCAGGGTGAGTGGACTGGAGCTGGATGCGACTCTGCGAGTGTGAAGTGGCCGCCGTCTCACCACCTACCGTGAGGTTATTGGTGTCGCGCGTCTGCAATTCCATCCATGAATGCTGGCCGCAGGTATATTTGCTGGAGTGACTGGTGTAGATGAATTACCTAGGCCCGGGTACGGATACTTTAGGTCAAGTATCTCGAGGACGTGACGCTTGAAGCTCAATAATTGTAATCCTGGGAAATCGCGCTCGGGCAACTCTCCGTTCGCGCCTTCCTACTTTCCCTTGCGCCTACCTTACCTTGGCGGTCGCCAATCCGGAAAAAACCCGCCCATTTTCGTTTTCCCCGTCTCCATATTCCCGTCCCTCTACAATCCTCCCTCCGACATCTTTTGAACCCAAACCAAACCAAACCACTTACACCAATCCCTACCTCATCCGGCAAAGGGTCCATCGTCGTACGAGGCCGGCCAAAAAGGGAAGAAAACGGCACAGGGGAGGGAAAAAGGCCATTAGCTCATCATCGGAGACGAGGCTTGTGCTTTTTTTTTTTTTTCTTTTCCCGCCTTCGCATTCAGTCGCTGGTCGCTACATTACGATATTGCCGGTTTGCTGCGTTGCACCCTTATTACTTCAGCAAGCAAGGTTCCGAAACTTTTTTTTGGTGGCCCATTCGACGGCCATCCTCAGCTTGACCTCATCTCACCTGCTGCTACTCGCGCCCCTCGCCCGGCTGTGTAGCACCTTATTTTAGTTACCCGTCGACCCGGCCCGGATTCCACAGGCCTACCTACCTGCACACGACCACAAAGCTTCGCACTCTGACGCTGCCATCACGAAGGTCCTTTCTCCTTCCAGCCTTTGTGCGCCGTCCCATCGGCCTCAGAGAGATGGCTTCCAACACGGGCAAGGCCGGAGTTGTCGTCGCTCCAGACGATGCAGGCAGCCTGGAAAGACTTGTAAGTGCCCATCTCGTCCGCACCGCACCCTCTCCCACGGCCAAGCCGGCCATCTCATCTTGGGGAGCCGGTCGGGGATCATCGCCACCACCTCCGTCGACCGTCGGGATTGATGGCGCGATGCTGACTTGCGCCTCTGCGCCCGATAGGCATACTCCGTCCTCGATGATCTGGTGTACAATGCAGTTCACGACCTGTTGATCAAGGTGCACCGGGAAGAGAAGATGGCGAGGGCCGCGACAGCCGCGATCCGTGTCGAGAAGCTGGCTTCCGATGCCTCAGAGAGCTCGACACCCGACTCGAAACCCGACGTGCGGATTGAGACCGATGCGGCCATCTACGAGGACGGCAAGGTCTTGCTCAAGGGCAACCCCCTGCAGACCACACAGGAGATCCTGTGTCCGAGATGCCACCTGCCCCGACTCCTGTATCCCACCGACGGCAAGGGCGCGAAGAAGCCCGACCCGAGCGTCATCTACTGCAAGAAACACCCCTACATCGACAAGCCCGGCTTCGACATCTACGGTCAGACATGGGTCCAGCCCGGTCCCGGCCGAGGCAAGAAGAAGAAGGATATGAAGCCCGACCCTAACATAGAGGGCGCCCCCGGAGAGTCGCGCCCGCCCAATGTGTTGTCGTTTCCCTCGGCCACCTGCAGCAAGTGCAAGCGCTGCATCCTCGTCACCAGACTCAACAACCACATGGGTTCGTGTATCGGCAACAGCGGCAGAAACGCGAGTCGAGCGGCGGCGGCCAAGATATCTAATGGTAGTAACGGAGCCAGCCAGAACGACGGCACCCCTCCATCGAGCCAGAAGGCAACTCCCGCGCCGGGATCCCGGGCCTCGAGCCCTAAGAAACGCGACAGCGAGGAAGTGGCGGCGCCCGAGGAAGAGGAGGAGTCCGAGAACAGTCATAAGAAGAAGAAGCTCAAGCCGTCGGTGTTTACTAAGAAGGTCATCCTCAAGACCAAAGGCCCCAAGAAGGACAAGGTCAAGACGAACTCCCTGCTCAGCCACGAGTCCAAGGTCGATGATGACGATGACAATTCCACGGTCGAGGTCGCTCCGAAGAAAGAGAAGAAGGAAATTAAAGAAAAAGGCATGAGCCCGGCTAAGAAACTGAAGCTCGGCGCCGCGAAACCTCCACTGTCCTCTCCGCTATCCAAGGCCGGCAATGGCAGAGCCGAAGATGCAGAGTCTGAATCGTCCGGCACGTTGTCGTCACCGCCCAACTAGAAGCACGGCGGCACAGCGAGCAGGCAGACCAATCCCGTCGGCATCAGGCCCGGGTCTAAGAGAGGTGCGCAGCCTACCGCCCAGCGCGCTCTTCTGGCCGGTAAGAACGTCCGTCCGGTTGCTGCGTCCAATGCCCCTCGGCCTTACACCGCGGGCACGCCTGCCACCACAAAGCCTAAGAAAAGCTCCGAAGAGTCTTCCCTCAAGAGGTCCTCGGATACAACCCAAGGCGCGCAAAACAAGAGGCGCCGCTCTTAACCACCTATTTCCTCACGATTCCGTCTACCACGTTTATTCGTTCAACATCCTCGACTCGGTCCAGCCGACTCGCAGGACACGACATTGCTCACCGGGTTCTTTGGATACCCCGAGACAGAGCCAGCTCAGGGCGGGCTGATATCAGAGTCGGCCCCCAAACTGATTTACCACTTTGTATTCCAAATTTGGCACCGCAGCACGACGAACGCTCATGTTTACACCCGTGCGCACTTATCTCAAAACACTCAACATTGCATGTACCAGGGAGTCGGTCGGGCAGGGCTTCCAGGCGTGGGTGGTTTTCCCCCACCATACAATTCTTCTGCATCACCTGGCGAGGCGGATGACGGCGTTCGAGAGACTGCGGCTTTATTTTATAGGCATTGACCCAATGACATTGATCCCCCCCCTTTGAACATTTTGCAACTGTGTGTGGTATATGTCTATGTGACTCGGTGCTTTTACCGGACCTTCGCGCAGCTCGATATTCCAACGCCAGACGCCATGCGATGCAACAAACTTGGTACTATGTCCCCCGTAACGACTACTCGTCATCGCCGTTCTCCTCGACGACCGAGGCCCGTATGATCTTGACCTCCTCGATGGGCCTGTCCTCGGGGCCCGTCTTGACGAGGCCCATGCGCTTGACGACGCTGAGGCCGCTCTTGACGCGACCGAAGATGGTGTGCTTGCCGTCGAGCCAGGGGGTCGGGGCGAGGGTGATGAAGAACTGGGAGCCGTTGGTGTCGGGGCCGGCGTTGGCCATGCTGAGGACGCCGGCGCCGGTGTGCTTGAGGGCCGGGTGGATCTCGTCGGCGAACTTGTCGCCGTAGATGGAGGTGCCGCCGCGGCCGGTGCCGGTGGGGTCGCCGGCCTGGACCATGAAGTCCGGGATGATGCGGTGGATGACGGTGGAGTTGTAGTAGCCGCGCTTCGCGAGGGTGGCGAAGTTGGTGCAGGTCTTGGGGGCGTGGGCGGTGTAGAGCTCGAGGATGATCGTGCCCTGGAGCGATGGGGTTAGCTGTTGGGGAGGCGGAGGTGGGAGATTTGGGAGCGGAGAGGGGGGTTCTGGAATACCATTGAGGTCTCGAGGGATACGTTCGTCGTCATCTTGGCGGGTTGGCGCGGTGCTCTTCTTCTCTGGGAGACGTGGATTGCAGAGACGGGATTGTCGCGACGGAGGGGCTCGAAATTTGGACGAGGCTGCGATGCGATTCTTGGATGGGCGGCGGCTAGTGACGGAGGGGAGGAGCTTCAGCCCAGCGGACACAGCGCGGGCTACCCATTGGCTGGGGGGGCTGGAAGCTGCAAGCCCGCAGTGCTGTGTGGAGCAGCCCTGCTGTGGCACCTTCCTTAGGTCCTTCCCCCCACAGCAGGGACCTTACCTGGGCCCAGATTCTGTCCTGCATCATCGTCAGTGCTCCTCCATACCGCACGGATTGGGCAGTCTGAGTGTCGAAGGAAGGTGCGATTATTTTCTTGCACCTTGCTGAATGTTCTGGACGTCCGTTGGAGCAATTTAGCACCTCTTTTGGTTTTGATTCTCAAGGTGAGTACTTTCTATACTGTACCTCTATTTTTCCTCTTCCTTCACTTCCTCTCCCAAGGTGGCCCCCAACCTTGTTTCCATTATTGGTAACACGTTGCTCTGTCTTCCAGAGACAAACAACGGCAAGACACAATCAAACTCGGGAGCTGCAAGGTGGCTTCTGCGTTTTTCTTCTCTACTTGTCGCTCTATTCTTTCCTCTTCTGAGAAGTACTGTCGACAGCGGGGGCATCAATCACTGATTTGGACCAAATTCCAGCCACACTCAGAGTGTCCACGATACACCTACACTGGTACTCATCAAAAAGACGGGGAAACTTTACACAACGCCTTAAAGCCAGCCCTCAAGGTTGGATCTGTCTTCTTCTGTTTTGGGTTCTGACCTGGAGACTTCTCTGGCGGCCCAGATATAAGAGATACAATTACCACCAGTGACACTTCTGATTTTTCACGACATTTTCACACTCATTTATCGCCTCAACTATCACCATGGCCTCACCCAGTCCGGCCACGCCGCCCTTCGATGAAGTCGCGCAGAACCTTACCAGCGACAACCTTACCAATGCCATGAACACCACTGCTGGCGCTTTATCAGAAACACAATGGGATGTTGCCAAGATCGCCAGCTTCATGACCATGGAGGCAAAGCTCATTTTTGGCGCCCTCGCCATCATTTGGATCGGCGCTCATGGATCCCTCCGCCGCCCGCCCTCAGCTGCCCCTGCCAAACCCAAGAAGGGCGCCAAGCGCAGCCAAAAAGAAGATGAGCCCCTCACGGAGGGACTCATGCCCTCCGATGCCATCATGTTCCCGCTCCTCGCCGGCGCCATGTTGATTGGCCTCTACTACCTAATCCAGTGGCTCCAGGACCCGGCCATCCTCAACAAGATCCTCAGGGGGTACATGTCGCTGATGGGCGTGGCCAGCTTGACGACGTTGCTGGCGCACTCACTGAGAGTGGCCTTTGGCTTCGTGTTTCCGAACTGGTACAGGGAGAACGACTTCCTGTGCCGCGTTGACGATGACTGCGAGTCCTCCCCCAAGATCGAGGGACGGGAGACCAATGACGACGCAGACGGCGAGTCACTTCCGAGAGCCAGCCCGCTGCCTCCGGCTCTGCGCAGGCTCGTGCCGGTCCGCTCGGCTCGCCGCTTGTGGGATCTGCGACATCTTCTGGTCGACGAGTGGACGGTCAGGGCCCAGGTGCACGGCGTCTTCCGGGAGAAGTTCCACCTCTCGGTCAACCACATCCTGGGCTTCTTCCTGGCCCTCGCCACCGTCTCAGCCTACTTCTTGACGGGCTCGCCGCTTCTGTCTAACCTCATGGGATACGGGTTTTGCTACGGGTCATTCCTCATCATGTCTCCGACGACCTTTGCGACTGGCAGCCTGGTGCTCATTGGACTGTTCTTCTACGATATCGTTATGGTCTTTTACACGTAAGTTGCGCTCTTGTGGCGGGATATCCAGCGGCTAACCTTGCTTAGTCCCTACATGATCACTGTTGCTACCAAGCTCGACGTCCCCATCAAGCTCCAGTTTACGACTGATGCCAGGTCCAGCATTCTTGGCCTCGGAGACATTGTCGTCCCCGGAATCGTCATGTGCCTCGCCCTCCGCTTCGACATGTGGCGCCACTACCAGAGCCAGATCAAGCGCCTCGAGACGAACCTGAAGTCAGATGAGCACGATGCCAGCTCCGGAGAAGTCGTCACCGTCAGCCAAACAAAGACCCTGGCGGAGAAGGCACTCTGGATCGACATCAACGGCTGCTGGGGCGACTGGTTCTGGTCCTCGTCCTGGATGGGACTCTTCAACAACGGCAGAATGGCCGCCCCGCCGACTGTTCTCGGATCGACCTTCAAGAAGACCTACTTCAACGCCTCGCTGATCGGCTACACCGTTGGCATGTTGGTCACGCTTGCCATGCTCCACATCTTCAAGCACGGCCAGCCCGCGCTGCTGTATCTTGTGCCCGGCGTTCTGGGTTCCCTGTGGCTGACGGGCCTCGTACGCGGCGAGCTCAAGGATATGTGGACGTACACCGAGGACGGCAGCCTAGACACCCGCGATGTCGTCGTCGAAGTCGACGGGAACGGAAACGTTATCAAGGAGGTTAAGAAGGACGGCGAGAAGGAGGAGGAGGAGGAGAAGAAGAAGGCCGAAAAGGAAAAGGCGGCCCGGGAGAAGAAGCTGGCGGAGGCCAAGGAGGACGCGAAGGACGAGGAGAGAAGCGAGTACAGCATCATGTCGTTCTCCGTCACTGCTCCTCTGCGGAAGCAAAAGACCAAGTGATTCGGGATCGGCACAGGTGGTGGAGGCGAAGGATAGGGTATGCATCAGGCGGCGTTTAGGATCGGTTCTATAGACGGGGAAAGAGACCATTTTATCGGTCGTTACTCATTATATCCTACGATTTTTGGACGTCGGGAATCTCGAGGGCCAGCCTCGTTGAATGAATACTATGCAGTGCTTTGAACCCTTGACCCAGGACGCATAAATCAACCAATCTTGTCTAGATGTTCCATTTATACCGCGAAGTGCAACTGCAAGGCCATCAATGGGTTCTACAAACACGAAACGTGAAGATCAAAGGCCCGTGGCGAAGGGCCCCCTGCCAATACCGCTCACCGCAGGAAATGCCGC
The DNA here is from genome assembly GCA_030770045.1 of Colletotrichum brevisporum. Classification (NCBI taxonomy): domain Eukaryota; kingdom Fungi; phylum Ascomycota; class Sordariomycetes; order Glomerellales; family Glomerellaceae; genus Colletotrichum; species Colletotrichum brevisporum. Next base: position 1,424,660 of record JAUGSI010000011.1, read on the forward strand.
ACCAGCTTTTTGTACCCGTCTATGCTGTCAACCAGCTCCCGCACGCGGATGAACTCATCGGGCCCGTGGGCGACCAAGATCGACCCGGGCCCGTACAGCACCCTGTTCCGGCACAGCTCGGCGCGGAGGCGGGGCACGTCGGTGCCGAACGCGACGGGCACGGCGTCGGCGTCCTCGAAGCCCTCGATCCGCTGCCACTGCAGCAGGGCCTCGGGGTACTCGAAGACGAAGCGCAGCTCGACGTCCGGGTGGCGCTCCGGGGAGAGGACCTCGGCGATGCGGGCCTTCACGCCGGGCAGGTCGGAGACCATGCGCACCTCGCAGAGGGCCATGGCGGAGGGCGCGACGATGTTGTGCTTCTCGCCGCCGGACAGGGTGCCGATGTTGAAGGTCGACGGGCCGAGGAGGTCGGAGACGGGCCAGGTCGCGGCGGAGAGGTCGTTGAGCGCCGCGAGGAGGGCCGAGGTCGCGCTCTTGCCGAGGTGGGGGTAGCCCGAGTGGCTGTTCACGTGAGCTTCGAGGTCAACGGACGAGGGGGATTGTTGCGTACCACGCGGCGCCTTTGGCGATGACCTCGAAGGCGACCTGCCCCTTGTGGCCCTTGGCGAGCCTGCTCTCCGTCGGCTCGGCGAAGATGCCCGACTCCCACGCCACGCCCATGTCGTTGGCGGCGAGCATGCCGTGGCCGCCGTTCTCCTCGCCCACGACGAAGAGCAGCCCCACGTCGCCCTCGCGGACCGCGCCCTCGGCGCGCAGCTCCTCGGCGGCGAGGACCTGCGCGGCCAGCGGGCCCAGGTCGTCGGACGAGCCGCGCCCGCGGATGACCACGTCCTCCGGGTCGCTGTCGTCGATCGTCAGGGGGATGTGCGGCGGGACGGTGTCCATGTGCGCCGTGAGCAGGACGCGGGTCGCGCGGGCGGTGCCGAGGTAGGCGTGGACGTTGCACCGCGGGGAGCCCGGGGCGATGGGGAGGAGGTCGACCGTGTAGCCCAGGGAGCGGAGGTGGGATTGGAGGAAGAGGCCTATTGATTGCTCGAGCTCGCTCGTGCTTACTATGGACATGAGGGATTTGAGGAGGGAGACTACGGGGTGGTCCATGAGGGGCGACATTTTGGCGATGGTTTGGTGTTGTTGGTGAGGGGATCGTGATGGAGTGAGTGGGAGGTTCAATTATGTAGATCTTCTTTTATTGGGGGTTGGTCTATTGAGTGAGTCATCACGATGGCATCACTCGTCTAATAAGGCACCGCTGCTTACGCGTTGTGCCATGTGGAGTTGGGTTTTACAGAAGTTCAAATCGGGATGTGAAGGGCAGCGTTTGCAGGAAAGGATGCGGATGCTGCAAGTATGCGGGCCGCGGAAGCCCTCTCCGCGTGCCTTTCGGCATTAAGGCCGAGAACAGTGGGGACGCTCGGGCTCGGATGCTTGCCGGAGATGGTTCCGAGGTGGGGTGGGGGCTTGGGTCCGCAGTCGTGCGGGTGGCACACCCGACGCGGATGTCTTTTGGCGGGGGCTTCTTCCTCATCCGCTTCCCGGTCTGGATTGATTGCCTGATGGGAAAATGTTGACTTCGGGAGTGGCTTAATTGGAAGCCTTTCTTAAGTTGCATGATGAGGTCGCTTACCTACAGTCGGAACGTACTTTCCTTGTCACCACCGGCCCCCCAGACAGCACGCACCTCCACCAAGTGAGCGATCGCGTGCGGCGGGACTCTCATATGGCCAACAGCGTGGTCCTAAAGATCTTTGATGCGGGACAGGCTGGCCGGGACTCGAGCCACGTAGCCTTTTGAGCCTGTCAAAGTGCAAAAAGGAAAATGCAGCGAGGCTCTGCAGGACTCCCGTGACGCGAGATATGACAGATGATTTCGGATGATAGCTTCTTTCCCAATCCTTTTCTTGTGGCTTTTCCCATGATAACAGGGGGGTTGAAAAAGGCCTCCAATCAGGGGAATGTTGTTCCCTCAGGCCCCCAAGCTTCTCGTCGAGATGCTCAGTTGCTCTCAGAAATTAGTTGCTGTTCCCACGGGTGGACGGAAGATCTAGCAGCATCCTCAACTCATAGCATCTAAATCCTGCCAGAGCTTTCGTACAGGACCTTGATACAATGACGGCTATTAATCTTTCTACTCTATGACTCTCTGCTCCTTGTTTGCCTACCCGAAAGCCCCCCCCCCCTTTCTTCCACTAAGAAGCGTTCATCACAAACGGCATGTCTTTGCCAACAACGCATCAGTCGTCTTGCATTCAGCCATGCCAGTGGCGTATCAATAACAGTACTAGCGCTTATGTTTGAGAAGATTTGTTGCCAGCTGCCGTTTGATACGCAGCCTGGCTGAAGCAGCGGGCTCATCGGACAGGCTTACAGACGTCGCAACTACAGGCTGCCTTTCGTGCCTTTGAATGGTGACTTTTCAAGTATAAAGCTGCTGGTTTCCCGCCGTCTTCCGATGGAATTGGAGGCAGAACCGTTCAGAAGACAATACTATTTGGAATCCTAAAGCCCTGTCGACAACTCAAAAACCCTGCCACTTGCGCACCATCACGATGTCCGAGAGCACCGACAACACGCCCCAAGACGACTCCCCGCCTCAGGGCCGCGGCGGCTACAACTAAGATTGGCGGCATAGCCTATACAAAACGACACAAGGGTAAATGAGTGTTCTTTTAGCAAGAAAAATGACCAAGCTGAATTTAGAAACAGAAAGATGCTGTCCGAAACGTGGAGGTCTTGTGATGTTGGTGGAAATGCGAGTTATTGTGGCAGGTGTGATGGAACGTCAGTACTGCGACCCCAAAGAACCAGCCAAAGCCTTAGACAGCTAGCAGACCACTAGGTTCAACAGGGCTAATGATACTATTTTTCTTGTCGAGACCTTGCTTTGAAGAGATCTACTAGAAAAGGGACGGGTTCCATCTCAATCTACCGGCTCTCAAAAGTCCGTAGCAAAAGTGCTACCTGGAATGCCATATCAAGCCACGGCCCTGTACAATTCATTATAATTCCTGGTTCTTTCTCGGGCACTCAGAGGGGTAAAGCTGTCAGTCGGACATAGCAGTTGTGAGGCTCCCTGGTGAGCTTGTCGTAGGCGCCCGGCGTGTTGAGTTCGAGAGGCAGCTCTTCCAGCCGGAAGTTCCACAACACCAGGACCACGACCATCCGCATCTGCACATATGCCAGCTTCCTCCCGTAGCAGCCCCTGGGGCCCATACTGAAGATCATGTTCCGCCCTCGTGCCGCGTCGAAGACCTCCCTTGTGCCATCGGTCGAATCGACCAGCCACCGCTCCGGCGCGTACGTCGCCGTGTCGAATTCCGAGGCACCGCCCTTGCCCAGGTCTGCCGGTCCCTTGGAGGCGGCGCGGGCTGCCGGCGTGCGCAGCGACTCGTCGACGGGGAACCCAGGCTGCGTGTAGCCGGCCTGGTTCCACACCTGGAAGACGACGGTGCCCTTGGGGATGCGGTACCCGAGGACCTGCGCGTCCTGCGTGGCGCTCCGGACGCACATGGGCGCCGTCAGCGACACGCGGAACAGCTCCTCGATGCTGGCGTCCAGGTACGGGCACCGGGCCTGCATGATCTCCTGCGCGGTGGGGACGCGCTTCTGTGAGATCGCTTGGGGAAAGGCTTCACGAAGGCTGGCACGCAGCTTGGCCTGCTGGACTTGGTTGGAGGCGAGCGTCTTGATGGCCCATTGGTTCGAGTTCGAGGTGGATTCGTGACCCCCGAGGGTGAAGCCGTATAGCTGTCGCAATGTCAGTCGTGTTACAATTGCTATCGGAATTAGGCCTTACTTCGTCGTAGAACATGCGCGTGTGAAAGGCCGGAGGGCGCTGTTCCTTGGTTGCTTGACTGCTCTCTCGACGTACCATCTCGTCCACGGCACAGCGGATCTTGGGCTCATCTGACTTGGACTGAACTCGGTCGGCGGATAGATCTGTCTGGTGCCTCAGAAGGTCTTCCTTGACCTCTATCGCCGTCTTCATTGCCTTTCTCTGCCGCAGAGCCCAATGCGCAAGTACCGGAAAGAGTGACTTCATCGCCGTCTCGAGACTGTCCGAAAGCTTGAGGAGAGACTCGACGACAGAATTAGGCGGTGCATGTGGGAACACTACTGGCGTGTCCTTTCCGTCGCGCTGCTCCATGTTGTTGGACGGCAGCGAAGCAAGAGAAGAAAGGTAGTCGACGTTCGGCTGCGTCGCGCTGAGCCCTTCCAGGCCGGGACCGAAAGTGAAGCCGAGCACGGCGTCTAGCGCACAATGACTGATGTCCTTCAACGCCGTGAACGGGCGGCCCCTCGCCAGGCGGGCCTTCTCCCGCCACAGAGCGGTCATGCGTGTCGCGCTCTCGTGCAGCAGGGGCGCGGCGACCTTGTTGAGGAAGCTCGGGGTCAAGATGTCGCCGATCAGCCGGCGCCGGCTCTTGAACTCGTCGTTGGTCTGCCACCTGCTGTGGTGCTCCGGGATCACGCCGCCAAGGAGGTCGGCCGTGAACGCCGAGCGGTCGAACTCCCTGATGCGGCGCATGAGGATGTCCTGCGTCTCGCGGAAGTCGGATACGATGACCCAGGGCTTGCTGAATGGCCGCCCAAAGACCTGCACGATCGGCGACTGGTGCTTGATGTTTTGCGCCCCGAGCCAGTCGTACATCTCGCCCGTCTGCTTCACGTGGCCGATCATCTCTGGCATGTCGCCCAGGAGCGATGCCGCTGCGTTTGCATTGTAGGGGATGCCAGGAATGGGGCGTGGCAGCAGTGCTCGGTAGAGGAGATACAAGACAAGCACGCAGGCCGCTGCGTTGAGGGCCAACACGATTTTGCTTGCTGTGAAGACGGACGTGAGATAGATCTCGCTCATGATGATCTAAGAAGTGCTTGCCTTTCTTTCTAGGTAGCGATGCTGTCGAACTGGAAGGGTCACGCCAAGGATTCTGGAGATCTACCTAGATAGTTTACGTAGAACAGAAGATAGCATTCACTGAGCCAAGTCGGAAATGAGAATCCGTTAAAAGACAGATGTGAAACCGTGAGCTCACATCATAACATCCAGCGTGGCAGAAGCGCGGGAGTTGGGTACGCCTCCGTCATCTCATTTCAGTCCGTCGCTTGCACTTCCCAAGAGGGTCGGCCGCTTCGATACGTTGTCTCCTGCGTACCTGCTTTTGAACCCGCGTCTGAGGGCTGCACCGGTTCATACGAAATGTCCGACTCGGGCGATGTTGCTTCATGTTTGTCCGCGAGACGTTGAAAGTATCACTGATCAGGCCTGACCGGCCGGCTGGGAAAGTTCTCATGCCGTCCATCTGTTGACGCCTGCTACAGTCCCGAGATCCCGGGAGGTCATCCCCATCCGTGCGTCTTCCACGACTCGCGTACACATATTCGGGCGGCCCCGGTCCTTCAGCCGCTTGGCTTCCGATTGCATCCGGGCGGCTTTCCCCCTTTCTTCCGGACGGCAGTCCGGAGAGGGTGAGTCTATTCTGATAGTACAGGCGACGTCGGAGCCAGGATACCGATTCACATGAACATGGTTTGTTGCTCGGACCTCCTCCGAAGTCCAACGGAGCCGAGGGCTTTGGGTTAGTTCTGAACCCTTCATCCTGTGGTTTATTAGAGTTTTGTCACTTCTTATGTTTCTTACGACGATTGATTGGAGGTTATGTCGTTTCGGAAGTTACGGAATCTTTACTACATGCAACTTGAACTGGCCTGAACAGAAAGAACTTCATTTAACCTGCTACTTGCTGTTGCTTTGCGTTCCATGTGAAGCAATCAATCTAACAAATGGCGCTGCTTCCAAGCAGCTGGTCCAACAAGCTTTCCCTGATCATCTCGCTCGTTGCCCGCGGAGAAGGTCATCGTGTTGTAGTACATGGTCACGTACGGCCCATCCTTGTTGTACGACAGCCCGACGTAAGAATGTCTCCCAATGGTGTTGGAGAAGTCTTGGGTAGGGCTGAGAGATGGAAAGTTAGCCATGTCACATTCTCCCGTTGAGACGAAACAACTTACAATGCCTTCTGCACCTGCTCGACGTAGGTGTCCGCCAACTGGTCGAAACCGCACGCGCGGAAGAAGTTGCTCAGCGATTGTGCAATTCGAAGATCCGTCCCGCCGTAGTGGCGCACGGGGATGTAGACCTTGGGCACGGGAATCGGACGATTGTGTACCATCTCCATGTTGAAGATGATCCCAGCCGTTCGGTGGGTGCTGCGCGGCAGGTCCTGCTCGGGGGCTGTCAACCCTAGGACGTGCAGTTAGAAGAGGCGAATCAGGTCTACGCCGGCGTCGATTTCGCGGCCCATTAGAGAGCCGCCGAGGGTGTAGACCTCTTCCACGCGCGCGAGGCAAGTCTCCTTGGTTCGGAGGTACAGTTTGAAGCGCGCGTCGGTCGGCTTCACGGCATCGAAGGCGATCAGCTCAAGGCGAAGGATGCTTTCGTTGTCACGCTGCCTCTTGTACCGGTAGACGAAGTCGCGGATGTATTTGAATGAAGGCTCCAGATTGAGTGGCAGTTGCGCAATAACATCGGTGATGATTTCGCCTGCGTGGTTTTGCTGGAGGAGAGAGATGGGAATGGGGTAGAAGTACACCTTCGGTGCCGGGTTCTCCCCTTCCAAGTCGAACGAGATCGTGTTAGTCATCATATGCTCGTTGGGCGCCATCTTCGACACAATATCGTTGGCGAACTTGGCTTCCACGTGGAGGTGCTTCTTGAAGAACTCCCACAGCTCTCCGTTGACGGGACCGGTTCCTTGGCGCAACAGGCGCGACATGACAACCTCAGGTTCATCCTGATTGAAGGGATCCTTTGTCGTTCCGGCTAAAGGCCCAATCGGCTCAGAGCCGACTCGAATCTTGGATCTGTTGAGACCCACGTTCCAGCTGAGCTCTGCAGGGGAGAAGTCGTCGGAGCAGAAGCTGTCGAAGTGAGGGACGCGAGCACCCGACTTGGTGGCTATTGGACGAGGTCCCAGTGACGGGATGACGAACTGGTTCACAAACTCGGCATACTGCTCCTGGTCCTCCGCAGAGTATCCAGCACTCTGCATGAGGGAGAAGAGAGGATGAGAGATTTCGTCCCACCAGAACTGATAGTCCTCTTGGCGGCGGGTGAACTCGGGACTAGGCGTGGCTACAACCATCGTGGATAATTATTAAGGTCTCGGAAACTGAGAATGTGGCTAGTCGTGTAAGGACAATTAGGGAAATGAACTCGGGATCAACAAAACTGGCATGATTCTCTGGACTAGCTAGTCAAGGGACCGAAAAGGCGGAACTTGGGATTATATAGAAGAACAAGTGAAACACTGAGAACTTGAGGCGTTATGGTCCCAAAGTTGCTGAACAGGTAGGACGGCAGAGAAGAGGCCCAAAACGTTACTCGCATTACAGGACCCGTACAAGTATGCCTACCGGCGCCGATTGGCCAACTTCAACATGCCTGAGACCGTGGAGTCAGCCATGTTCATCTAGGTCTTTCTGTTCTCAAATTCTGCCAATTTTGGCTTGCCTGGGAGAAACAAGATTGTCAATGTTGAGTTGAGAATGTATTTGTTGCAGTCAACCGTGAGTGGCTGTTTGAGAACTCCAAAGGCGAGTGCGAGGCATGGCATTGTGCCCGTGCTTGAGCCTCCAGCTCCGAAAGTCCAATGAGTCCATATCTAACAGACGTTCCGGATACGATAACGACGGTTGCGATTACAACGGAACACCGAACAACCGTCTGATGGCTGTCGTCTTAAATTTACCCCCCTCTGAAGTCCGCAATTGTCCGTGCCCGGCTCTCAGTTTAGAAATTCGCGACTGACGGCTTTTTTCAGAGGTCGGATCCGAATGTCTGGTAACGCCAGTCCTGTATAAGCGCCGTGAGCCGCGAGCTTCGCTTTGGTCGTATATGTAACACATGTGAAGGCAGCCAAAACAAAATCAGACCCCCCCAAAATTGCACATCGATCTTACCGGGACGCCACTTTTCCTTCGTCCAAAGCCAGTCTCACAACATTACTCCCATTACACCAGCGCAGGCCGTTGGACGATGGACTCTCTTGTTTTACCCCTGCACTGGCCGCCTCAGTTGGTGCGCCTGATGAGCAATCCTCAAGCTCTTACTGCTGCTATCATTCTTTCCGTTGTCGTTCCGCTTGTGCTTCGTTGGATTACTTCGGACCGATCTATACCCAAGATTACGAGCTCAAAGTCCTGGTTTGCGAGCAGACAGGACTTCGCTGCCCATGGCGTAGAAATCATCGAGAATGGCTTCAAGCAGGTCAAAAGCGGCGTGTTCAAGGTTACTGCCCTTGACGGTAAGCTTCCCCTCCTACCGTGATCATAAAGCACTATGTGTGGAAGACTATACCTCACACGTCACAGGGTCCGACTTGGTTCTACTTGCGCCCGAGCATTGGCTGGCCATTTGCAAGAAGAAGGATGATGAAGTTGCTCCCGCCCGTAAAGAAGTTTGTGCTCTCGTTAGATACCCCTGGCTAGCTGCAACTGACGCCAGGTAGTTCTTTCTATGCGACTTGCACGGAGCGCCATTTGAGGAGCCGTTTCTATATCGCTATCTCGCCGCTCGAATGCCAGGGTTTGGTACGTTGTCAACTATCGAAATAGCATGGACTTTGGGCTAAATTTACATTAAAAGATCGTCATCTAGACGTGATATCCCAGGCGCTAGATGAAGGGATCTCAAGCGTTTTAGATAAGGGATTCGACTATTCCCGTGGTGGTAGGTCTGCATCTTGTGCCACTGGGCCATATTACTGACGTTACCGTGTTGAAGCATCGAGGGGAGTGATAATGCAGCCGCAGATCTTACACGTGTATTCTCACGTTATATGGAGAGTCATCCTTGGAGACAGCTTCAAGCCTGAAGTGGTTGATATTTTCGAGAAGTATTCAGCGACGCTCATTCCCGTTATGAAGGCACTCAAGGCACAGAGGCCGATGATGGCCCGCATCACCGCCGCGTTCTCACAAGACGTACGCAAGGTCAACGAGCAGCTTGATCGCGCGACCGCATTCTTCACACCCATTTTGGAGCAGTGCTCCCAGGCCTTGGAGCAAGGTCTCTCAACTAGCTCGATCAACAACGACTGGTTCGAAGAGCTGGTGCGCATGGCGCCGCCTGAGAGGCGCCGGGATTACAAGTTCCTTACCAACGTTTTGATCGGATTTGCCTTTACCTTCGTCTTCTCCCCTGGACCCTCGACTACTCAAATCGTTTACGAATTTGCGTTTCGTCCCGATTACGTGGATGATGTCCTCCAGGAAGCTTGTGAAGTTCTTGGCCCCCAACCAGACGGCTGGATCTTCACGCGGGATAGTCTCCGTAGGCTTTCTCTGCTGGACAGCTTCTGCAAAGAGACTCACAAACATCACCCCACAGCCGCATGTGAGTAACACAACAGATGAATCGCATATCTTAGGAGCAAATCACTGACTCGTATCATCCGTGCACAGCCAACTTGATGAAGAAGATCCACAAAACCCAGACGCTTCCCAATGGAGTCGTCTTACCTGCAGGGACTGTGTTTGAGGTCGTCATGACCGCCGCGCATCTGTCGAACCCGAGCTTTGAGGATCCGGCGCAGTGGAATGGTCGCCGTTACCATGAGTTGCGACAGCAGATGCCATCAACAGCGACCGGCGCCAACAAATATGACTGGGGCACTGCGACTAGAGATGATGTCAACTTTGGCTACGCCTCCCACATGTGTCCTGGTCGCTGGGCTGGATGTTCGATTGCAAAGATGTTCCTCATCAAGCTGCTGTCTCGTTATCAGATTGGACCCGAAGATGGAGAGAACGTGCGATACAAAGACTTTCATTCTGGTCAATACGTGAGTACACCCAAGCTATCATGTACTGGAAGCAATCGTTCTCGAAGCTCTCCTGTTACTGACTGAACTGTATTTGTTAACGGCTCTTCAGATCCTACCCAATCCAACCAAGAATATTATGATACGACCAAGAAACCGAACGCACCTTACGTAGTTACAATTTGGGTCATCAAATCGAAGAAGGCAGGGTTGTGGAAGAGATTGGAATATACGATTGTCAATTGCTGTATGTTGAATACTATGCTAGAAAGAAACCCATATCCCAGACACTCCTAGTCTATACCTAGCCTCATACAGTGGCCAATGAAATGATTCTGCGCAAACCCTAGTCTCTCTAATCAAGGCGGTCGATAACCTCTTCAGCTGTTCTCAGACCGGCCGTGATAGCACCTTCCAAGTAGCCCTTCCACTTGTAGGCCGTCTCACCTCCTCCGAAATGCAAGTCCCCGAATGACTCTCTCAAGGAGTCGCCATACTTGCGCAGCATGCCAGGTCCCATAGATGATGTTGGACCACCCCAGATGTATGCCTCCTTTGTCCATTCGACCGTGGTAACTTCGGTGACGTTCCGGGCTTCAGAAGCCAAGTCTGGGCCGACAAGCGTAGCCAGGTGTTCAATAATGCTCTCCTCGCGCTCAAGGTTGCTCAATCGATGCCAAGCGGAGGCAACATCGCCTGAGATGAAGATCATCAAGCTATACTGCTCCATCTCAATGTTGCAGCAGTCGAAGCTGAAGACGATCGGTCCGTTGCGCGACGAGAACTTGCCCACCAGGCCGGCTTCCCGCCACCAGGGCGATGCATAGTTGAGAACCGTCTTAGCATAGATGCCCGGCATGGTCTGGCTGACTACGGCTCGCTTGGAGGACGGCAGTGGCGGGGTGAAGTGGATTTGCGAGTAGGTGTTAGTCGGGATCGCGAGAATCGCCTTCTTGGCCTTGACGCGGAAGCCGGATTTCGTGGTAACGTAGACTTCCCCAGGACCCTGCTGAACAATTCGGTTGACTGGACTGTTCAACATAATACTGTCATCGGGCATGTCCTTTGCAAGAGCGTCGGTGATGGAGGATGTTCCTTTGGCATGTTTAGAAACGGAGGCTTAGATTGACGAAAGCACATGGGGATTACGGGAGCACGTACCGTTCTTGACGAGGAGCGATTGTGCACCATCCTCGCCCTCTGAAGCGAGACTCTCGAGGCCATAACCGGACTGGATGTAGTCGAGAAGGTAGTGCGCTCCAACTTCCTGGGGCATGCGACCAACGAGACTGCTGCTCAAGCTCTCGGCAGCTGCGCGGACGTCGGGGTCTTTCCACAGACCGGCTTTGGCCAACCAGTCGGAAAACGAAACGTCCTTCTCCTCGGGAAATTCGTCAAAGTTTTCGATATCGACCTTGGAAGCAGAGATACCGACCAACTGTTGGAACTTTTGGACAGATTCACCGGATTTCTCCTGTTGTTGGGGAACGATTCACGTCAGCCATGGCTCGGATTTGGCGCGGGAGTGGTTGCAGCTTACTGTTTCGAATGACTCCCGGTAAATTTCGCCGTCGTAGCCTTGGCGAATGTTGTCGCCGGTGTCGTACTGGGCGAAGGTTTCCAGATCGTATTCCTCACATAGAGCGTACACGGTCGGCTGCCTCTTTTGGTTGATGTAACCGGCTCCCATCTCGATGACGGCACCAGGCTGGCTCTGCAACACCTGTGTCTGGCTCCGGCCGCCGATGCGGTGTCTCGCCTCGAGGACAAGAACGCTGTATCCGGCCTTCGAGATGTTGTGCGCAGCCATCATGCCGGAGAAGCCGCCGCCCACCACAACAACATCCACTTCAGCATCTGGCTCACCGTGGTCGGCTGTGTTGAACACGGTTTCGTCTGGAGTCCATGGCTTTGGTTCACTGTTCACCTGCAAGGTTGGCACGGCGTCAGGGGTGAAGACGGTGTGCGAAGCCGTTCCGGGGACGAAAGTGGGCACGGATGCTGAGGCTGTGAGAATTCCATCGAGGGAAGAGACGATAGACGAAACGATAGACATTGTAAAGTTGTATCTCTAGCTGAAATACAAGGTTGCAAAAAGTATCGGAGAAAGACTTCGGCTGCAAAACAGCAGGAGTAGAGTGACCTTGCCTGCACTCCCGCAAACCAGTTTAGGAATCAAGAAGCTCGGCGAAGACGTTCGAGTCAATGAGCTCCTGGTATTGTAGATGCGTAAACTGAATTGATGGATCGTAAGCGTGTGTTGGAGATAATTCATCGCACCGAAAGACGAGTTGAAGCGATGCCTTTTATGCGTTTTCTCTTCCCTACCCTGCTCAACTCTTGAAAGGTTGACTTACACCCTAAGACTGAGAGCTTGTAGACATGGACGTGCGGCTCAGCCCTACGCTACCGCAACCCGCGGACATTCCGACATTTCAGCATCCTGAGCCGCGTCATGCCATGTTGGCGAGTCCGAATCAGCGGAGTTGACCTTGGCTCTTCTCAAGAGTTGACTGGCGTCTTGGAAGCGCACATGGGATATCGAGGCGGAGCAAAAGCGTGGCACTGATCAGCGGTAACAGAGAACGGCACAGGGCCGATACATCATGGCCAAGACTGTGAGATTCTCCGCTCCGCATCGCCATGCCGTGTAGCAAAAACCCATCTGTATCACCAAACACTTACTGTGTAGCGGGCAAGTCCGCAATAGACACCGCATTCATGTCTCAGGTAGCTTGGAGGATCACGCCTTCTACGTGGGCCAACCCTGGTCTGGATGCTCCTGCAGCTTGGGTTACGCCCGGCTGTTATGTTAGACACGCTGGGAGCGGGCGAGAAATTCGATTACGCTAAGCTTAGCGCTGCTAGCTCGAATCAATCTCACTGCCCAGCGCACATGGCGTAGCAACAACAATCACCCAATAGCGTGTGTGGAGGCTTGTAAGCGAGAGCGAAATATACCAGGGGGCATTGGCGAGAGCGAACAGAATGCGTGGACGCTGATCTTTGGGGAAAGCTGCGCCACTGTGGCAAGTACACATAGAAAGCTGAGATGTGAATCTTACTTCTAAATTAAAGTCAAGCCTAAACTTCTGAGACTGTGATCATGAATTCGAGGGACGATCGGATCGGAACGCTCGGGTCTCATGCGAGATGCCAAGCAGTCAATCTCGTCTGTCAACGTGGACTTGAGTGCTTTTCTAATACTCCAAGTACAATCTCAGACTTTGTATTTGGGCTCTTAGACACCAGAAGTGGAATGAAGATACTTCTATAGACACATAGACCTAAATTTACCTGTGAGGAAAGAAAATGGGTTGAAAATTTGATGAAGTAAAGAACGCGACAACATATTCAAGCGCCACGTCCAAGAGTTGGCCAATGATCAATGATACTAGGGTGACTTTTAGTAATTGGAAGGACTAGACGTGCGTGTAAATCTGGCGTTTATGCTCGAGAAGTAGGAAAGAGATCAAAAATCAGATAAATTGGTCTCACTATGAGATTGAAGAACGCGATAGTTAGGTAGGCGTGACATGAAGTAGTCTATCCCTTTGGCTTCGAGGATCACCTTGCCTTGGCTACAAGTTGCAGTTGCCGCAAAACGAAACGTAGTTTAAAGTTTAGCCTACATTTATAGAAGTCTTCCATTCTAATTGCTTGTTCCAAAGGTCGAATAGTCAAAGGGGCAGAATTTTATGCCAAGGCAGTCGAGAAAAGATCTTGAGAATTCTAGCATGTCGTCATTACGCCACGACCAATGCTATAATCTAAGTGTTACGCGGCTAAGTACGAGTGGTTGAAGTGAAGTAAAAGTAATGGCTTGATCTTTAAGTCCTACGATGTGGTAGAGTAAAAGTAAAGGCCCCCTTATAGGGGTAGGAAACGGAGTAAAGTTGTTTAAGTAAGCTACTTAAGTAAGTAGTTACTTATATACATAGCTACAAATAGTTTTAGCTATTACAATACACCCCCTAGACTTAAAAGAAGTTTGAAGACGCTGTACTTATAGCCTTTTAATATATAGTTAAAAATATTTATATTAATATTTAATAAAAGAGAGTATAAATAAAAAATTTTATATTATAAAAGAAATTAATAAATAAAATAAAAATCCCTTTATTTTATTAATACTACTTTTGCTTTATTATAATACTTTTATTACTATTACTAGAGTAGTTATACTTTTATTTATATAGTAAAAGGTAAGTAAAAAAATTAATAAATGTCTTTAGGTGCTTTTAATTAGCTGGATTTAAGTGAATACCCGGTTTAAAGTAAGGAAATAATAATCCTTTAAAAACTTTAATTTTTTTTTTAATAATAATATTTATATAAAGTATAAATACCCTTAATTTTACCCCTAATACTACAATACTCTACTTTATGTAGTTTAAAGGTATTAATAGTATTTAGTTTAAGATATAGTATTTTAATAGTTTATATAGTATAATAGTTAATAATACTTTTAAAAGAAAGTAAACTAAGTCTGTCTGTATAGTATATACTATAAAGTATATAAAGGATAAGGTTAATAAGGAAGCTGTGGTTATTGTATTAGTTATAGCTATAGCTATTAAGGCTGTTATTAGTATGTTTAATTATTTTTTTTTATATTATTATTACTTAAATTAATGTGTGTTTTGATTTAAACTAACTTAATAATACTAGTAGTAAGGGGGGCTTTATAGAGCTTTTTAAGTAGGAGACTGTTTTTGCCCCTCCTAATAGTAAGTTTATTTATTGCTATTTTAGTTAGGTTATATTTAACTTTATATTTATATAGACTCTAAAAAGAAGAAGTACTTTACTCTTATAGTTACTTAGTTAGTTAATTATAAGGAGTTTATAGCTTTTTAGAGTAAATTACTTTTATTTTTATTATTATAAGTTTATACTAATTATTTTAAATAGTTTTGTACTATATTAAGGAGGTAGTTAATACTACCTCTACTAGCTAGCTTACTATAGCCTAGGGAGAGGTTATAAAAAAGGGAGGTTTAAAGCTTTTTACTAATACCTTTTTCTCTATTCCTAAGATGCCTAAGTTACTCCTAAGTAGTTATAGTAAGTTTAGTTTTTTTATATTATTCTTTTAGTTTAGTTACTAACTTTGTTTTAATATAGTTAAAAGTATAGTAGTTTTTAATAATAAGGGTATTTAACTTAGGGCTTTTATTTATATTTAGTATATTTATAGTATATTAGTTAATAGGGACTTTAGTATATATAACGCTCTAATTAATAGTTTAAAGTATTATTACTATAAGGATAAAAAGAAGCTTTATACTTTCTTTTTTAGTAATAGCTTTACTTAGTACTAATAGAATAGGTTCTTTATTATAAAGACTATAGCCTAGTATAGGGACTTAAGTATATTATTCTTATAGCCCTTAATAATATAAAGGCCTAGCCTTTACTAGTATTTATACTAAAGAGTAAGAGTAGTAGTTAGGAGTTAACTCCTTTAGGGAAAGGAACGGGAAAAGCTTTAGCTTTTTTAATACTAGCTTTTAAAGTTAAGATGACCTTTATAAAAATAACTCCTTTAAAGCTATTTAAAGTAGCTATTATTTTATAAACTTTTAAAAAGGTAGTTAAAGTAAGTATTAAGGACTATTCTTTTATTTATAATAAAGAACTTTTATAATTAACTATTACTTAAACAAACCTTAATACTTTAGTTATAGTTAACTTTAACCGAAGTATAGTCTTTTTATTCTAGTTTATATTAGATATATTTAAGGATACTTTATAGGTTAAATATAAAGAGGTATAAGTCTACTTTAGTAGTAGTAGTATTACTTAACTCTACCCTAGTATAAGTTTATTTTAGTAGTAGTAGTAATAATAAAAGTATAAGTCTACTTTAGTAGTAGTATTAATAGTAGTAGTAGTATTTAGTGTGGTAGTGGCGCTTAGTGTGGTATAGTAGTGGTTTTTTTATAGGAGCTTTTTATACTTTTTAGCCCTTAGGTTAAAAGGAATTAAATAGACGTAGGCCCAAGGCTATATTTACTTTATATATTTTTTTTGTTTTTTATAATATATAATTTAATATTTTAAAGGTTAAGGAGTACTTTAAACTATTTAAACTTTAAATAAAAGAGTACTTTAGTAAAACTATTAGTAAGTATTTTATTAATTAGTATATAGATAATATTAAATAACTTTTTAGTATACTTTTAGTAAAGTTATATATTTTATATATTAATATAGTGAAGTTTTGTTAAAATACGCTCCCTTTTTTTTATTATAAAGTATATAGTTTAATAGTTATTATAGTGGATTTATTATACGTTACTTAGTTTGAGTTTAAGGTTTTTAAAGAGTTTTTTAAGAGTAATTGTTTTTTTTGTAGTATACTTGAGGCTGAGAAGTTTAGTTTTAGTTGTTAAAGTTGTTATAGTGTATGATTTTATAGTTTTTTATTAAATAGGGCTGTTAAAAAGTAAAATAATATATTCCTAGGACAACCTTTATATTCTTTTATTATTTATAAATAAAGTATTTTTAGTAATTAAGAGTACCTATACTCCTTTATCCCTTAAGTTATTATAGTAGAGTAAGAGGTAATAAGTATAGTATAGGTAATAAATAACTTAATTTATAGTGATTTAGTGTTTATAGAAAGGGTTTATTAGGAATTTTAAAAGAATAGTATAAGTGAAAGCTATATTAGGGTAGATTATAATTATAGTATATAAAATTAAACTAATCTTTTTTTAGTATAGTTTTATATTAGTATTAATAGGGTCTTTAGTGTTTTTTTTAAGGGGGATAAGTAGTAATAGAGTTAAAGGGTAGTAGGAGTTTGTGAGGTTAAACTTTTTTATAATATATTAAATGTATTAATTGTAGGTAAGATAGATTTTTTTTGTTTTATAGTTGTGGATAACCTAGATCTTAAGGTACTACTTAATGGCTTTCTATTTTTTAAATTTATACTTTACTTTAATACCCTTAATAATTTACTTTGTTTTTATAGTATTGTCTTTATAGTTTATAATAAAAATGTTATTTATATAAAAAAGAATAAGTATATAGTAGTTATAGCTTTAAAAGAGGTACGGGTTTTTATTAGTTAGTATAAGTCCAAAGCTTTAAAGGGTTAAAGAGAACTCTTTGTACTAAAAAAAAGGAGTATCCTTTAGACTATAAAGGGTATAGTAAAGTTTAAGAAGTTTACTACTTTATTTAAAGTCTTTAGGGAGGTAGTATATAACTAGAGGGTTATTAGGTCCTTTTTTAGTATTTAGAAATATATTAACTATGTTAAACTAGTTAACTTTAAAGTTAAATTGTGCTATAAGGGCTATAGTAATTCTAAAAGTATAAGCTATAAGTGTGGCTGTGTAGGTTTGTTTAAGGGGATGTTTTTTTTAAAAATCCCTATAGATATAAAGCTTTGTTTTATAGTACTAGAGATACCCGTTTTTATTAAGTTTATATATAAATACTTACTTAAAGGGGATTGACTTTATTTTAGTTTTATAGGAGTTAATAACTTTTTATACCTTTATTTTTTTAAACTTAAATACTTTTTTATTAGTTACTTTATAAAAGTAGTTTTTTAGTTTTAGTAGTAGTAAGTAAATACTTTAGTATATAGTTAGAGTTTTGCTAAGTTAGTTTAAGTAGACCTTTGTATCTAGCATAACTAACTTAACTTACTTTACTTTATTAATTAAAATAAAAACTATATAGTAATACGTATAGTATCCCTAAGTTACTTTTTTTAAAGCATAGTTATAATCTAGTATATATATATTAAAAAAGGCGTTCTAGTTGTATTTAGTATTAAGGAACGCAAGTAAGTTATAGAAGTATAGTAATTTTTATAGTTTTAGTTTAAGTTAGTTTAAATCTTTATAGTTATATACTTACTCTAATCCCTTTAGGGGGCTATTTGTTTTTTTTAAATTTATATATAGTTATATTAAGAGAGAAAGTAAGTTACTTTTTTAAAGTAAAAAAGATTTAGCTTTTATATTTAGTTTTTATAGGACCTTAGTATTAGTTAGTATAATAATTTTATTTTTAATTTTTTTATAAAAAGAGTTAACTTTTAGAGTAAAGAGTAGGTTAAGGAACAATAATAGCTTATAGGCTTTATATATTTTTATATTAAGTACAGAGCTTTTTACTTTTTATGCGTAATTCTAAGTTTTTTTAAGTATTAGTATAGGGTTTAGGGTTAATAGTTACTCCTTATACTAGTTAAATAGTTTTAAATTAGCTTTTAAGATACTTTTACTTAGGTTTTTAGTTATTAGGGTAAGTATTAATAAAGATAGTTCTTTTTTATTATATATTAATAGAGTATTAGTTATTTTAAAAATACTTAGGACTTAAAGTTTAGTATTAAGGGAGGAGATAGGTTTTTAAATAGTTTTAATTATAGTGCGGGCTACTTTGCCTTATTCTACTACTTTTATATTAAGTTTTAAGTAGAACTTTATTTTATTAAAGGTTATATTGTGTGTGATAATAACTTATTTAAATAAGGGTACTTAAATTTAATAAAGGTTATAGGTATTTAAAATGTATCTTATAAGGTATCTAAGGTGTACTTTTGTTTTTACTTTAAAGTTACGTTTTTTTTAATTTATTTTATAGTTTTTTTAAGGGGGTATACTTTATAACTATATATATATATTTAGTTCTAGTAAGGGTAAAGGTTGTGTGTTAGAAGGGCTTAATAAAAGGGTTATTATTAGTAAAGGTACTAGTAGAATTAGGTTTTTTTAATTTAGATTAAAGAAAGCTATACCTTTTATTTAAAGGGGCTTATATTATAAAAAAAAGCTATAGCTATAGCTACTTTTATTTATAAAATAAGGGGGAGGCTAAATAAAGTAAGTATTTTAATAATTTATAGTATTATTTTTTATTTAGTATACTTATCCTTTTTATTTAGTTTTTTTATATATAATAGAGTTATTTTAATTTTAATTCCCTTTTCTAGGGCCTATTACTAGTACTTAGTATAGCTATATATTATAATTACTATACGTTTAATATTTTAATAGATTTTATAAATAGATATACTATACTACTTTATTACTTAGTATTTAAATATGTTTAGTATATAAAAAATGGATTTGTATTATTTATTAATATAGGGGAAGGTAAAGAGGTGGCTAGTATACTTATTTTTAATTACTATAAGTTAGTAGTTTTAATTATACTCTTTAAAGTAGTTAAAAAGGTTTTAAGATATTTATTTATATAGTTGTATAGTTTGACTTTTAAAGGTTTATTTTAAAACTACTTAAGTAGCGTAGGTTATTGTGTAATACTTATACTAAAGGTGTATTAGGCTTTTAAGTTTTATTCTTTAAGTATTATATAGGAAATAGTTAAGTACTTTAAGTCCTAGGTACTTAGAATAAAGATACTATATAAGGGGATTATTATTATAGTTTTTTAGTTAGTAGTAGGACTTTTAAAAGGCTATAGTTAATATAGTTATATTTATAGTTATAGTAAAGTTAATAAAAATATATAGGAATATAAAGTAGGAGGAAGTGACTTTAAATTCAAAGAAAATAATATTTATCCTCTTTTTTAACTTTTTAATTATAAAACTTTTTTTATTATTATTTATATAGAGTAAAGTATTATAACTAGTATACTAAATACCTTTTTTTTATAAAAGTACTTTAAAAATAATATTTATATAGAAGTTTTTTATATAAGTAACGTTTATTAGTATTAGGTTAAGAGTATTTAGTTTATTTAAGTTATTAAGTATATTCTTTATAACCCTTATACTTATTACTAGAATAGAGTATAAAGTAGTTCTTAATTTAATATATCCCTTTTTATTAGGGGGGTAAATAGAGTTCTTTTTAAAAAGGGAGAGGTTATTAATAAAATAGATTGCGCTGTAGTTATTAAATACTATATTTATACTTAAAGTATAAAGAGTAGTTAGGGGAGTAGAGAAAATGTTTATAGTATGTATAGGTAAAGTAGGGGTCCTTAGGGCCTTTTAAACTAGTTTACTACTAATTATAACTACGACTTAGTATATTATTAAAAGGGTTAGTTTAGAGGTAGCTTTAGTATTTAAAGTATTTATATTTTTACTTCTTTTTTTTTTTTATTTAGTAAAGTATATTAGACTTAAGTAATAGGGGGGGTTAACTTTAATTTAATTAGTTTAAGTAAGTTTAACTAAAAGGCTTTAGTGCTTTTTTATATTAAGTTTCTTTTAAATTTTTTTAGTTTTATTAGGGGTAATTTTAGTAATAGTATAGTTACTTTATTTAGAGATTATAAAGTAGATATGTTTATAGTTTATAGAAGTTTAATTATAGTTTTAACTATAAATATACTAAATCCTTTTAGGTTTAGTAGTAGAGGATTATAAGGCTTTAGAAATTATAGTATTAAAGTAATTTATAAAGGTTAAAAAAATACTAAATAATTTACTTTTAAACTTAAGAAGTAAGTTTTTATAAAGGAGGTTTTTAAGTATAAATACGTAGTTTTTAAACGAAATTTAGATTTAATTAAGCCTTTTTTTTATAAAAACCTATTTAAGTTTATTCTATACCTATTCTAGAGTAATTTTTTACTCTATAGTAAAAAGGAAGTTTTAAACTATAAGTAGTTTTATTACGTTTAGAAGGTGGTATTGTATTGTTTAAAGGTATATAGCTTAGAATTCCCTTAGTTAGATACTTAGTATAGTACTACTATTTACCTTTTTTAGTATTACTTAGTACTTTTATTATATTATAGCTAAGAGACTAGTGTTACTTAGAGAGTATTAGGTTTAAAGGCTTTAGAGTAAGTTATAAAGGGAGGTGTTTTTTTAGTTAAAGAGTTTAAACTAAATTAGTTTAAGGATATCTAGGGATACTAATTTATTAATATATAACTTAATTTCTTTAAGGGCTTTTATTTTTTACTTTTAAACTTTATTATTAGTAGTTTTATTAAAGATATAACTAAAATAGTTATTAAGTATACTTTTGTTTTATTTAGTAAGAGGTAGGTTATACTTTAGTTTAGGTTTATTACTATTAGGTATTAAATTACTTAGGGTTTTATTATTTAAAAAGGGCCCTAGAGTACTTTTAAGTTACTTCCTTTTACTTTAGGAATAAGTTTATACTTTAGAGGCTTTTATAAAGTTAATACTATTTTTATATTTAATTAAAGTACTAAGTTAGTACTTAGTAGTACTATTTTTTTATAAGTTAAAGTAGATTTAATAAATCTTTTTTATTTTTATGTTTTAGTTATAAAGTTACTAAATAAATAAAATTAAAGATACTTCCCTTAGGGGCTTATTTAGTAAAACTAAGTTATTAAGGTTAAGTTAGGACTAGATTCTTTATATAACTACTTTAATTTAAAGGTTTTTAAACTATATAGGGTAGTTGTACTACTTTATAAGTTTATAGGAGAATAGGAAGGAGGAGGTTAAAGTTAAGTTTAATATAGTTAAATTAAAATAGTGGTTAAAGAATTAAAATATTATAATAAAAGAGTGTTTGTATAAATATTTTTTTAGTAAGTATATTTACTTTAAAGATAGTAGTTTAAAAGTATAGTATAAGCTAGGTTTATAATTGTTATATAGTTAAGTATAAGTAGTTAAAGTAAAGTAAAAGTAATAGTTTGATTTTTAAGTTCTATAATATAGTAGAGTAAAAGTAAAGGCCCCTTTATAGGGGCGGGAAATAGAGTAAAGTTATTAGATTTCGCGTATATTTATATATATATAAAGCTATGCCTTAAGGGCCATTAACGCGTTTTTCGCTTTAATAGCACTATAGACTTTTAAACCCCCTAAACATAGTTACAGCCTTTAAAGCCGGTAAAACGTTACTCTAGAGTAGCTATTAGCCACTTTAAACGCTAAAATCTACCTATTTATTATAGTATATTAGTAGCTTTAAGCTATATAATTTAATATACTTCCCTAATAAGGGCCTTTTAAGGGCCTTATTAGATTTAATTATAAATAAAATTATATACTAACTATACTTTAACTACTCTATAATTACTTTTATATAACTTAATTCTCTAGGACTATAATCCCTTTAAAGTCTTTATTTTAAGTAGTTCTATTATCTTTATTAAACCTTTATTCCTATAGTAAAAAGAGTAATACTATTTTTAAAGTACTTAAGAGCTATAATCCCTTTTATTTATTCTTTATTAGTAAAGTTAAGGCCCTTATAATGTTTACTTTAAAGTTTAGTATTATAAAGTACTTAAAGCTAAACTATTTAATTTACTATATTAAGTTACTTAAAAAAAAGTTTAAAGTAAGTACTAGTAAGTAACTTTATAAAGCTATTTACTATTAACTATACTATAGGCTAATATTTAACTTTAATATAGCCTTTTTAAGCCTTTTAATATAACTAGTAGTTATAAATATTAATATAGTAAAGCTTTATATATAATTAAACTATCTCTTTATTAATAAAATAAATTATTTATTAATTATTATATTAAATATATATACTTAGTATAGTGGCGTTAGGAGTAGAAGTAGTACTAAAGGTCTACTTACTAAGGTCTACACAAAGCGTAGTTATTAAACAACTTATAAAAATAGCCTTTTTAACTACTTAAAAAAAAGTAAGAAGCTTAGCTTTAGTTATTAATATAGTTATAGTATTCTATTTATTAGCTTACTACTTAATAAAGTTACTAAAAAGCTTAATTATAAATACTTAAAAACTTTTATAGTTTAGTATATTATTAGTAAAGTTAGTATCTAAAGTAATTACTAAACTATTATTAGAGCTACTTTTTTTATAACTAAATTTAAAGTAAAGAGTACGCTTTATAAAGAGGTATTTAATTACTCATTCCACCTCTTTAAAGTACTTAAAACTAGGGTTATAGTTAAAGCGCGCAAAACGGCTTACTGTAAGGGCTACGTCTAGTCTTATTATTATTATACTATATATAATTAAACTAATATTACTTTAGTAATAGTTAATATTTATATATAGAATAAAGCCCTTATAAAGGAGTAACTTAAGTAATTAAATTAAAGAAGTATATAGTTACTTTACTTATAGACTTTACTTTTTTAAGTACTTAATTACTTTATTAATATAAATAGACTATAAAAGCTAAAAGCACCTTATAGTATAGTCGTAGATAACTTTAATTCTTAAAAACTATTATAAGTCTTTACTACTCTTAAAAAAGTATTACTTCTAAAGTACTCCTATAAATAAAAGGGCCTTTTTATAGTATTTAGAGGGAAAGTATAGAATATAGTTATTAATATAAAAAAAAAATAATACAGCTATACATCTAACAGTAATTCTTACCTACTACGCACTTTAGCCTAAGCTCTTTTAAACTAGCTTTTAAATAGTGTTACTATAGAAGTAGAGAGTAGTATAGGTTATAAAGTACTTTATTAAACTTAAGGATATACTCGGACTTTTAATACCCAGGGGGTATTTATATATAAATATCTTTATTAAATAAAACCTATATAAATGTATTTACTGTATTATATTATAAAAGCTTAAGATTAAAGTAGTTTATAATAACTATAAGTATTTAAAATAATATACTAATAAGTATTAAAGTATAAGTATTTTACTTATCTTTTAGCTATTAGTTACTATATATAATAAAGTATACTTTAATTTTAAAGAGTCTTTTGTACTTATTTAACTTATATATATATACCTAATAGTATTCTAAGATCTAAAAGCTATTAGTAGTACTCTTAAAAACCTCTTTTTAAAAGTTAGTCTTATAATAGCTTTATAAATAGTTCGCCTTAACTACCTATATTAAAATTATATAAGGGTAAACTAATACTTTTAAATAAAATATAAATAAGGGCTAAAGTTTTTACTAGGGGGTACTAGGAGTGGGAACTTTAGTCCACAGTTAGTACAGCACTTTGTACTTACTTAATAAAATCTAAGTACTTATAACCCCTCCTTATAGTTAAATTTTACTATTAAAGCGTTTAATATCTGCGTTTTAAAATACCCCTATAGTATATTAAATACTAGGGGTCCCCTTTAACGGGTTATAAATAACTAAGTAGCTAGTCTAGAAGTAGCTTTATTATAGAGTATTTTAAAATAATAATAGAGTACTAGCTAAAAAGGTGGCTTTATAAGACGTATATTTATACTAGGGTATATAAGTTACTAAAGCGGCTTAGTTTATAGACTTAACTACGAATATAGACTAGTAAGGGTTTATAGAAAGAAGGTTTTTATTTATTAACTTAATTATAATCCACCTTTCTAAGCGTTAATCTTCTTTAATTAGCACTTAAAAGAATAAAACGGGTAAGTTAAGAGGGGTAAGTAGGAGTTTAAAGTGAGTAAAGGAGTATTTATAGTTATAGGGTTTATTATTATTAAAGGTAATATTACTTAAGTTAAACTTATTAAAAACGTTATTAAAGAAGTTTATAAAAAGAAATACTTTATTATTTTTTTTACTTAATAAGAACAAGTAAAGCTACGTCTAAGAGTTAGTCTTACTAGCTATAATAAAGCTCTTTTAAACCTACTTAGTAATAACTTAAACGTTAAAGTTATTATAGTTACTAGTAAGTAAACTTAGGTTACTATTATAGTATTTTCTTTTATTAAATATAATATTATATATAATAATAATCTTCCTAGTTATAGAGTTCTATATTTAATACTAATTTATAAATATATAACTAATAAAAAAGCCTATAAAAGTATAGCTATAAAGGCAGTTAAAACGCTTCTTCTTAAGCTGTGTAGTAGCTATAAAAGTATATACCTTATACTTATATAATCTTAAGTACACAAGGCTTAGTTTTATAGTCTTATTACTATAAAGCTATTAATAAAGCGCTTTATATAAAGTCTTTTAACTAAGGGCTACTTAAGGCGTGTAGTTATAAAGATAGGTTACTACTTTATAAATATTAAACTATACTTTATAAAATAACTTACCACTTTTGTGCATTGTTTAAGCCTTTATTTTAATTATAGTACTAACGCACTTAGTACTACTATTTTAATTTTATATATATAGAGTAGATAGCTTAATGCGTTTACTGCGCCTCTAGAGGTTGTTTATAAAGTAGTAGTACTTTTTAATCTTACTATTATACTTAAAAGTAAGTACCTTAACGTTATATTAAACCTTTAAGAGTAAAATAAACTTTTTAAAAACCTTAGTAAGTGTCTTTATACTATAGTTATATAAATAGTAGTTCTATAAGTACTATAAAATATAGTTAATAAATACTAATATAAATATAAACTTACTATAGCCCTTAGTATATAAGTAGAAGTTAAATATAATATACTTACTAGAGCGGGTATACGCATTACTCTCCCGCGGCTTATAGTTAATAATTTACTTTACTTTACTAATACTATAAGTATTATAGCTTAAAAGGGTATTACTAAGTACTATTTTAGGGGTAATAAAAATTTAAACACTATAAGCTAATAAGAAGAGGTACTAGAGTAGTTTAGGGCCGGGGTACCTAAGCTACTAGTACTATATTTCCTTAGAGCCTTTTAAAGATCTTTATTTTTATTAAAAGTACTTTATTTAACAGCACAGAGTATACGTATACTAAATAGCCTATATAGAATCTTTATATATAAGCACCTTATTAAAAAGCTTATTATATTTTAATACTCTTTAGCTATATATAGTCTTAATAAAGCTAAGAGGAAAGTAATTAAATTTATATAGTATAGAGTACTACTTAGGGTACTTATCTTACTAGTACCTATACTTATAGAGCTAGTTATAAAAGATAAAGTTAGTTACTATAAATATATATAACGCAATATTATATAAGTATAAACTAAATTATTTATTATTAGTTAATATAATATATATAATTATATTTTTATATTTTTTAATTGTAAGGAACTTAAAGCTAGTTTATAAGTAATTACTTATACTAACTACTTAAAAGTTATTAAACTATTATTTATTTCTAAAAATATAAATAAATATACTAAAGTTAAAAAAGTAAAAGTCCTTAAAAGGATATAGTAATAGGCCCTTGTATTAAGTAGCCTAAAATACTATAAATAAATACTTAATACTCCCTATATAGTAACTATATAGTTACTAACTTTAAATCTTTTTAATATACTAAATTAACTATTTATTATTTATAAGGTTCTTTTTAACTTTTTTATAATAGTAGTTAAGCGGCTTCTATTTATTATACACATACTTTAAGAAAGTATAAAAGCAATTTTTAAAGTAGTAGTATATAAAGTATACTAAGTAAGAAGGAGCTAATAGAGTAAA
The DNA here is from genome assembly GCA_030770045.1 of Colletotrichum brevisporum. NCBI lineage: Eukaryota > Fungi > Ascomycota > Sordariomycetes > Glomerellales > Glomerellaceae > Colletotrichum > Colletotrichum brevisporum. Next base: position 1,450,762 of record JAUGSI010000011.1, read on the forward strand.
AGGAGTAGGAGATACTAATAAAACTTTACTCTATAATCTTTTTAGGTTAGTATTATTATATTTATAGCTACTAAAGTACTTAAAAGGACTATAAAAAACTACTTTATTAATAGTAAAAGTACCTTATATACTTTTTCTATATCCTATAGACTCTAGTATTTATTTAATTATAGTAGTTATTTTAGTAATAGCCTTATTAAAACTATAATTATTCTAACTATTACTTATTATTATATAATAACTCTTAACTTAAAATTAAAGTAGTAAGTAGTTAAAAGAATAAAGTAGTTTATAGATCTATAGGTCTCCTTTATAAGCCGCTTTAAGCCTAATAATATAGCCTTTATATATATTATTAACCTATATTATAAACTATTCTACTATAGTAGCTCTTATTATAAGCTACTTATTATAAATATAAATAAAATAGTTAATATATAACTAGTTAGTATACTATCGTTGTATACTTTTATAAGTTTTAAACGTTTATAAAGGTTTTAAATTAAAACTACTAGCTCTAAAGTAGCAAATAGTGCCTAAATCTTGAAAGCTTTTAATAATAGTACTCTATATCTAAAGAGATAATAAATATTTTTGCTTTTTTGTAGTATATTACTTTTGTAAGTATAGTATAGGGATAAAGAGTTAATAAGTACTTAGGGCTTTTAAAGAGAGATTCACTATTATTTTAGTATAGTAGTAGTCTACTACTTTAAACAAAGTAAAAGGTTTTTCTGGGAAATGTAGGAGGAGGGTTTATAATAAAGACATCTACTTTAGATTTTTTATGATTTAAAATCTGTAAGGGGCTCTGCATTGAAAGATAGTGGTAATAGACTTTAAATAGTTGCTAAAGTATAGCTTCTAAAGTTGAGTATTACTAATAAAGGGCTTTAAATCTATAGAAGTTGGGTCATGACTTTTATATATTAAAAGTATTTATAAGTCTTAAAGTTATAAAGCTATGATTATAGTAGCTAGGCTATTAAGGATAGTTTTAAGGGGTTAAAAGGACGTTTATAGTAATCTTTTGTGTTTAATAGAATGGTTAAAATAATTAATTATATATAGTAAGGGGTATCCATCGAGACTCGTAGTTATTAATTTATATATATTTATATATATATAAAGCTATACTTTAAGGGCTATTAATACGTTTTTTACTTTAATAGTACTGTAGGCCTTTAAACCCCCTAAACGCAGCTACGGCCTTTAGAGCCGGCAAAACATTACTCCAGAGCAGCTATCGGCCACCTCAAACGCCAAAATCCACCCATACATCGTAGTATGCCAGCGGCTCTAAGCCACATAATCTGACAGAAGTTACTTAGGTAAGCCGCTTAAGTAAGTAGTTGTTTATGTACGTAGCCACGAATAGCTTTAGCTATTACAACACTAAGTAACAACCACAATAGAGGCAATTGTGCCAGCCCCGGTGGCGGCTGGGTTGTTACCGCCGTTCGTCGAGGTAGGCCTGTCCGGTCGCGTTCTGGTGGCCGTGTGCTGAGCGACAGAGGCGGTCGCTTCGGCGGCCCTGGTGGATTTAGAAATGGCTGGGCTACCACCGCTACTCCCACTTCCCGATTTGTTGCAGGTATCGTCGGAGTTGCAAGTCTCCCCAGCATCGCAATAGCCGGTTCCATCGGCGCAGCACACAGAGCCGGCAGGCATGCAGCCGTCCGAGCACTCCTCCTCGTCCTGGAGGCAACCCGTGCAGGTCTGGCCTTCTGGGCAGCAGCCCCTCTCGAGGCACTCGTAGCCGGCATCGCAATAATCTCCGTCTCTGGTGCAGCATACTCCGTCTTCGGGCATGCAGGAAGTGCCGCAGTCTACTTGGCAGTCCGGGTCATCGTTCCGTCTAAGAACGGACTCGATGTTCAGGTGGGAAAAGCTGACACCTGCGATGTTCGTGCGAGAGAGTGATCGGGCGAGGGGGAGCTTGGTACCATCCTTGGCAAGGGCCGGAGTGACGAGAAGATAGGGGAGAGCCAGGAAAGCCGTGGTAAAGAGCATTTTGAAGTTTTTCGGGGTCGGAGTGAGATTTTGAATGATAGCGGGTGTGATGTTTTGACTAATAATGTCAAGAGTGAGAGTTATTGTGTGTCTTTCTGATGATATTCTTAGAAGAGGCGATATGAATGATGTATGCTTGATTAATGGAACGAACCTGGACAGCCGGCAGCTCGATCTCCTTATATACTGCGAAAATTGCGATTTAATAAAAATTCGCCAAGCTAAGACCGAATAAGAAGAACGCCTTACATCTAAATCATAGGACATGCAGCACATTCTCAACCTCTTTCAGCTCATATCTTTCTCCCTTGAACCCTCGACTAAGTCTCAGCTATCACAATCAGCTCGGAACCCTGACAACTGGAATGTGCGAGGGAACAGACGATCAAGGCTATCAGACGGATCAAGTGGTATCTGCCACGAACTACGGAAGTCTTATCAAACTAGGGCTGGATTATAATGACAAGTTGTCTGTAATCAATGAATGAGATATTATCATGTGATCAAAGTGTTGATAATCGATGATACCGCTTGCTGCTGCTTTTAACTAAGATAGTTTGTGGGTAAATTCATTCTGCTGTTGTATATCGGGTCTGAAAAGGCCACCGCGGGCCGTGATACAACCATACCGAACTGCTTCAGCTAGATTGTGAGTACAACCAGTACTTACCCCGGTTTGAGGCGACCCTCGTCACAATACAGCAACGCAGCGATTCTACTTGAATCAAAAAAATATCCACTGAGCGAAGCTATGAAGGTAGAAAGTATAGAAATAAAATACCATGCCCAAGGAAAGTATTCAAAGCGAAATGGTACAGGATGCAACCAGGATGAAAGGCATGAATGTCGAGGCTGAACACGAAACACCTAGGACCTTCCACTGTATGGTGTCCGCCGACTGAAACCTCGATGTATATGCCTACTTTCTCCTCTTCGTCTTAGAATCATCTGCGTTCTTCCTCGAGCTCTTCCTGCTGGAATCGCCCTTCTTCTTTGGGATCAGAACCTCGGTATACTTGTTCAATGTCTTTTCCATTTCTTCGGTGCGAGACTCTTGGCTCATCTGACGGCGTTTGTCTTCCTGCGTTTGGGCGGCGAGGTAACTGTTCGTTTCGTAGACTCGGGTTTGAGAGGTCGAAGCTGAAGGCCGACGGCCGGTGGGGTGGTCTTCGGTCTCGCTCTCGTGCCAACTACCCAGACAAGTTAGCTACCGCCTCAAGACATGGAAAGGCTACTGGGAACTTGCCTGCCAGCTTCGGCAACATCGTCGGGAGGCGTGTATGGGTGCCAATTTCCGTCGCCGGCTAGATAGTACCACTGGCCGCTCTCGTCCTGTTGCCATTGATATTCTGTGTCCATGATGACGATAGGATACGGAGAATAGGACGAAAAGCTTCAATGCCAAGTGTAGAAAGATTTTAAGGATGTTGACGATGTTTGAGAAAGCTGTTGACGAACAGAATGGTCGAAAAGCCAACTTGTTCTCGAGGTCTTGCCATACTTATACTAGCAAACCTTGACACTATACCTTCTACCCATCGAATATTGAACCTAGCCTGCTTCTGCTCCTTCCTTCTAGCTCCCAGGGCGACATAGAAACGTAGGAGGTGAGTCGTGACAACCAGTAGACAGAACAAGGGCCCACGGGCTCTTGCCTATTCTGGGAGAAGCGTCGTTTCAACGTGGCCCAAGACCCAGCCGAAGACCCTTGTATTCCGTCTACTCGGTGACCGGTTCTTCTGTCTGAGAGCCTGGGTTCTAGGGCTCCCGGTAGCCTGGGTAGGAGGGCGGCATGCAGGCTCCACTCCACTGGCCCCTGTTCGAGGAGCACGGGGGCCACAACGGAAGAAACGGTTGACGGGATGTTTCGAGGCTGGAAGGAAGACTGGCTGAGGTTCTCGGGTCCGTCTGGTGTTATGAGCTTTGGCAGCTTCGTCCATGGCGCTTCGAAGGGGTAGGGCAGACTCGGCAACATCACGAGAGCGCGCCGATCAACGCGACGCTGATCGCGATGCCGTCATAAAAGTTGCCTTTTGTTACCGATCGTGAAGGTTGAACTGACGCGCGCTCGAACGGGACGGACAATCGAAAGGGGCAGTGCACTTTCACCGCATCATGTGCAATGCGGGCCAGCTTCGTTGCCTGGCGCGTGACGGCGGGGGCAGGCTATCTCTCGCCTTGTCCAATTCGTGATAACAAATGATCCATCTCTCTTTCTCTGTGTGTAGGCAGTCGAATAACCCAGATCGGGAGATGACATCGCTCTCGTTCAGGGGCTGGCATTCGTCGCGAGGGTTTGGGAGGGTTTCGTTTCACTTTCGGCCGTCAGCACGGCAAGGCGGGAACGGGCTGGGGACACCGACCCTTCGGTTTCTTTGGAGTAGAGTGGGGGAGCCGGCTGGTCGGTGACGTCTCCCGGGCCCGACGTCGACGTGCCGAGCATGTGAGATGTAGGAGGGGACGGCGTCGCCGAAATAAAAGCTGGGAGATCATAGCTTAAAGCTGGGGCCGAAACCCCAGAATAACCTGGGCCCTGTAAGCACTGGCTTCCCGTTATGTCGCCGTTGGTAGTCGGGTGGGGGATTGAGGAGGTATTGAAGCAGGCTGTCTTCTGGTTGGCACCTTGATCTTACCTGGTGTGATGAGAAACCCCTTGCACTGCATTTTTCCCTGTAAAGAACCCCATACCCCCATGTCAACGGCCCCATTAGCCGTAGTCCGAAGCATTTCCAGAAAGAATCCTTCAGCCTTCTCTCGTGTTATGATTCCTACAGGATTCCATCTGCCTGCATAAAATCACGTCGAACTTTTACGAGGTTGCGAGAATTGGACAGGGGGTTACGAGAATGGAGCCTTCTGCTACCAGGCTGAGGCTTCCTGACGAAGGATTATTGGAAGGAATCCGGCAGTTTGGAGCTGGTTAATCAATAACATGTGTCGTTGTTGGATCAGCGATGCCGAAGCCACAAAATGTGTTGGATGTCTCATGGTCACTTAGCCATGTTTTCAAATAGTTCAATCGAATCTTTCCAGCTATCTCTTCAGGATGCCAAAATCGACAAGGAACGGTGTGATAGGAGGCACAGCTCCTAAAAGGCGGTGGCAGAGAACCGTCTTTTCTGGGTCTCATTGCTGTAACACAAGACGCATGCCGGCGGGGAAGCGAGATGGATAGTGCGCCGTTGGCACTCTAACTCAGCATGGATGGCAAATTGCTCCCTCGGTGGTTTGCTCGAGAATTGTGACCAAAAGCGGACATGATTGGAATAGATGAGTCTCTCAAGTCTTGGATAAGAAAATCAAGAATGATACGCGAATACCGTTACAGAAAAAAAGAAATAGACATCACAGAGCATGGCGATATCCCGTGCCACCGGTAACGGCCGAATCCCGTTATTCCCAAGAATTAAACGAGCCCGGCCCGATAATATACTGTACACCATCCGAGATTACAACAGGAAAGGGCACCAGCCGACTATTGAACAGTTGCAGCTTGGCTTCTGTTGTCTCAGGTGGCATCATTCCACATTACCTAGCTGCCCCTCCGCGGCACAGTTTTGCCCAAGCCTCCCAGAACAAGCGGGAGACAAAGCCCCCGTCTGAAAATCTCCTTGATTCTGCATATCTTGCTTCCGAGGAAGCACCGAATTCGAAAGATGCTGACCACAACAGAGGGAGGCGACAAGGGTTGGAGGGAACTTTGTCGTTTCCCGGGCTCGCGGTTTTGATGATCCTTCGGTCCCGACGAAGATCCGTTCCATTGGAGCGGGAGACCCCAGGTGCGCGCTATTCCTCATGGTGTTCTTCTCTCCGCGAAATTCCTCTCGAAACAGTCAAGCCTCAATCCTTCCTGCAAGGTGACTGTAGTATGACCGGCCGCCGCCCCCACTCAGCTCTCCCAGCCGTTGTCGCATTCCGTCCCCTGAGGTGGGGTGCCATCGACCGTTGTGCTCGGGAAAGGCTGCTGACCTTGTGGGAGAGGCTGCGGCTGAGTCCTCAATGAGGCAGGTGGAAAGTCGAATGGAGAGCGAATGCTTCAACCTTGTCAGTTAATTATTTCCAGAGCAAGTGTTTCGTTTTCAACTCACAGCGTGTGGACGTCACAACTCACCCCAGCCTGTTCGTAGTGGCTGCTGGGACTCATCCCACTTTTGAATGTTTTCTCGCGTGAGGTCCCAGCTGCTCTGCTGGGGCTGCTCCGAGGAAGAGGCGGTGGGATCGTCTTTGCAGAATGGCTTGCAGATGGCTTGCAGCAGTTTTCTGGTGGCCTGTGTCTTTTCCCGGATTGCTAGACACGCAGTCGTACGATTTGCGATCCTACTACAACCCTCGAGCTCTCTTTCCATCACGTACTGCCAAACGCGCTCGCAAGGCTGAGCTGAGGGCTGCTGAACTGCATTCCCCGCCGGTTCGTTCGTTGTGTGTGCGCCATGTTCCGCGTGATCCCCAGCCGACCTGGAAAACCTCTTAGCTACGTAATTGTTGAGGGGAAAGCTTTTGACTAACGCAGCCGAGCCGTATCTCGCGACATGCGAGACATGGCTTTGTGGCTTGTCTTGGGGTGCTGGGCACAGAATTGGTGGCTGCGAGCTGGACATGTTTTCGCGCAGAAAGAATGATGGAGGGTCAGAGATGTATGTTGGGATTCGAGCCCCCAATAAACCGCCTAAACGGCTACCCCAAGCCCTCTCGGAGAGATTATAAAAGCCGGAGACAGGCCCCTCCACTTGATATCCCACGTAGCATCTAGGTACTTTCGGCAGACCGGCGTCTCCGGGAACCAAGAGCTGTGCCTGTTCGCTTCCGTGATCACTCCCGTCGAGTATGGGTGGAGAAACCCAGGCCTCGTGGTCGTTTCTGTTTGGGGGCGCGGAATGTTCAAGGTACCCCAGCATCCGAAATCACATGGAGTCTTGTGGGAATCTTGAATTGCTCTCATCCGACCAAATCAGAGGCAGCTCCTTGCGCAATAAAGCTCTTTGCTTCGGATTGAAGGAACGAATCGGCTACGGGCTTGCCTGTGCTGAGATCTACAGCTCGTTGTCATAAGCCTAGCCTTGTCAAGTTGTACTTCAAAGAGAGACAGATATCTGAGCCTAAGCATGGACAGGGCTGCAACATTCCTCTCTCATGAGGGCAAGGCAGACATCTAGGTACGGGGTGTCTGACGACACCACTTCAGGCAGCTTACGCATTCCCTACCCCCATGAGGTCAAGCTTGTGTCTTGGAAATGTTACTGACCGCCTCCATCACAGCACACCTCAGTCGTCCCACCACACCCCGTCTACCTAGCTTGGTCTGCGACGAGCGAGTTCGTATTAGGAAGGGCATAGGCTTAGTATGCGCTGGCAGCGTCCAAGGCTCTCGGCGGGTCGTGGTATGTATGGCTTCCTGTCTGCCTGGACAACTTGGTTGGTTTACATCTATCCAGCTGGCGATGCATTGGAACGAGGCTAACGACACAGAGGACTGGCTGGCTGTCTCGTCTCCACGCTTCCGCCTATCCAGGATGCCTACTGGCTCCTGTCATTTGTAATGAGTTCGGGGGCACAGCAACCGGAGGACAACAAACGGAACATGTGTCCCTCTAGTTTAAAAAGACGCCTGGTGTGCGTGTGTGTTCTTGGCCAGGGATGCGGCATCAGAAGAACCTTGCGAGGCGGACGATAGAGGCATCGATTCGACCAGAGGTGCCTGGAAGAGCCTGCCCACCCTTGAGGCAAAGTATGCATATATTTTGTACACCCTCGGGATGATTTATGCGGGCGGGCCAGAAAGACAGGGCTTACGCTAATTCCCACGCCACCCGAGACGAAGATCTTACTCGGGTAACGAGCCCCCTTCTATCCCCTCTTCCACATCGACTAGAGCTGCTCACGTGGGATGGGTATAGTACGGAGTGAGGAGCTAGTGTCACAGCCTGGCAGCACGTAAGGGGCCATTTTCTTACAAAACTATAGTAAGGCAGGGCCGAAAGGGGGGAAGAGACTACTGTGATACCCTAAGCAGCGACGGGGATATAGCAGAAGTTGTAGCACCACCACGGCATGGGTACCTAAAGTAATGCTGTTGATTCAGATGCCCAACGATGGTTTAGTTGGACACCGCTTCCTCTTCCAGTCACGATACTAGCCACCTTTTGTTAGCACCTACGTCATCCGGGAAAACTCTCAGCCGGGGTCGCTGAGCTTACGAGATACTTTGGCCAATTAAGGCAAAAAGAAGTGACCAAGAGTGCTCACGTCGAAGCTGGTGCTCTCCACGTTCCACATCACATCACGTTCCGGTACCGGGGCCAATGGCAGCGGCATTTATCTTGGTAGAGATGCCTGAGGGGAAATAAGGGAGCCTGAGAGAACGCCTCACAAACCGAGAAGTAGTGTACGTGATCAATGTGTCCCTCGATATTGCACTTACAGTGTATTTGGGTTCGAAGGTCAGCTTGACTGGGGCCCGTACATGTACCGCTTTTGTAGCTATTCGTAGTTAGATAGGCCCTCTGATGGCGTAAATAACAACAAACAAACGTACATGTACTTATGGTCCAGGTCAGAGGTTGATGACAAATCTCAAATCTCAAACCTCTGTTTCTTTGAGCTTGATTCTTGGGTGTTTGAACAACTATGAACAGGCTCTACAGATGAGTCCACTAGCGTGAGGCACTCTGAGACATACCACGTGCGCTCTCAGAGATCTTAGCAGCACGGGAACCATCTCCCTCTCCATGGTGTTCTTGTTGCTAGACTATCAGATCAGACATTATCTATCCCACCTGGCAATTTGCTCCATGGAGCGTTATAGAATATACCTAATTCATGTCTAAATCTTCTCCTTAACTTTGTTGAACGTTGTCGTCAGATCTCGAATGAGGCATGTTCATGTTGATCATCTGGCGGTAAGAGTCTTAGTGCAACCTGTTGACCGTCTAGGGCAAGATAGAGCAGTAAACGGCTTCCCGACACCAGCCAATAGACACAACTGAATTCATGATTATTACTTCCTGCCATTGTTCAATGCTAGCTACTTCTGTTGAAGGCTAGGTAGTCAGGGGTGCTCCTCATCAGCGTCGCTGGGTCGCGGGATCTTTAGGCTTGAATACACTGGAAAATAAATCTCACAGTCACTCGTGAAAGCCAGGTACATAGACGTCTAATGAAAGAATCTCGCTGTTCGTCCGTACCTTCCTTTGTGAACAGACCCGAAACATGGGTCCTTAACGGAGCGTTGTGGGCCGCTAGGGGCAACTTTGACCCAGAAAGGCACCGGTCTCCGCAACGGCCAAAAGTTTATAAACCCTAAATCAACTACCCAAGTGACATGACTCTGAACTGAATGCAATTTCGCTTCGCAGTTGAGCTGAAGGTCCAAATTACCAGGTCGGTCAGATGGTTTCTCCTCAAGGGTCGTCAACTCCACTCACATGCATGGACAGCCTCGCATGAAAGAAGAGGTTGGAGGGATTGGATCAAGATATCCCCCGCGTTGTGGCCCTGTCACATGATCCATCGGATGATCGATGCTAGTACGCCTTATCTTTCGCGAACCCCTCGTGGCTGTTATGAAAGACGCGTGGTACTTGTGCTGCGTCAGACGGGATTGGAGGACACGTCATGTAGCGACTTGCGAGCACGCCATCCTTCGTCCCCTCTGCGAGCGAGAATCTTCTCCGGGGACTGTTCTATTGACCAGTCAGAGGAACCACCCACGAGTTTATAATCATCCAGGGAGCTCATGCTGGAGGCCTGACCAAACGCTTGTTGTTAAAACTAGGGGCCTTGATTGGGTACGCAAGGGAAGCTACCAGGGACAGGGTTTGACGAGAGACCGCCTCACTGGGACGATTGGCCGGCGAGCTTTACGAGAAGACAGTAGATAACCCGCACCGGATGGATGGTAAGCCAATTATTCGACCCGCACCGATGTCATGGCACGGGCTCTCATACGTCTTGGCCGTCAGGATGCGTAGCGTGTTATATTGTGTCGAATCGGAACTTCTGAAGAGAGGGTCCACTGTCGGTGCCGTTGATCCCGTTGATACGTGGCGTAGTGGAACACACTTATGAGGTCAGATATTTAGGTGGTAGCACTTCTGCACTGCAAAAGTACAGAAGCACAATTTTTTTATTTGATTTCTTTTCTCTTTCCGGGCCAAATGCACTTTCTCTATCCTACCAAAAGAAAACGTCTTGCCGACCTGTAGGCTCTAACCAAGGAAAAGCCTTAGTACACTGTACATATTTTCCGACACCAAGACACCGATATCCTTCTTTTTCCGGCTGACTTCGAAGCTATCTAACAATCATGGTGATGCGGGGAAATGATTTCAAGAACCAAAGAAGAGGGCAATGAAAGGGGATGAAGGGCGTGTGCATAAGACAGGGTCGAATGGCAATAACGACTGAAGGTACAGGAAGAAACGAAAGATTGTGATGGGTGAGTAAGCGTGTTTCCATAATGTGCAAATTCCCTCTTTCCTCGACGTTGTGTGGCCCACCCGGGTCGAGCTGCATTTAATACCTGTGGTGACGGCCCCTAACCTCGCCGTAGGGATTTCTGTCAGAGGCTGAGGGCCTACTCCCGCCAATGTCCCTGAAGGGGCTGAATGTTTCTCACGTTAGTATCTCGTATCCGAAGACTAGCGAGGAGGCGAGTGTCTCGTTTGAATCCACGTACCTGGAGGATCGGAGTGCTTCCGTTGATACCGACCGACCGGACCGACCGGGCAGTTTGCCAAGATTGAGCTTCGCGTACTCGCGGGCCGGGGCCTCGGTCGTAGCCGGCGGGTACTTGTGTTTGTGGGTCGCGGTGGCGGCAGGGTCCCAGGTGCCCATGTACGCCAATGAGGCCGGGTTGGGGGACGTGGGCGCGGGTTGCGGCGCGGTGGAGGCCGGCGACACCCGAGGAGACAGGGTTGGCGGATAGCTGAAGTCCTGCCAGGCGGGATAAGGATCGTCGATGTATTCCTCCGGGAGATAGCCATCCGGGAGGTAGTGGTCCTGGATGGTGCGCGGACCGTCGTCTGGGCTCGCAGAGTAATACGCTGACGAATGCTGTTGCCACTGCTGCCCCTGCTGTTGGTACTGCCACTGCTCCAATTGCTGATGCTCTTGGTAGGTTGCTTGTGGGTAGCTGAAGGGCGGAAACCGGGCGGCGTCTTCATGGTCGGCGTTGGAGATTTGCACGGGCCCGGTGGTTGTGGCAGTGGGAGACTCTTCCGGGTCCATGTAGCCCTTCAGGTCGCCATGTCCCTCTTGCATATCTGCCGTCTCTTCTCTTGCCAGCTGATGCGCATAGGTCGGCATCGATGTTCGCCTGGAGGAGCGACGTTGGCGACGGTACGGAGGCTCGGGGGATTTATCTCTCATGGTGTGTATCTGTGTTTCTATTCAATTTCAATGGATGCTCAAGATTGCTGAGATCGAACGGGATACGAACTAGAAGACAGTCCTTATAGCCCTCTTGTTCAGATCTAGGGTAATGTTGGCCAACTCTCGAATATATATACCTGATTATAAGAGCTCGAGTATAAAGGTTGACAGCATCTTCTGATTGTTTCCAGTCCCATGCATCGAATGCTGCGAACCATGCATGCCATTCCTACCCAACGAGAAACCCTCCAGGGCTCAGTACCTCCAATCTGAGCTCGCCTTGCTTTTGGGCTCCAAGGTGTGTCTCGGCAGCGTTTTTCTCCTTAGCTTCCGTTCAATGGGCATCAGCTAATAGATGCATGGCAGAATATCCTTGGGGGTGGCAGGAGAACCCTACGGATACCTAGACCCTAATTCACACCACCACCACCACCACCGTGATGAAGCAGCCCGACGACCCATTGGCGTTTCTGCCTACGAGCATGCACACACATTTGGAATAGCCCCGGTGCCTTTTTTGCAGATAGTTGCCTCTTACCGTGGGTCGCCAATGTGTCGCGGGGTTCGCAGGGTTAGCGGGGTCGTCGCCGCCGTTGGGTCAATAGTCCCTGGTCAGCCCCTTTACAGATACGGAGCCGATAACGGACCAACTTGAAGAAATGACGCCGAAGGATGCCACTGATTTGCTCCCGCAGGTAAGCCACCTCATCCACAGGTACCCTATCACCTAATTGATCTGGGTACCTACCTAGGTGCTCATCGGAAAGTCCCAGACTATGTCGTGGACAGTTAAGTCGTTGAGCTTGACCTGCGACTAACTGCTCGGGCGTTTCGTGACGAGGCGAAATATGCAAAACGTTGTCGTCCATTGAAAAGGTCGACAAGAAAACACCATCGCATATGCTTTGTTGAAGGAGTTGGAAAAGGACAGTGTTCACGATGCCCGTTACACAGCTTTCAGAACTCTCCATTCCTGTTGGCTGCACATACCTACGCGGAGAAGCTAGCGGGCACCGAGCTTTCATCATGCGTGGTCAACGCTTACACGTCTGAACTTGCAGAGACGACGAGGTCGGCCCGGGCGCTAATAGAGGTCATTATGATTCATCCCACCACATTTACACCTGATGCCTAGAATCGCCGAGAGCGTCTGGATTTTCGCTGCAGCAAACGGCCTTGGCATGGCTATTACAATGCTCGACTGGGAGTGCATTGCATTATGGAAGCGCGACTAACTGCCATGACGAGGTCATTTGTACTTACTAACAGTTCCATCGGAACGGAGACGCAGGGATTTCTCAGCGATCGAGACGAATTGGCTCATCACGCGCGTCCAAACGTGGTCTCGACTCTCGGGACACAGCGTCAACACGCCTCCCAAGCTCTTGTCCCATGATGGCCAACACTTAAACTGCAGGGGACTTTTTCTCTTCTTTTTTCTTTTTTTTTTTTTTTTTTTGGGGGGGGGGGGGGGGGGAGTAGCTTTTAGTTCGCTGGATTGGGGGCCGCCGTTTTTGGACTCGTACTGATGTGTTGGCGGCACGTCGTCGATGACTCGATGGCCCTAAGTTCAAACGGTACACCGACGCGACGCCCCTTTCTATCTCACTAACAACGCGCAAGTTGCCCGGTTTCTCGCTGGAAGATCGCTATCCGCGCCGGGATCACGTTTTTGGCAACCCGTAATCATGTTGAATGCACTTTTCTGGATGATAGGCTTCCAAACAACTCCCGAGGCAAGGCGAGTCTTGACAAGTGTTCACGTTGAGCGGCACAGCTCAACGGAACGAGAGCAACGGCGGGAAAGTGTCAGCAACTCAAGGTGTGCTCGGTGACAGCCCAGGTCACCTACCTAGGTGTGTACTGCAGCTTGCCGAGCTGGCGTGAACACCACAAGTCCTACAAGACCTGGGTCCATGCAAGCAGACAGAGTCAGACTAGCTTGATGTGAGTCGTGACAGCCTACGGCTTTAGTGGCTTGTCCGAAGTACTTGCATGATAATCCCCAGGTTCTCCAACGCGGGTGCACTTCGCATGCAACCGGCATCCAAGTGCAGAAAGCTCCAGCGCCAGTCTTATTCGCTGGAATGAACAAGCCACTTGCTTGCTGTATCTACGTACTCACTCACTCTGAACTCAATCATAGTCGTACACAACAGGTTCCTCCGAGGGACGAATTGCTCCAAAGAAGATTATTTGGACGAGACGTAACTATTGAAATCGCCTTGTTCCTGTAATTGTGACTAACGCTGAGTCCTTTTTTTCATATCCCTTTTACACTTGTAGGAGCTGCACTTTTTTTGCTCGTTCGGATGTAACAACAGTCAAGGTACCTAGATATTCAGTTTGATAATACCTAGTATAGGTTCTTGTTCTTCTCCACGAGACATCTCTTGACGCCCAATCAAGGTAGTGCTACTGGCGACCTCAACGGCTCGGACTACAGCCACTCAACCGCCGTGTTGCAGCTAACGCCAATCACAGTTTCAATGGCTGACTGAGCCACGATGTTGCTAAGCAAGATACCTCATTACCCAGATAGGTATGTCCATGCGACAAATAGCTTACGAAATGCATGGCGCTGCCTCGAGCACTGCGTTTTATTCGACGCCGTGATGGGTGCGCATGGTCGTGCTGCCTCAAACTTCCCGACTGGTGATTTCTTCTGCAATCGTAGCCCCTCCAATCGGCGCGAAGGCTGACTGGGACCCCTGACATTTCTTCGGGCAACCGATCGTTGGCCTGTTGTCTCGTGGCTCAGCACCCGTCACCAATGTTGGTTGAAGGAAAGCTACCTACGTGGACTTATGCCTGGCAAAGGGTTTCCTGATTGGTCGCGTGGAACTCTTCCGTCTTTTTTGTCATCTCGCGAAGTAGCTGTTTGTGTACTACGGTAGTCAGGATACTTCGGTTCCAAGAAAGAAAATGTATTGTATAGCTGTTGCATACGTATAAGCCCTGCCATCTAACGAAGGGTAGAACGAAGGGTAGAGCTCGGAATTCTGTAACAGAGCGACACAGGTCGAAAGGTACCTACTGCCCCAAACCCGTAATGAAATAAAAGAATTGACTCTTATGAAAATCTCCCAGAAATGAATTTCCCATCCAGTAATTAAGCGACCTTGAGGAACAAGTCGCCGCAGATCTGACGAAGACCTTCGAAAGTTTGCCGCTCAGCAATCGTGCCACCAACTCAAGCCTCACAGTCTCTCTCCTCCACAATGGGGCTGTAGTAGCGGAACCGGTTGAACGGGTCGTACTCGGCCTTGAGTCGACGGAGTCGCTCCAGACGCCAGGGCTCCTGCCCGTAGAGCATCTCCGTCGACTCGTCCCCGTTGGCGTAGTTGACGTAGACGTTGACCGGTCGGCCCGGCTCTCCGCTGATCCACAAGTCCCTCACCTCGTGCGCCCACTCCTGCGCAACCTGGTGCTTGGCGGTATCGTTCGGCGAGACCATAACCTGGATGGCCATGAGGTGGTTATCACTCCGGAATGGGAAGGCGGAGGAGTCCGGGTCCACGGCCTGCACGCCCGCCGTCGCGTACCCCTCGTGCAGCATCACGGCCCCCGCAGCGAACACGGGGTCCTCGGCGATGCGCCTCGTGAACCCGTCAAAGATCTGCCGCTCGACGGTGATGTTGTACGTCTGCAGGCCCGCGGTCGCGGAGAATCGAGCGAAGTCGGCGTGCTCACAGAAGAACGAGTTCTCGTCCATGCCTTGGACCGTTGCGCGCTCCGTGAAGGGCATGTCGCCGGACTCTTCGTAGACCGACGGGATGGCTGAGAACGGGGCCAGGTATTGCTCGGCCTCCTCGCGTGAGCCGCGGTAGGCGAAGCTCCACCAGATGACTGGCTCCTCCACAGTCACGCTCGCGTTGAACATGAAATTGCCGAAGCTGGTACCCATATTGACGGGCGTGCTTCCGTTTCCGTGGAACGCGTTGACGGCGGCAAAGACCTCCTCGAGCTTGTCGCCGCGCCAGATGTAAGTATGGTAGTGCCAGGTGTCTGGCCCACGGGGGTGGATCTTCATCTCGACGCTGGTGACGATGCCAAAGTTGTGGCCGGCGCCACGTAGTGCCCAGAAGAGGTCGCAGTGGCTTGACTCGCTGACCTGGATAGAGCTGCCATCTGCCAGAACGAGGTTGACCTGGATGATGTTGTCGCTAATGAGACCATAGAGGCCTTGATGGGGTCCGTAGCCGCCTCCTAGACCAGGGCCCATAAGGCCAACGCAAGCGCAGGAACCCGTTGTGACAACGTAACCGCGGTCCCAGAGCTCCCTTGTGACATGACCGCCCCAGCTACCACCACCGAACCGAGCAGACTTGCCATCTGGCTGGATTGTGATATCCTGAAGCTGCTTGAGATCGATCTGGATGCCGTCGAATGCAGCCAGCGAGCTCGTCCAGCCGTGGGCACGGTTCACGGCCAGGAACTCGATGCTGTTTTCATTGCAATACTTGACCTTGATTGGTGTCAGAACAATACCAGCCCTGATGGGGATAAATCCCAAGAATCAGGAGTGTGACCTACAATGGTGGCGACATCCGACTCCTCGCCAGCAACGGCTACAACCTGGATCCGAGGCGGCGTAAAGGACGCCCACCTCGCGGTGGCGTTGTTGAATCGGTCGTCCGCGGGCCCGAAGACGGCAGCGGCCTCAGATAAACGGCCACCAAGCTCGCGACGCACCTGCTCGACGTCCAACTGGGCACGTGTGGAAAGAGATCTCTCAAAGTACCTCGGTATGCTGCTCCCGAGGACGAAGCTATGGAACAGCGCGATGCTGCAGACGAACGAAAGCAACCCCTTCATTCTTTAGTTTTCCGATGCGTCAAGTTAGTAGGAAGGTATTGTCTTTGAATATCGGTTGGCGCTGGGGACGATTCGAGAAGTGATGACAGCCCGGACGCGGCGACTGCTATATACATGTACCGCCCTCGACTGGTCGGTGATATGGGGAGACCACGATGTACCTTCCGGAAATACGAGTTGTCTGCCTATCGGAATTAGCATTATGCTTTCTCAATCAGCTGAGCACATCTCGCATTCGTTGATGGAGACGCTTACATACGCTTTGGCTGCAAAAGCGAATGAGGGAAGGAGAGCGTCAATATGCTGGCAAATCAGGCTTGCCCGGGGCTTTTGGAAAGCCTTTCGTGAGGAAACTATTGACAGCACGATCCCTCTTTTGAAGGATATGGCCTCTTCGAGAGGGCCCTAAGTTTCAGAGCGTCATCGCGTGGTGGCACAGCAGAAGGCGAAAGGATAAGACAGGTCCGAAGAAGCCGTTGTTCTACACACCTGAGCAGCGGCCCCCCAATCATTCGCCATCATGACCGGGGTTCTATTATGGCCAAGAGCTGAATGACTGAAGTGGCTGGCAGAATTGCTGTAAACATTCGCACATGTTCAAGAGATGGATGGCGTTATTGGTGCCTGATGTTGATCGACATACCTATTTGCGATCATCTGAATCAAAATCCAAGCTGACGTGGAGTGACTCAAACAGGACATACCCATATTGTGAGAATTTCCAATCCAAGTGATGAAGAAGAGGGATATTAGTATATTCATGCGATAAAGTAGGTAAATAGTTATCTTTTGACGTTTTCTCCTTCTGGCAATGGAAGATCTTGATGCTGCTCTACCTTTCATCCGTTGGGCTCGGCTCTGGACCAAAAGAGGGAGAACTGTAGAGATATTGCCTAAATAGGCAATCAATTGATGGGTACTCAGGGCGAAGCTTACGTGTTTTCTAAAACCGGCGTGTGGGATGCTGTCTTCAGCCTCCCAGTCTCACCCATTGCTACCCAGAGCGCGACCCAATAAGATCGTCTTGGGTAGCTTTGTGGCGCAGTCGTCACATACAACAGTGACTGCGAAGATAGCGCCTGAGAACTCGCACTCTTGCAAGGAAGTTGGGTCCGACCTCTGCTTACTATCCACCATGAGGTTTCTCCAGCTGAACGCATACCGTGAGTACTGCGCAAACCAGGGCGTTGGCGATGGAGGCGTTTGAGATGGGGGCGTTAGCAATGGGGGCCTTGAGTAGGAAAAAGGTGGACCTTCAAGGCAAAGGCATGTCGGCCGAGTTTTTAAAGATGGCGATGCTGGCTTTGAAGGTGGTCAGAGTTCAAGGGTTGAGGTTATCAGAACGAGAGAGCTTCCCGATTTCCTTTCTCATCGTGCCCGGAATGGAGGCACGAAGTTATGAACGTGATCCACTTGGTCCTGGCAACTAAGGTTATAAAGTAACCAGCTTCTTGACCTCTCCTCTGATCTATTCTACTATTCATCGCAATCAACTCAGATCAACAGAACGCCGCATCGAAACAACAGTAGAAAATTTCACCGACTGCATATCTTCACCATGGTTTCCTTTAGACCCACTCAAGCCCTCTCCTTGCTGGCCCTAGTTGGCACAACTTTGGCGACGAGACTCAACATTACCGCCATCGGCGCCCATAACGGAATGTCGAGGTTCGAGTGCTGGGAGCTCGACGCCCCTTTCATGGGTTCGAACCAGACAGGTTTCGAAGACACGAGGGCTGCCACCCTCGGCGATGTTTCAAGAATGACGTATAACGTCTTCCCTGCTGGCTATGACAGCAGACTTCACCGGGCCCCGGGGAACCAGTAAGTTCCCCTTCGTGATTCCGGTTCTTTGAAAGCAGTGGCTAACGACGACATCAGGTGGGTTGTCCTGCTCAAGGGTCTCGCCGTCATCACCCTACCCGACAACACCTCAATGACGTTCACAGCGACAGGGGGCGAGACGGGCCTCTTCTTCGCCACCGACATCGCCGGGTTGAGCAGGCAGGGACACGGCACGCTCTTCCCCGGCGGGACTGAGACGCTGGCACTGCAGATTCCGACCGAGAACAATACGATCCCGAAGCATCGGGTTCTGTACGACAACAAGCCGTGCTCTGCCAGCGAGTACAGTCAGCTGCGAAACTGGGCCGTGAGGTCTTAAAATCCGGTGCTCGTGCCTTGTAGTCGAGAGACTTTTCCGCGGCCTGGGTCGCAAGCGACATCTAGGTGGCGAGGAGTCTTCCATCGGAAGGCGTTTGAAATTTGCATCGCTGGTGGTTTGACTTGATTTAAGACGCATTCAAGCTGGGAAATGAAGTAGGCAGGGGATCATAGATTACTAGATTTGGCGGTCGTATGCGCATAAGTATTGACTTTGAACTCTCACACTGCTCATGATCCACGGGTCACCTGGGATTTCCTACACTTACGTCAACTGCATGAGGATTCTTTTCTCGCCTTAACTCCCCGAAATATACGTAGCCCTTCCAATCCCGACGCCAGAGAATAGAGATCGCGAGGCCCAGGCTGGCCCATATTTGTGGTGTCTCGGGTTGGCACGGGGCTTCTGATCGAACCTTGCATTGCCAGGGTTCAGGAACACCGGCTATAGCTGTGCCTGGGTAGGGATCAACCGACGAGCACCTGTCTCGGCAACGATAATGCGACTCTGAATTCCCTACCACCATAAGCGCTTGCGGCGTTCATTTCGGAAGTGAACAACCGAGGGGAAGTTCACCGATTGCTGCCATGGACGTTAAGGTTTTCCAAAAAGGGGGAGAATAGCGTTCGTAGTAAAGAGTTGCGTGAATAGCCTCAAGCGAAGGTATCAAGTGAAACAGAGATTGAACCTAGCACCGAAATTAGCCTTATCCTATCGCAAGCTTCGTTCCCGAGAGATGGAAAATCTCATGGCGATATGCTATATTACTGATCCCCAAGATAGGAGATGCTAGGGTCGCGGGGGCGAACAAGGTTCTTGAAGTCTACACTCAAGTCTTCTCTCCGCAGTAGGGCCCGAGCCAATATTGGAGGAAGCGATCATCCCCGCTCCGGGTTTGTCCTGGAAATCTAGGGGTCCGCAGATCATTTCCAAATCTGCACACGATGTAAGTTGAAAGAGCATCTTCAAGCCATATCGCCATGAGATTGTCGTGCATTTAGACCACGGCGTTGCACCTCGCCACATCTTGACAGCTCAACACCAGTTCGTAGGCTTATATGACCCAGAGATAAATGCAATCTACTTTTCCTCATCGTAACTTCGCACCACCATCAGAAACTAACACGTAGTCCACTGAGGATCTGTACCGCTTCTCAAAATGGGCTTACACTGGAAACACAAACTACGCGGCAAAACGCTGGTACACGCTGTCACGGCAGCATCAAGCCAGACATTCTTGCTGCTGGGCTATGATCAAGGTTAGTCTACCGTGTTCAGCCCTTCCATCCAGTTCAAGTACTCCGTTCCATCACACAAAGGCTTACTCTTCTTGCTCCTCACCAGGTGCCATGTCTGGAATCGTCGGCGCCAACAACAGATTCGCCCGAGACTTCGACTACCCGGACGCGGCAATGGAGGGCAACATCACGTCCCTCTACAGCATCGGCTGCGTTGCGGGCTCCATATTCGCGTATTACGTCGGCGAGCGACTCGGCCGGAGGAGGATGCTGATGTGCGGCGTGTCATTGATGATCATCGGCGCCGTCCTCCTCGGCGCCTCTTATAACATCGTCGCCCTGCTCGCGGGCCGCATCATCACCGGCATCGGCAACGGGATAAACTCCTCGACGGCGCCCGTCTACGTCAGCGAGTGCGCGCCTGCTACCAACCGCGGCGCGCTGCTTACCTTCCAGGGCACTGCGACCAACATCGGCATCGTCATTGCCTACTGGACCGACTACGGGACCGCCTTCTACGACTCGTCGTTCCAGTGGCGCTTCCCCCTCGTCTTTCAGTGCTTGTTCGCCGTCTTCGTCTTCGTGCAGCTTCTCAGCCTGCCCGAGACTCCGCGCTGGCTTGTTGCTCGCGACCGGTGCGAGGAAGGACGCAGAGTCATATCTGCCATCATGGACAAATCTGAGGACGACGAGGCCGTGCAGAGGATTCTTTCGAATATCCAGTCTGGACTTGAGGAGGGGAAGAGGGACGGGCCTTTCCGGGTCAAGGAACTGTTCACTATGGGGACGCAGCAGAACTTCCGACGTCTTCTTCTGACTATTTCAGTACAAATGGGCCAACGCTTCTCCGGGTCAAACATGCTCAACTATTATATCCCTGTCGTGAGTAGTCCCTCGGACCTTTCTTCGAGCTTTGGAGTTGCGACTCAGCCAAAACTGACGAAACCACGCAGATATTCCTGCAAAACATGGGCATGACCCGTGAAATGTCGCTCATCATCGGCGGCTGCGCGCAGATTACCTTCCTGATTGGTTCCGCCATTCCGGTTCCGCTGATGGACCGATTCGGCCGTCGAACGCTGCTGATGACTTGCTCGGCCGGGCTGAGCTTCTGCTTCGTCATGGTGTCAATCCTGCTGTCGAGCGACTCCCTGGTGGCCGCGAAGGCCGCCATCACCTTCATCTTCATGTTCCAGCTCTTCTACGGTATCGGCTGGCTTCCGGTAAGACCCGTGTAGTTCCAGGGTCCTTTCACGTTGAATTTGCTAACGAGTGGCCCTAGGTGCCGTGGTTCTATCCGTCGGAGCTTTCCACCACCCGGGTGCGTTCCAAGATGCAGGCCATCGCTTCGGGTTTCAACTGGATGTTTGTTTTTACCGTTGTCAAGATTGCGCCAATCTCCTTTGGTAAGTTCATTTTTTCTTGAAAGGATAGCCCTATTGCTTTCCCTCCAGGGATACTGACAAATCGAAGCGAACATTCAGTGGAGGACCTTCATCATCTTTGCTATCCTCAATGCATCCTTCATCCCGATGGTCTTTTTCTTCTACCCGGAGACCAAAGGCATAGAGCTGGAAGACATTCCCAATCTATTCTCCAAAGGAGGCGTCACTGGAGGCGTCTTCACTTCCCGAGGAGCGACTGTCGTGCGCTGGCCGCACGCCATCGAGTTCCATGCCGACACGAAGCAAGATGAAAAGCAGCTGAGCCAGCTCAAGAAAGTTTGGCTGGCCAGGGACTCATCCCATAATAGCAGTCAGTCTTCTGTATAGGCTTTAAGGTGTTGAGCATGTTGTACGATACGGTCTTTGCGGTGGAACAGAACGGCCCCAGAGATCCGCCAGAACAAAGGTTTGGGGATACGAAGGGGGCCCTGTGTTTTGCTGGAATGTAGTGGCATCGACCTCCGGTCGTAGATCTACCTAATATCCTAACGAGCAACGTACCTTTTGTCCTTCTAGAGTAGAACTACTCGTGTCAAAACACAAAGAAACTCTACTTCATGTGACCTCGTAGATATTACCTCGTAGATATAGCAGAGCTACATTCTACTTCGTAAAATGAGTCGACTCTGTGATACGTTTCTGAGCGAGCCAAACTTCACTTCGCTCGAATTGCGTGGAATGAAGCTTAATCTGCTGTTGATCAAATCAAGCAGAGTTTGTCTTCTGTACTTACACAAAAGCTTGGCTACTCTGAGCCCTCATCCTCATCCTCGGTGTCCGGGTCTGGAGGCAGCTGGTTGACCAACCCCGCAAGAATAGACTTCAGCCCTTCCTTCAGATGAGGGCTCGCCGTCTTTTGGATGCGCTCTTCAAGCTCCTTTATCCTAGCCTGAAGCTCTAACCTGTTCTTCTCGTCCGCGTCAACCTCCTCCGGCTCCTCGTCGTCGTCGTCATCCGATTCGATGCGTTCAAGGCCCTTCCCGAAAGCCGCCTCGAACGCATCCGCCATGCCGGGATCCTTGATCGCAAACACGACCTCTTCGATGCCCGCCCAATTCTCCTTGGTACTCTTTTTCTTCCCCTTGCCGTCGTTCCTCGGCAGCAGCACCTTGCGCCACGCGGCCGCGACCTCTCCCACTGGATTGCCAAACGCGCCGCAGCCCCAGGCTCCCAGCACGACCTTGGTGATGCCCTTGACCTGGCAGATCCGAAGAACCATCTTCATCTTCTCCAGGACTAGCTGGCGGTCCTTCTCGTTGACGTAGTGGCTGAATCCCGTCTCCTCGTCGCGCTCAGTCTCGGGGTTCCGCAGCGTCGCGGCGCTGATGCAGTCGACGAACCAACGCTCCTTCTTCTCCAGAACCTCCTCGGCGTCCTCGCCACGAAAGACGAGGACGTCAGGCGTGTAGATGGCGCCGAGCTCCGGCAGCCGATACCACTCGTCCTTGAGCGATGGAAGGAGGGTGCAGCGCATGCACAGTGACTCCTCCTGGCTGCCCGCGCCGTTGACGAAGCCGCCACCGGGCGTGAGGGGCGAGGCCATGTTTAGCACAGCGACGCGGCTGGATTCCGAATCCGGCCCTGCGCTCCCGAACACGAGGGCGTGGGCAGCGGTGAGCGTGTCGGCCACCTGGAGTAGGAGGCGGGGTGGCTCATACTTCTGAGCATCTTTTTCCGACGCTGGCTTTGAAGGTTCCTGCGAAGCTTTCACTGGCTTCGGCTCGACGATGAGTTCAGCATTCTCAATCCCCCGACGGGCGCGGGGGTGCGTGGGAAGGAGGGACGGGATGAGCTGGTTGAGGGTCGCTTTGGCTTTCTTTGCACGTGCTGCTTTCCGGAAGCTTGCCGGCGGCTGTCCTACTGAAGGTTGCAGTCTACCCATATCTCGGCGTTTTCGAACTTGGTGAAAGTATTGAAATGAAGAAAGAAAGCGCGGCGATAGGATGCTAAACCGGGCAGCGGGCAGCGGGTGGTGAGACCAAATATGACGATGAAGCGGGTGGGGCTTTCGGGGACCTTGATGGCATGGACGTCTGCTTATTACGACTTCGATGATTGGATATCATATGTCTCATCTATCTGAAGCTCCTGTTAGAATCTTAGCTTAGTGGTACGTGGCTTCGGTTCATTGAGACTCACTCATTCACTCACTCATCCTTCTCACGATGAGAGACGTTGTGATGGTGAAAACGTCGGGCGGTCTGAGCTCCCATTTTGAGCGCTATCACCAGGCGGTGCCAGCTGGCGCGCTGATTAATGAACCTCACCTTAGCTGCAGCTGGAGGTGGTGGAATTCAGTGAAACACACCAAGGCCAACCAAAGCAAGCCTTGGCTTGGAATACGATATTAGGTTATCCATTTGCTTTTCTCGGCATTTGCCATGACTTTTTCAGCTTTGCCAAGTGTCGTGGGCCGAGATGTCATCTCATCTCAGGGGAGGCACCTCGGCCATTACGCTTTCACCATTTTCAACCACTTGATCTCATGGATGAGCTCTCACTTCTCACTGAGAAAGCCAGCAGCAGCAGTGGACGTCACTGAGTGACACTGGAACAGCAACAGCGGATCCCGGACCCACCCACATTTCGGGCAAACTGCCGCTGGAAATGGACGCGGTGCTCCCCGACGGCCACCGACTCGCCTCCAACCTCACCCAGCTTGTCGCCGCAGGACCGTCCCCGGAGATCGGCACCAAACCCGTCCACCAATTCATCCTCGCCGCGGCTACCATTTCCGTGTCTCTCGCCATGGTCTCCCTTAGAGAGCCCCGGCGCGTCGCCGAGATCATGCTCTCGTGGCTCGGCCTCGACCTCGTCGACCTCGTCGAGCTGCAGACCCTCTGGGCTGGCTACGGCCACATCTGCGCCATCACCGCCCGACCGTCCAAGGGCGCCGGCACGGTCTTCGATGCAAACACCATCTCGCCTACTCTGCAGCCTGATGCCGACGGCTCCTATCGGCTGATCATCAAGCTCATCTCACCACCTGCCGCCAAGAAAGGTCGGGATGAGGGCCATCTGCGCAAGATGCTCAGCTATGAGGTCGAGCAGTACTTTTACCGAGAGGTGGCCCCGCGCCTGGGAGACGATGTCGCCGTCGCCAAGTGCCTTGCCTCTACAGCGGATATGGAGGGGAAGGCCCGCGCCGACGAGCTCCAGGGTCTGACAGCAACGATCATCACCGACCTGCGGCCCCGGTTTCCCGTCGCCGGCGAGAAGAGGCTGGTGCTCAACCGGGTCCAGGTTCGCGCCGCGCTCGACTGGCTGGCCAGATACCACGCCACCTCGTGGGCGTCACTGCCGGATGATATCGACCGGTTCCTGCTGCCACCAATCGAGGAGGCAGGACGTAGGCAGGCTGGCCGGGCACCTACAGACCCTAAGCTCTGGCTCAACGGTGGCTACACCTACCTCGCCACCAGGCGCACCGAGTACGCCTCACTGTGCGAAGACGAGTACTCCGAGTGGTCCACGGCTTTCTGCGAACCCTTCGAAGGTTCCATCAAGTCCGTCGCGGAGCTGGTGGCCGACTTCCTCACGCCCACAGGCAGGCCCTTCGAGACGTACATCCACGGCGACGTCAAGTCGGAGAACCTCTTCACTACGCGAGCCGGTGACCGGGTCGCCTTCTTCGACTTCCAGTACGCCGGGCTCGGCGTTGGGGGCTGCGACCTCGCCAAGCTGTTCACCTGCTCGGTGCCTCTCGAGATGCTGACCGGCCCCGGGGAGGAAGACATCCCCAACGAGCTGCCCATGGGGGAGGGCGAGAAGGCACTGCTTGAGCGGTACAGGGAGACCCTCCTCGCGGCCAGGCCTGCCGGGAGAGGCCCTTCCGAATACGATTGGGACGTGTTCGTCCGCCACTGGGAGACCGCGCTGGTGGACTGGTGCCGTTTCCAGGCGTCGTGGGGCTTTTGGGGGAACACGGAGTGGCTGGAAGCAAGGGTGAGGTCTATTCTTTCGGACAAGGGTTGGAGGGGCTGGCTCATGCAGGAGGTGGCCAAGTGATAGAGCATGGAGACCGTGGCGTGCACGTTGATTAGAGATAAAGCATAGATCAATCTTCAGGGTCGGCGGACAAGTCCGTCATCCGATCTTGACATTAGACGGTCAACCCGGCCCGCTGAGCTTTTCATCGATAAGCTTTTCAAACGCTGTGTCGAGAGATCTGGCCTCCGCATTTCGCTTCCTCCCCTCAACCTCGCACAGGTTCTACAGCCTGAAGAAAGAAACCTCTGAATCCGGCAGGCGTACGACCTGGTCTTCTCGAAGAGGTCGGCAGCCTTGTCGATCTTGCCGTCGTCGGAGCTTCAGGCCGACGCCGCGCAATTGCTCGAAACTGTGAAGTTGGGAAATGAGGGTGTAGACGAGGTTGTCGGCGAAGTCGGAGAGGTGATAACTCAAGGTCAGGCGCCAGATGAGTTCGCAGTCGGTTTCGGGATCGAGGGAGTCGATGGCTTTGGATATCCACTTGTAGCCGTTCTGGAAGAACTTGGGACTGGTTTCTCGGGCCATGATATGAGTGGAAACCGGAGTGACTTCATTTGGGAATGCGTGACTGATGGCTCGATTGCTGTCTACTGAAACTCAAAGCCAGTAGAGGCTCTGGTGATATTCATGTTCTTTGTTTCCGCTGCCTGGATAGTTCAGGGACTAGGAAGATCACAATTAAGACCAAGCAAGCAGCGGGGGTTCTGAGCGGCCAAGGTGTTCCGGATGCGTCAGGTGAGTTATTGCAGAGTTGCAGAGACACTTCAGGATTTCGAGTTGGGGTTTTCTGTTGTTCTTCAACAGCACACAGGAGCCCATTGCCTCTAACACCAGGGCGCGCTCAAGATATCGACTTCCGAACGCCCGATTATTCAGCGGCGACGCGGTCTGCTCTCCGCCAACGCACTCGCAAAAGGTCATTGACGGAAATTTGTGGCTTTCTGAATCATGCAGTATCTTAAGTGCCGTCCGACATTGCTTCGGCCTGGTCATAAGTCAGGAATCAATCCGCTGGATGTTGCCTCAACCCTCTGCGTCAACCGGAATCCGGGGAGGCCGAGGCGCAGACTCAGGCGGTGCATGAGCACCGCGCTGAAGGCAAGCGCGTACAGGTAGTCCTCGACGTGGGAGAATGGGTCCCGGTAGCGAGCCGCGAGCCCGGCGTGCAGGTTGTTGATGCGCGCGACGGCGTCGCGGCAGCGCGGGTCGCTGGGGCCGTAGTACCACCACGCCACGTTGTACGACTCGGTCTCGTCGAGGCGAGGCGGTGGGCGGCTCTGTGGACGACCTTGCCGCCGTCGGAGCGCCAGACCGACGCCGCGCCGTGGCTCGAGACTGCCGCTTAGGACCAGTCGACTCCATGGTTGACCACCGCCCGCCCTGCCACATCCTCAATCATTCACAGAAGTTGTACTGATGAACCGGGAAGCCTCTGATTGGGTTGAAAATGATTTTCATTCACTTGTCACGATCTTTCACCCATTCATATTCACAGCTAAGTTTCTCTCGGCCTCGGTCACCTCTTGTATTTTGCTGGGTACAATATGTTTGCCTAGGCGCGATGAAATTAACGGATGAAACGGGATTTTATGCACTCAAAGGTAGAATCCGTTTTCTGTAGCTTGAGAATTGGTGACTAGAAACAGACGGTCGTGGTGAATACTAGCAGCGCTCCTAACAGGCTTTATAAATATGAGGATAAAAACGCGCGTTTCTGCCATTTTATTGTCTGCCAAGGTCCCTTCAAACTATGCGAGCTCTGACCCAATGTTACCCATGAATTCTCCCAGAGTTCACTGCCTTGCGAGCGATGGCGCAGATTCTGTTCCTCAACTTGCAGAAGACATTCTTGCCGGCCTGATTTCGCCGGACAACGAACAGGCTGCGACCGAACAGCAGTTGCACCATGGTCTTTCTTGGAGCAAGGTTCTCCCGATGAGTATGTTGAAGCAATGCTGCACTCGCCTTGAAGTTTGGATCTATTTTTTGCAAATTCCCGCGTGCTAATTACATGCCCTAGGGGTCCTGTACGAGGATGAGGGCATCCGGTTCTACGAGCGAATCACTCGTGATCCTTGCTACTATCTTTACGAAAACGAGCTTTCTCTTTTGCGGAAGAGGATTGGGGACATTGTAAGTTCCATTTCAATTGGGAAACATTATTTCTGTGGGTTCCGAACTAACCCAACTCCAGGTTCGCCATCTGTTCGACAACAGCGACCATCAGAGCGCCTCAAACACGAAGTTGACTCTAGTGGACCTGGGAGCAGGGTGGGTTTTCTCTGACCATCGCGTCAATTCATCAAGCATGCGATTGCTGACTTTTTGTAACAGGCGTGTTGACAAGGCCACCGTGCTCCTTCAGGAGATGATGCGGCATCTTCGTCATGCCCGGGCGTCCAAGGAACCCATGGTGGATACCACCCAGTATTGCGCCGTAGGGAGGACCACTCCGCTATCTAAAGAACCTCAACGCTAATACATTGACAGGTTGATCTACAATATGAGGAACTCAGCAACAGGCTGGAGTCTATTGAAGATCACCTTCAAAAGTATGAGGGATGTCTAGGAACCAATGGCGAGAATGCGCCCGCGCCGGCAATCAGCGGCATCTGCGGGTCGTACTTTGCCGCCTTGCGGTATCAGCAACACATGCGGGAGACATTCGAAACCCAGCCAAACGACAGTGCTGTCCCAGGCGGTGTACGTTGTTTCCAAAGGCACTGCTACTTGTGGCTCGGCTCCAGCATGACGAACATGACACCGGCAGAATGCGTTCAGTTTCTGCAACAGATGCGCCATGAGTTCATCCGGCCAGGTGATAGCCTCTTGATTGACGTCGACGTTTGCAGAGACGTCGAGAAGATCTCAGAAGCTTATGGCGAAGGCCGAGAGTCGTGGCAGCAGTATCTTTTCAACGGCTTGAAAAATGCTGGGCGAGTCCTGGGTGGACAGGCTGCTGCCGTCTTCGGAGACGCGGCAAACTGGGAGTACGTGTCGAAGTGGGACAATCAGAATGGCAGGCATTTGGTATCCGAGCTCCTGTTCCATCACGATGAGTTGGCTGACGTATCATGCAGCGTTTCGTCAAATCCAAGGTCGATGTCGAGTTGCGCGTGCCTGAGTTGATCGGAAAGGAAGGCGGAGTCGCCCCTGGCGGTATCCAGACTGTCCGGATCGCGGAGAATGAGCACATCCTTTTCGGACAGTCTTACAAATACTCATTGGAAGAGTTGAATGACATCCTGGATCAGTCCGGTCTCCGCCGAAAGCAAACTTGGTATGATGATGACAAGGAGACAGCTCTCATCTTGCTGGGTGTTTCCTGAGAAGCCCAAAAACCATTTTCTAAAAACTTCAGGAGGAGTTAGAATGAATACTTCCCAAGATTACCTGGTTAAGAGTAGTCAAAAGTAGTTAAGAGTAGTAAAGCCTAGGTATCTCAAAATGGGACATGATTTCATACGCTTTGCCTTGCAACGGTTGGGTGGTGCAATGATGGAAGTTGAATCGATACCTACTACACATGATACAGCCAGTATGACTGAGAGGCAGGAACCAAGCATGGTGAGTCTTATGGAATGGGTGTATGCTTCGACAACTGATGTTTTGTTTTAGAAATCTCCCCCGTCTAGTTCAAAAAGAAGAATATGTTACGTACCTTGGGACTGCTGGAGGTTCGGCAGGTTGTAAATCTCCTGCACTAGTCCAAGAATCCAGTTAATGACCCGGAATATTGTGTCAGATTCCGTAACTTTTAGTATAGGAAATGGAGCTATGTGTTAGTCTGCGACATGCCAAAAAGAACGGCTTTTCGCCATTAATACCATGCTGCATCCCACCAACAAGTTGTTAGATTGTCAAATGATCTAGCTCTGTTTGGACTGCGGAACGCTGGGTTTGTTGTTGGTGAGCGCAACAAAGTCGGGTACAACAGCACCAACGTGGACTCCGGTCGACGATGTCTCCCGCAAGGGCTTCCAGTAGATTAGGTTTGCAAGCGGCTTGCATGCTGCTCTTGGGCTTCAGTCAATCCACGAAGATTAGTCATTTAGTAAAAGACTCCGGCCGCATATTATGAACAGCGCGTCATCAGTTTTCTCGGTTGCTGATCTAGAGCGTTGCTCCTTCCCGCTCTAGGCGGTTTGCTCCCGTTTATCAAACCTTGCGGAATAACCTCTTTGAGGAACTGCATGTGACTATTGATCTCAGTCACACCATGCGAGAAGGTATCCAGCTGCTATGTGGCAGAACGTTACGGTTCTTACTGGTGGACGGTACACATGTGAAAAGCCACCCGGATGTAGTGACTACTTGGTTTTCCTTCCCGTCCTCAGGTAGCCCTGGGTTGCCTCTTGGCCGATCCAGGGTCAAATGTACTGGATGATGCAGGCTCACCAGCGGTGGCGCAAACACTGATATGAATTTGGGACAGCAATCAGGCCATGCTTTTTTTTTCAACTGCGTAATTCACCGCCATCCCGTATTTCACACTCTTTGAAAAGTCTATTTTTTCCCTTCAAAATATCCTCAGTGCCCCTCAGCGATGGGCACATCATCATGCCTTCATTCGTACACCAAACCTGTCAATCAAGCTTGACAAAGATGACTTCCAAGAAGATTCTCGTACTCGGTAGCGGCATGGTGGCCAAGCCATGTGTTGACTATCTTCTGCGTGACCCGCGGAACTCTGTCACAATCGGTAGGGTCTTTCCCCTTTCATCTTTGAGAACCGAGCCGCGCCCGGCCTGTGGTGGTGACATGGCTGACCGGCCCAGCGTGCCGTACGATATCTAGCGCGAAGCGGCTGTCCGGCGGCCGGGAGCGTACCACCGCGATCAGTCTTGACGTCACGTCGTTCAGCACTCTTGATAACGCAATTTCTGGCTACGACGTCGTTGTTTCCCTGGTGCCGTTCATCTACCACGCCGACGTCGCACGGTCTGGCATTAAGAGCAAGACGGATGTTGTGACGACGAGTTACGTGTCTCCAGGCATCAGAGCTCTCGAAGCCTCTGCAAGAGAAGCAGGAATCGCCATTGTCAACGAAGTTGGCGTTGATCCCGGCGTTGATCATCTCGGCGCCGTGAAGGTCATCGAGGAGGTGCATGCGAAGGGTGGAAAGGTACTTCTGCGGCTGGAAAGGAATCAAAAGGGCCCCCGTACTGACATACCGCTCTACAGGTTAGGGAGTTCTACTCGTACTGCGGCGGGCTTCCTGCCCCGGAGGCATCCGACAACCCTCTCCGATTCAAGGTCAGAAGAAACCACCACTCTCCCCGTTTCGCCACCTGGTTGAGCTGACCTTCTCACAGTTCTCCTGGTCTCCACGTGGCGCCCTGCTGTCCCAGCAGAACTCTGCCACCTTCCTTAAGGATGGCCAAGAAGTCACCATCAACAGTAGAGACTTGATGGCCTCAGCCAAACCCTGCCATGTCATGGATGGTTACTCGTTCCTGGCGTATCCCAACCGAAATTCGGTCCCTTTTCGAGAGTACTACAACATTCCAGAAGCACACACGGTGATCCGAGGCTCCCTCCGGTACAAAGGAAACCCGGAGCTGGTCAATGCCTTGGTCAGCATGGGGTGGCTCGACGCGACGGAGAAGACCTGGCTTGCGCCGGGTATGACCTGGGCCCAGCTTCAACAGAAGACCACGGGAGCGACGAGCACCTCCGAGGATGACCTTGTTTCCAAGGTAGACGAGCTGTGCTCCTTCGCCGATGCGGGCGAGCGAGATGCCGTTATAAGTGGTCTGCGGTGGATAGGCCTCTTTTCCGACGAGGAGGCGCCGCTCCGTGGTAGTCTGTTGGATACCCTGTCGGCTCGTTTGCAGACACTCTGCAGCTTCAAGGATGGCGAGCATGACTTGGTTATGCTGCAGCACAAGTTCGTCGTGGAGTGGGAGAATGGCGAGACGGCAAGTTTGACCGCACGCGTATCTGACATTTGAGTGAGGGCTAACGTTGCATCTAGGACACCATTACGTCGACTCTCGAACTCCTCGGAGACCCCAACGGCTATCAAGCCATGTCCAAGTCTGTTGGAGTGACCTGCGGTATTGCCACACAAATGCTGCTCGACCGGCACCCAGCCATCGCGAAGCCTGGAATCGTTGCCCCTTACACCAAGGACCTATGCGATGCTCTCCGCGAGCGAGTCGAGGATGAAGGAATCAAGATGGTTGAGAAGGTCCTGTGAGATTTGAAATCATGGGCGAGTGCAAGACCAGATGACGCATTCTAGTCCCTTGCCAAGTAGGATGGTCACGTAGTCTAATAGACGAGTCGGAAAACTGGAAAACGGGAAATTGGTGTGGTTAGTCCCCATGACTTGCTTCGTCCCGGTTGTGCGAGATTTGATTGAGTTTTGCTATCCGGGCAGTGTCACTTAGCTATCTGGGCAGTGTCCGAAAAATCAAGCAAATAGTTGGCCCGTTCCGCATGCCTTCTTGCGCGGGTTGCGATTGAATGCAAGCGGGATGCGAGATGAAAAGAACATCAGCATCCACAGGGGGGTACTCGGTAATACCGTTCTTACATTGATTGGTAACTCGTCGACGAACAAAGCCATCCAATTTTCCGGGGAAGACTAATACCTAGATCTCGGCAGGGCTGTCGATCCGATTTTGGAACATCCCGTCACTAAGGCCGATCCTGAGCGTTTAAGCTTGGCGATGTGCCCTGTACTGGTGGGTGGTGGTTCGAGGCTTTCAGCGCTCACTATGAATCATCCGCGCTAAACGGCTTAGCCCCTGCTATCCACGATGAATCATCCCCAATTAGTCAGATTCTGGGAATATCATTGGCAGTGGCTGTGGAAAATAGTGGGGGATCGCAGTGCTAGCGCTTCGTCTAGTCCTCAAACGGGCAAATCTCAGTTAACCCCTGTCACAAATCATCACCCAAGGCGTTTTCAACCACCAGACGACACGCGATACAGCGGCACGGCCGAGATGATTCGGAGAGCAACAACACTCCGAAACTCCAGACGCTTGCATCGTCAATGGGATCTGATCACAAAGCTCAATGATGTATATAACACAAGGTGGAAACTTGGTTTAGATCTTCCTATTCTCTCATCAATACAGACAGCATCAAAGCTTAAGAACACCAACCAACACCAACACTACAACTCAAGCACTAACGACCACCACTCTCAACTCGACCAACAACCAACCAATGAGCATAGGCACAATAACAACGGGAACAACAACAGCAACAACAATGAGCCTTCTTTCCAACTCGGAAACCATCACAACAACCAACAACACCACAACATCCCCGAAGGAGTCCACCAGCTCCTCGAGCAAGGCCATGACGCACATCTTCACACCCGGACAGTGCTTATTCTGCCCGAAGCCCTCAACAACTTTCGCCGAAAGCGTGGGCCACATGCAAAAGGCACATGGCCTCTTCATCCCCTACCAGCAGCACCTGATCGTCGACCTCGAGACGCTCTTCAAGTACCTACACCTCGTCATCTTCGAGTACCGGGAGTGCATACACTGCGGGACCGAGAGGGCTACCGTGCAGGCGGTGCAGCAGCACATGACGGGCAAGGGTCACTGCAGGTTCGACGTGTTGGAGAGTGACTCCGAGTTTTCCGAGTTTTACGACTTTTCCGAACCTGAAGACGACGACGAGAGCGGTTCTGAGGATGGGCAGGAGGAGGAAGAGGAACAAGCGGCGTCGCCATCAAGTCCAAGCCGGACAACGGTGGCCGTTGCCGTGGACGAAGATTCACTCCGTCTGCCATCAGGCAAGATCATATCAAGACAGTCGCCATCACAGTCCGGGCCGACGTTTTCTCAGCTGCGCCGCCGGGCTCGCAATTCCACCGCTAGAATCGAGTACTCGACGCCAGATCCCGAAGAAGACACCTCAGAGGACGCTGCTTCCGACAAAGAAGAAGGTCACAGCTCTGGGGACCCGGGCACGCAGCTGCTATCCAAGAGGGAGAAGAGAGAAAGGGCGATGGTAGCGCACCAGCTGGCCAACATGAGCAAGAACGACCGGAACGCGCTGATGCACCTGCCAACGTCACAGCAGCGCGCGATACTGGCGACGCAGCACAGACACGAGGAGAAGGTGCAGAAGGAGGAGAGGAGGAGGCAGACCAAGATCGACCGCAAGGGGAACAAGAACCTGTACGCGTACTGGGCGACGGAAACACCGGTTTACCAGTGTGGTTAGTCATACATGTAGACAGCTGCTGCTCTCGACTTACTCGAGAGCTGTGGGCGGTGTGGAATGCGACCTAATAGTGTACAAAATATTGTTTCCCTTACATGCAATGCGAAGTGGTTGTGCTTGAACAGACCTGCGGGTGAGGTACCAATGTCACTTTCCGGAGCGGAATTGCCCAGCCGATTCCGCCTTTGGGGTCAACGCACCGGCTCGAATTCCGGCTGTTCCGCGATCTCCACTCCGCGCCACTCTCCCCGGCACATCTAACTGTGTGATCTCACTGCCATCTCATCAATCTACGGTCCCGACAGATCCGCGGGTGCCGGTAGATATGGCTGCAGGCGCTTGCGAGAAGCTGGAGCGCTGTCAGGTCTCTGAACGATGTAAGGCTTACTAAGCATAGTCAGGCATCAACCCTCGTCTGCAATCTTGACAGGCTCTGTGCAGTGACGGTTAAACTCTATGCTGATCAATAACAGCTTGATCCGAATATCACGACGCGCCATTCAAGTTTCTCGGCCGGCGAGCCTGTGCAAGGTATCTACGTCAGGTTGCCTTGGCTCGCGGGCTCGGAACTTTACCCCGGAGATGGAGGTGGATACTGCGGGGTTGTCCAATGCGGAGGTGACCGTCCCGTCCCCCAAAGACTCAAAATCCCGGAGTTTCGCCTCCAAATTCCGCTCGATTTCCTTCATCCTGCGTTGCTTAACTGCGCTCTGGTCGGAACACTCCAGCTCACAACCAACGGCCGGTCTTATTGTTTCCTTCCACCATCATGGACCCGCTTAATTCCGACGCCACTTCTCCGGCAGCAACGCGCCAAGCCGCAACTCCCAAGCCTCGCGGCACGCGAGGCAAGTACATTTCCAAGGCATGGTAGGTCCGCCGGAAGTCGAATTGGTACATCCTATGGTTCAAAGTTTGGGGGAAAGCACACTTTGCTGATAGCAGCCAGCTTCGAATGTAGAAAACGGAAGAGCAGGTGTAATGGGAGGAACCCATGCCTGCGTTGCGCACGCCAGTCGTTAACATGTGGGTTGCCTTGGTGACTCAGTCCATGGAACTCTTGGGTTGACAACCAAAGGCGTCTATCCCGTTTCCAAGAAGGGCAAAGAGAACCCCGCGGGCACGTAGGTTCAAGTCGTCAGTTCAACTCGTGCTTACTTCCTCTGACGTTCGCCCTAGCAATGAGGATGCTCAAGCCATCCGGTCTCTGAGGGAACAAGTAGCTTCCCTTCAGGGCGACCTCAGCTTGTTGCGCGAGAAAGGTTCACAGCAGCCACGATTACAATTTGCAGATACGTTCGACACTCCCCGCGCCCGGCTGCTTTCCCCGGACTACACAGATCCCGGCAGCCACCCGTCAAACGCCAACCCTGGTCCCATTTTGACCGACCCTCCTGAAAGCCCTGAGAGCTGCCAGCAATCGGCAAGCTACACCTTCAACATCAGCCTGGCCCGGACGCACCTCCAGGCTCGAGGGATCGCCATGACCGAGAGCGAGAAGCAGGGCACCTCGTCCTCGTCGGCCGACAGGACCCGTCCGCCCTCCCCGTCCGCCGACACGCCTTTCAGCTTTGGCGATGCGTCCGTGGACCCGCTGTGGCTCGTCGACGAGAAGGAAGCCGTCCGTCTGTGCAACGTGTACGAGGTCGAGATCGGCATCCAGTATCCCTTCCTTGGCATCTCGGAGCTGATCGACAAAGTCCGCGCGTTGTACAAGGCGATGTCCAACGGCTCGCGTCACGGCTTCGCCTTCGCTGGAATGCCCGGGCCCTCGGTCATCGACCCTCAGGATTTGGACCTCGTCAAGATGGTCATCTCTGCGGGCTCGACGGTTGAGGCCGGCGGCTCCAGCCAACTGGGCAAGGCACTGTTTTCCGGGGTGAGGAAGGCATCTCACGACAAGCTATGGGAGCCGGCTGGCATCAAAAACACGATGCTGTTTGTTCTCCTTGTAAGTACACGAGGTAACCCTCTCAGTGTGGACGACGCTGATCGGTGAGGAAGGCGATTTATAGCTTCATCACCGGAGACGACCTTCAAGCGTGGAGGCTGGTGGGCATTTCGGCTCGCTGGTGTTTGGAGATCGGCCTCCACCAATCAGCAACGGTAAATCGGATCTTCAAAGACGACGACAAGCGCAGAAGCGCCTTGAGACTGTTTTGGTGTGTCTATACTCTCGATCGTCGGTGGGGTTTTGGCGCCGGGCT
Source organism: Colletotrichum brevisporum (assembly GCA_030770045.1). Lineage (NCBI taxonomy): Eukaryota > Fungi > Ascomycota > Sordariomycetes > Glomerellales > Glomerellaceae > Colletotrichum > Colletotrichum brevisporum. Next base: position 1,486,202 of record JAUGSI010000011.1, read on the forward strand.
GCCCTTTGTCATGCATCACTTCGACGTCGACCAGCATTTACCAGAGCCGGTAAGTATCTGTGAACATGGAGTTTGTCTTTACAATCACGATCTAATTATGGTCTTCTATGCTTGCAGGACGACGAGGTTCCATATCTCAAGGCCATGGTGTCGTACAGTCAGATCGGCAACAAGGTATGGTCGACCTCGTACAACTCCGCCAGGACGACGGGAGCGGTCCGGGACGACGAGATCTCGTACTTGGTGTACCTCATCGACCGGTGGTACGAAGATCTGCCGGAGAGCTTACGGCTCAGCCCGACATGGGAGTCGGACGACTGGGCGGGAGAGGCAAGAGGACCGCGGCGCCTGCAGCTTCTCCTGCACCTGCGGGCGAACCAGATGAAGCTCCTCCTCCTCCAGCCGGTCCTCCACTCCTCGTCCAGCCTGAAGGCCAACGCGTCCAAGGTCCAGGCGCTCGTCGGCCTCGCCAAGGACACCATCCGGAAGCTGGCAGCGCTGAACGGGTCAACGGACATCTACCAGACGCAGCAGATGTGCTTCAACCACTTCCTGGTGTCCGCCCTCGGCGTCGTCTTCCTCGTCGCGGCCCTCGCGCCCGCCGAGTACGGTCCCGAGGTCCGGGACGAGTTCCACGTCGCGTTGGACCTGATACGGGGGCTCAGTGCCAAGTCGTACGTCTCGAGCCGCCTTTGGAAGATGGTTGGCGACTTGCGGCTGGTGTGGCGGAAGATGGGACTGATGCCACCGAGGCAGCAGCAGGACGAGGAGAGGAACGTGCACTCACAGCGGCGCAGTAACGGCGCGACGACGCCGCCAGCGTCCTCTGGTGGCGCCGTGGTCTCGTTTCGGGATGCGCCGCGCCCATCCGGCGAGGAGAATGCGCGTGATGATGCTGGCCCGGACATCTGGCAGCCCTCACCGGGTGAGCACGTCGTTAGCGTGCAGATTGCGCAAGACCTAAACGACTTTTTCGACGCCATGGACGATGGTGGTGGCTTTGCGACGCCGTATCCGATGCTCGGCATCTGCGAGGATGGCCTCGATGCTTCTGGAGAGGGTGTCACGGCGCAGACATTTGATCCTTCGCTGATTGATGTCTCGCATTTATTTGTAGATATGCTGTGATAGCCACTTAAAACTAAAGCAGGCCTGAGGGCTCCGGAGATACGCGGACCATATTGCTCATGCCCTTACGTCTGAGACCTTGGTATCAACATCAATGACACAGGAAGAACTGGCTTCTGTGATCAGCAAATATTTTACGTGAAATGAACGGTCGAGATCAACAACATTGTACGACGAAAGACGAATCACAGACTATGGCAAGGATGAGGGGGGACGACAGGGAAAATGAGGGTCTCGCCATTTCATCCAGTTCCCGCGGACCATACCGCAGAACCCAAATAGAACGGGCCACTCACGACTGCAACCGAAGGAAACGGCCTCGTCAGGCTCAACTGGCACCAGTCAAAGTCGGCATGAAGGTCCAATTGAGAAACCATATCGAACTCCAACTCGAGCGGAGAAGGTTTGAGGGGGAGATAGGGGGGATATGGGGTCCAACGGAAAGCGGAATTCGAAACCGACAATTCCGCCCCCGCAGGACGCCGGGCTTCATCAGGCGGGTGTCGTAATGTGACCTTCCTGGCACATGCTGCGTAACATTAGTATTCCTGGGCGTTGATTGACGTCTCCGCCGCCCAATGGCACTTGTGATATTATAAATTCAAAGGCCTCCTCCATGTTGTGAGATATCGTGCTATTCTTCATTCATCCAACATATCAGATCAACCACACTATCCCATCATCTCCGACCACTACACCACGACAGCACAATGGCCGTCGCGGAGATCATCCAGAGCCTGTCCGACCAGGCGAGAGGCCACCCCATCGAGCTCCTCTCCAAGGGCCTGGCGGTGGCCCTCTTCGTCTACGTCATCGCGAACGAAGTCGTCCGCTCCAAGGCCCGTCTGTCCGCGTTCTCCGGGCCGAGGGGGCTCCCTCTCATCGGGAACCTGTACCAGGTGAGGCACGACGCCGCCGAGAAGTACCGCGAGTGGTCCCGGGAGTACGGCGCCGTCTTCCAGGTGCAGCTGGGCAACATACCCGTGCTGGTGGTCAACAGCGCGGCGGCGGCGAAGGTCATACTGGGCCACAACTCGCAGGCGGTGGCCTCGCGGCCCGAGCTGTATACTTTCCACAAGGTCTGCCCTCCTACTGTATTTACATCTCCGTTTAGCCGTTTTCTGACCACCCGCAGATCGTGGCCAACACCGCCGGGACGACCATCGGCACGTCGCCGTACAACGAGTCCCTCAAGAGGCGGAGGAAGGGCGCCGCCTCGGCGCTGAACCGGCCGTCGATCGAGACGTACCTGCCGCACCTGGACCTGGAGACGCGGGACTTTCTGAAAGACGTCCTGCTCTACGGGAAGGCCGGCGGGAAGCCCATCGACCCGATGCCGCTGGTGCAGCGGCTCAGCCTCTCGCTGGCGGTGACGCTGAACTGGGGGGTGCGGTTCCCGAGCCACGACGACCCGCTGTTCAGGGAGATCATCGAGGTGGAGGTCAACATCAGCCGGTTCCGCAGCGTGACGGACAACTTGCAGGACTACGTGCCGCTTCTGCGGGCGAACCCGTTCCTGGCGGGGACGCGGCAGGCGCGGGAGATGCGCCGCCGGAGGGACGTGTATCTGGCCAAGCTGAACGGGGACTTGAAGGAGAAGGTGCGGAGGGGGGAGCACGAGCCGTGCATCCAGGCTAATGTCATGCTGGATGAGGAGGCGCGGCTGGACGAGGTTGAGTTGACGTCGATCAGCCTCACGATGCTGTCTGCGGGGTTCGAGACGTTCTCGACGGTGACGGCGTGGGCTATTGGGTGGTTGGCGAAGAACCCCGAGGTGCAGAGGAGGGCGCTCGAGGCGATTCGGGAGGTTCATGGGGAGGGGGGAGGGGAGCTGTGCGATGTTGGGGATGATCAGACGTGTCTGTATGTCAGGGCGCTGGTGCGGGAGAGTCTGAGGTGCGTCTTGTTGGCGGGAATTGTGATGCGGGTGGGTGCTGACGGCTTGCGCAGATACTTCACCGTCCTCCGGCTCTCGCTCCCGCGCGCGACGAACAAGGAGTTTGTCTTCGAGGGCAAGGTGGTCCCCAAGGGCACCGTCATCTTCCTCAACTCGTGGGCCTGCAACATGGGTAAGTTCGCCCCCCCCCTTTCATCTTCTCCCCAGATTCACCGGCTGACGTGTTCTGGCCGAACAGACCGAGAAGTCTGGGACGACCCCGAGGTCTTCCGCCCGGAGCGCTGGCTCGAGAACCCGGAGGCGCCCATGTTCACGTACGGCATGGGCTACCGGATGTGCGCGGGCACGATGCTGGCCAACCGCGAGCTGTACCTCACGTTCGTCCGCATGATTGCCGGCTTCGAGCTCTCGGCGGTGGGGGAGATTGATACGAACCCGCTGACGGGGGTCGGGGACAAGAGGAACCTCGTGCTTGCGCCGAAGCCGTTCGAGGTCAGGTTCACGCCGCGCGACGAGGGTGCGCTGAGGAAGGCTTTGGGGGAGTGATTCATGGGGCGAGGGCTTGTGTGGGATGTTTGTGGAGGGTTATGTGAACTGAGAATGGACATGAAGGAGGAGGATGATCTGGGAAGGACGAATGTCACGAACGGCAAAAATGCAAAAGAGAATGTTCCGAAACCGAGAATCGAACTCGGGGCTATGCCTAACCTCTCATTGGAGATGAGAGGGCATCATGTTGGCCACTACACCATATCGGATGTGATTCATGTCTGGAAGGCACAAAGGAAAAATCTTCAATGCTTGGGTGAGGGTCCGCAGGATGGAGTCGATGGTGGATGTGGGACGGTGGGTCACGTCGATAGCGGTCGAGACGTGACGTTCCAAAATTTGCCTACCTAGGAAGTTGGATTGGGCACTTTGAAAGTAGATGGAAACGACATGATTATAGCTCAATTGGTTGTATTTTGTAGCAGTTGAGCATCAGGAACGTAAAGCGCCAAACGCAGACCGCAGCGGTTTGTTCATCCAAGAGGTCTTGCAAATGGTGCTGAGCCAGTGTGGATAAGGTCACGTGAGAAGAAACTACCCATTCGGGAGAAACACAAAGTATTCTGTCTGCCATTTGTCGCAACACGGTTTAAAAGTTAATCAGAGCCTCTTTGCGGCGGGCTGTTGGGCGGTTGGGCTGAAGGCTGCATTCAACTTGCATGGAAAAGGACGTTCGTCGAGATCACGTAGTTTCCAACGATGCTTCCTTGATAAAATACATCAGCCCTCTGCCGAAATGACTTGTGCCTACGAAATAAGGAATTCGCAAGGTATGCTGAGGAATCAGAAGAATCGTCTTCACGATGACAGCCATCTAGTTGGCACACTCAAGAGTCTTCATGCGTCTCAGCCTCAGGGCCGCGAGTGAACGTGGTCAACAGGGTGCGCCCCAGTCTGGCTGCCCGCCTTACCGTCCAAAAAGCTCTACGAATAGAATGGCCGCGAGGGGCTTGGGGAATAATGGGACGCACAGGTCAACAGAGTTTGAGGCTGCGTGGGTTTCAGTGCGGCGCAAAGGTCGGTGGCACAGAGAGGCATTGCTCTGGATATGTGATGAGGGCATGTTCGAGAATCCTGCCTACGTTCAAGTGTTAAATTCAACCATTTCTCAACTTCTTATATATCCTGCAGGAGCCCGCACATTCTGTCAGAGAAATCCGCCGCAGAATATTCGGCTTCCCGTCATCTACACCCATCTGCTCAACACAGGACGAAAGGCGAAACGCCCAACCGGTCAGGTTCACATCGTCCCAACGGGCTTACGTAAATGCCCGACAAGCCCCAGCGGACCAGCCCAGACCATCGGCCCACCGGTAGCAGCCGCCAGCAGCTGACCCCACCTAAGCACCTTATCGCCCATCCGTAGCTCCGATAAGCCTCGACGTTAAACCACTTCCGTCATCCTCCATCCTCGCGGTCGCGCTCTCCCCAAAGCTTCCCCAGGCTGTCAACCATCCCCGAGCTACGCCAGCAAACAAGCATGACGAGCGCACGATCGGCATGACTGATCCCACGTACACGGTCTTCGTGCGGCTGCCCATCCCCCGGGGCGAGTTCGCGGATCCCCCTCCGGTAAGTCGGCCCTGCGACGTCGCTCCCCCCGATCCAGTACTCTCCAGGTCGCCGTGGGGCTGTTGCTGATCCGGTTCCCTTCCCGTAGGTCACCTGGGACTCCACCAAAGACGACGAGCTATGGAACATCATTTCCAACGCAGGCAAGACGGAAATTGACTGTAAGTCTCGATGCCATCCTTCTCGCAACATCGCTAACCTCTTCTTTCTCCAGGGAACGTACTGTAAGTCTCACCTCCCGATGCTAGACTCCCCTCCCCCAGCCAGCGAGCTCACCAACGCCCCAGGGCTGCCGACTTCGACGTGACGGTCGACTTCCTCCTCCAGCAGGTGGCCTACCTGACCGAGCGACACACGGCCCAGCTCCGCGCCCAAGTCCGTAAGGCGACCGCCGCAGCCAAGGGCTCTGCCGCCCCCTCCCCGGTCCCCGGCGCCGAGCCTCACTCCCACCAGCGCACTATATCCGCCCTGTCCATCCGCCGCGACTCTCCACTCCCTCGCAACGATGCTAGCACCCCAGCAACCCCGATCACCTCCTCCCTCCGGCCGAACATCTCCCGGAACGCCTCCGCGGGGACCATAAACAACCTAGGAAGCGGCAGCGGCTCGGCGGCAGCCCGGCAGGGCAAGCCCGCCACCACCTCGCGCCCGTCAAACGACGGCCAGCGCCGCCGCCTGTCCTCCCTGCCAATCCAGACCAACCCCCGCAGCCCCGAGCCGGCGTCGCCCCCGGACGAGCTGAGCTCCCAGACATCTTCCGACGACGAGTCCAGCCCCGCCCAGTCCCGCATCATCCGACGCCCGCCACGCTACGGGCAGCGCGACGGCGGCGTGGACCTCGACGACGACGACGACGACGACGACACCGAGCCCGCCTTCCTCCAGTACAAGCCGCAGTCGTCCAACACGTCGGCGCAGGACATGGGCTCCACGCTGCGCGGCGACCCGCGGCACGCCCGGCGGACCCCGAAGGGCAAGGAGCGGATCCACCACTCGGAGACGTCCGACTCGTCGACCAGCTCGCCGGCCCTGGTCTCCCGCGCGGGGACCTCGGCCGGGGAGCGCAGGCCGCAGGGCCCGCTGTCCCCGCGCCGCCCGGCGGAGCTGGCGGGGAGGAGCCCCAGCTCCAAGGGCAAGGGGTACTCGCGGGACGGTAGCGACGGCACGCCGAGCATGGGCAGCAGTTTCAGTGACTTGGATGGTAGGTGTTTTCTCTATTCTCATTCTTGGCGGGATCCCCTATCTGACGCATCGCAGACGCATCGGTCACACAGTCCGCTCTGGAGGAGGCCCTCGCGAGTAAGATGCAAGACGGCGCCATCGGAAGCAGGTTCAGCATCAGCCAAGCGTTTAGGAGCCGGTACATGCCCAACAAGCCCGGCCAGCAATAGTAGCAGCAGCAGCAGCAGCATGACGAGCAACGCATTTTCTTAGTGTAGAACATTGGGACGTTAGGGGGTTCTGGAAGCATCGGCGGCGTTCAGGCAAGATCGACAAAGCGGTTCAGACAGAATGTTTACTTTGGCTGGTTTGTTACACTCAGTGCCATCTTCAGGGATTGGGCGTCAATTTACATCTTTTTGCATTCGTCTTTCTGCCATTTCCCCATGGCATGCCTCATTTCGTCGGCCCATTTGTCTGTTATTGACCTGGATACCCAGGTATTTTAGGACCCATTACGGCAAGTAGATGGTAAAGTCGCTCTGGTACGGGAAAGAGAGATGCTCCATTTAATTGACGAATTAACCTCCAGTTTTGCGGCCATGCACCATTACAATACAGCTGTTCACGAGTTCGGACCTCGAATCGTGGCGAACTCCCAGTCAAATTCAGGGCAGCCCCGTGCCTCCTCACAATCTGTTGCCTGCCTCCCCAGTACGTTCAAAAAGCATCAGGCTCGGTCGCGCATTTCATATTGCTCGCCTCTCTCGACTGCAGCAGACACAGTTAGCAAGCATCATCCACCGGGTGTCCTCTGAGGATAGCTCACGGTCAGCCTCGTACGCCTTTGCGGCCCCGAACTCGCCCCATATCTTCTTTTTCCTCGGAGGGGAAGGAGTTTTCGTGTCGAGGTCCGCCTCTCGAGACGACGCATCGTCGTGCTTGTGGTCGCCGCCGGGATGGGGCGGTATGTTGTTGCCGTCGTGGTCGTGGGCGGAGCGGGACTCCATGGTGTCGACGTCGGCGCGGCGCTGCTTGGCCTTGCGGCTGCGGTAGAAGAAGAGGGAGCCTACGGCGGAGATGAAGACGGTGATGGTGCCGATGATGACTCCGATCTCGACGGGGGTGAGGGCGCGCGGGGGCGGGGCGGGCTGCTCGCCCGGGCGGGAGTCTCCTTGGAAGAAAGACATGGCTTGGGCCGGTGGTGGGTGGTCTGTGACATTCGGCGGACAGCCGCTTTTTCTCTTCGTTCTCGGGCTCGCGGGGACGAGGTGAGAAGGAGGAATGTCTAGGCGCTAGAGCGATGCCGGATGCTTGGATTGTTGCCAGCGAAGCGAGGACGAGAGAGGTCCGATGTCAGAGGCGAGGTCGGGCAAGGAGGGAACATGAGAAATGGAAGAGAACCAGAGTGCCGGGACTGGACGAGTATGAAATACGAAAGGATCAGAGGAGGACGTGGACGTGGATGGATGCGCATGTCCGGGCGGACCTGGAGCAGAGGAGGGAAGGACCATCTGTTGGTGTTGGTATGGGAGTTGGGCAGTTTCGATGCAATCCACATCCAATCTATGTTTGTAGATCCAAACAGCAAGGAAAGGGGAGGGATCAGTCCATGGAGCGTGGAAAAGGAAGCAGCGGTCCAGCGATCGATGTTGCGTCTCCACAACGCACGCACGTTGAGGGCAGGATACTTCACTTGCGCTGGATGCATCCTGCCGCGAGGGGTGTTGCAGGAAGCCGTCGTTCCTTTTTCTGGGACAACCTGAAGCTCCTTCCCCTACGTGGTGAACGGTGAACCCGGCCAGTTTGCACCATGTGGGTATCCGGAATGGCGCCGGTTCGGTGTTTGCATGTCCCCATTCGCTGCGAGACGTACCTTCTCCCAGGGAGAGACAAGGACCGGAGAAGCGAAATGGGCAAGACCAGCGAGGGGAGGAGCTGCTTCAACGAGACGGGAGCTCCTTCCAACAGAAGCGAATGCGTTTGCGTTGCAGCTTACCTATACTTCATACTTGCCCAAACTACAGACTGTCTTGGGTATTTGTATCTGTATCTAGGTAGGAAGGTACAGAGTACCGACCTAGGCATCCAAGGCAGATAATTTGGGTGGGTGGGTAGAGAAGTAGATGCTTACCTCATACATCCTTCATCAATCATCAATCATCAAACAACCAGCTCCTTCTCACCTTCTTCCCCTTCCCTTGGCTATCGTGCCTAGGTAGTTGTGAAGAAATCTCGACACTACCACACTGAACCGGCTACGTGCATCGCGGTCGCAGTATCACCGCCAGGTCGACTCCGACTCTCCCCCGAAACCCTCATCCGTCTATCCATCTCCTTCGGCCGATGCTCGTCGCGCAATGGCACACAATGGCCCTCAGCCTTGCACGAGCCAGTCGTTCCCCGTCCGCGTCCGACGTAACGCCTCGTCACCCGTCAGAAAGTGGCGTGTATCTGTGTCTTCGACGACCTGCCTGCCAGCTTCATTTTCGCTTTAGACCCTGGCATCTTCTACGGCTGGAGACTGAGACATGGCATCGATTGAATGCAGCCTTGACAAGCGTTAGACATTGGGCTGGGACTTTCGAATCGAAGCGAGCATGTTATCATCCCCGAAAGACATCGATATGGGACCGTGCTACCCGGGTCCGATCCATGAGATGAGCAGAACGATCCCGCATGCCACCGGCCAACCATACGCGAGCTGTCTGGGGTCGTGCTGCATCACATCGCCGGCTGCATGCCGAGATGGGACGCACATATGCAACCTGCACGCCGGCGTGTTACGCGGCGCCTTCGAGGTCCTTGGTTCTGCAAGCCTCGCACGCGGGGAGGCCAAGCAGCCACCCAACACGACATGATCGATGGGGTCCAGCTGCGACTGCACTCACTTACACAGCTCGTCCCAGGGTTTTCCAGCCCACAACGGCATGCCCGAAGAGAAAGCAGAGAGCCGATGCCAACATGTCATTGCGTCAATTTGGTGCCATCTACTGTTCAAATACGGCCAGATCATAACCACACAAGACTCAAGAACTTATCTGATCCAATCCTCGCCGCAACTTCATGCCGGGGTGAAACTGACGAGAACGTCGTGCGGAAGTTTTGTTGTGATTCCCACGGTTTGCTCCATGGGCCGCTCGTCCCTTGGCTCGATCGACTTGAAGGTCTGGAAGATCCTCACCACAAAGTAACTCATTTGCGTCAGCGCAAACTGCTGCCCGATGCATATTCTCGGCCCGCCCGAGAACGGCAGGTACTCCCATCTGCAACGAACGTCAGCCAACAGCCTCAAGCTCAGAGTATGTGCAGATCAACGGGGGGCACTCGGCAAAGGGGGTAGACCACTTACCCTGGACGACGATCCTCCCATCGCTCGGGCCGGAACTCGTCGGCGTCCTCTCCGTAAATGTCCTTTCTTCGCTGCATGCAGAAGACGGACCATCGCACCATTGTTCCCTTCGGAACGAAGACGGGTGACTTTCCGTCTGGTCCACCACCCAGAGGGAGGGTGCAATCCCTTGCAGCACCCCGCGACATGGTCGCAACGGTCGGGTACAGCCGCAAGACTGTGCGCGTGTCGTCAGCATCTTGTTCTCGATCTAGACCGATGCACGGCGACACCGTCACTTACTCTCCTTGAGCACCAAGTTCAGGTACTTCATGTCCTTCATCTCTTCCCACGTGGGCTGTCTCCCGCCAAGCTCTTCAATCTCACTCCGTAGGCGCTTCACCACGTCAGGCCTCCGAGCCAGAATCCAGAACAGCGCAGAAAGCGAAGAGGCAGTCGTGTCGCGGCCCGCGAGGATCATGGACAGCAGCTGCGCACGGATGTACTCTGGGGTAGATCCCTTGCCCATCATGTCGTGGAGGAACACGTACGCGCGCTCCGGGTCCTTCTCTTCCGCCTTGACACGGGTGATGTAGTTGTCACAGAAGCGATGGACCGTCTTGAGGCCTTCAACAAACTTCTTGTCGCGATCCAGGAACGTGGCCAGGCCCAGGCGCGAGCGGATTGCCGAACGAGTAAGAACGTACTCGAACGTAGCTGTGAACTCGGATGCCTCGGGCGAGGGTGTTGTGAGCATGTTGGTTGAGTGCCCGAACCTGTCTCTGTCAGCACACGCACAAGACATCTTGCGGAAAGATGAAGTCTTACATAAAGTCCGTTGCCGAGTCCATGGTCATCATGTACAACAACGCCTGCAAGTCCACGGTCTGCCCGTCCTTGGGGATCCTCGAGATGACGTTCCCGGTGTGTCTCTCAAAGCAGCCTAGGTCCGCAATCTCGTTCCTCACGAACATCGGGCGCATCAGCGCCCTCGCGTCGTGCCAGGGCTGCCCGTTGGCCACGAAGATGGCATCCTTGCCCAGGATAGGGACGGTGGCGTCCTGGCGAGGGCCGATGATGGCCCAGTCGTTGAACGACGACGCGAGGATCGCCTTGAGGTTCTCGGGCTCGATGGTCATGACCACCCAGTTCGACGGCGTCTTGACCCAGAAGGTGTTGCCCAGCGTCGCGAACAGGCCCTGCCACCACGCGAGCAGGCCGTGGTGCGCCTGCTTGGCCCGCGAGGCGCGCACCCAGTCGCTGCCCAGGACCGGGTCCTTGTGCGGGTACGTGGGCGCCTGCCTGCAGCCGCGGGCCTTCATCTTGAAGAGGTAGTCGGCCTTGCGGTAGAGGACGAGGGCCGGGAGGACGAGGAGCCCCGCGAGCAGGCGGCTCGCCAGGGCGTGGTTGGGCGAGAAGTGAGGCTTGTGGCTCAGGGCGAGGTAGGTCTCCATGGCCGTCCAGAAGACGTACGTCCCCAGGACCGCCGAGGAGGCCAGGTAGAGGTGCTCTCGGGCCATGGTTGCTTCGCAGACTTCGTTCTTGTGATACCGTCGACGATGTCAGCCCGGAGGCGAGAAGAGATGCGGGCTTCTATTTATTCCTCACGGATTACCCCTCAGCAGACTGCGAAGAAGAGATGAAGTCGCGGGGAGGTGTTTGCGCCGACGTTCCCAAACGCTCTGGCGTCCGAGGTTTCCGATGAAGAGCCGGGGAATATCAGACGAGAAAGCCTAACGGGCAGGCTATCTCCAGAAGACTAATTTAAATTCTCACCAAGAACCCTACCTCGGAGACGGTAACGTAAATCAGAAAAGAGGCGATAGATAGTGAAGACCTCGGTTCGGTAGGGGGCCCAGGTATACATACTTTCCTGGTTGACAGGTCGAGGGGACATGGGTCAGGTGGCCGATTGATGCGCGTTTCTCCAGAGTGAGGGGCCGAGATGCAACATGACGCCCGCCCCCTCCACCCCGCTCCGACCGATCATACCTATAATGCATCGCATCTAGCATGGTTTCTCCATACCGCTTCTAACCAGCTGGCCAACTGGCGTCGTACGGAACATGCCTTTTTCTTGTGACGAACCAGACTGGCGTTGGGGACGACGCCGGACGGGGCGTGGTGCGGTCTGCTGGTCCGAGCCAGCCGACCAGCCAGCCTAGATCGTTCAGCGTCTGGGCTTCTCCAACCACCCGGGACGAGTCTTTGTGATGCGTGGTTGTCCGGCGATGGTTACGCTGGTGTCTGGGGACGGAGAATGCCCGCTAGGTTGTAAACGGGCGCTAGCGGGGCTGAAGATCTGGCGCCGCGTTGTGCTGCGCCTTCGCGCGAGGGCATCAGGATGGGGAGTATCAGCCCGTGGGGGCTTTTTCGCCGACGATATGTCTTCGGAGTGCTCCGCGCGGGTTTCTCACGCTCGTTCTCTCTCTCGTATTGCGCCTGCACACCTCCGGGATGTTCTGGCATGTGACGGGTGCGGTGTAACACACCGGAGTTCGGGAAATATCAAGGAAATAAAGAAGGTAGGGTGGTCACTCTAACGTCGGGAGCTTTAACGATTCGCGGGGCGGTGCGTCGGACTATAGAGACGTAGGAACGAATGAGAGGGTGGCGTAGCTTGGTGTACGCGGCTGGGATGCTCCTGGGGGAGTGAGATACAGGTTCGTCATCTCATGTCGAGTAAGCCCGGCTTGCGTGGGAAGTCTAAAGGGATGACTAGGTGAGGCCAAGAACGGCTGCGCCTTGTCAAGTCTATAGAGAAGAGGTGACATCGAGCAGGAACTTTGACCAAGCTTGTCTGTCTCTTGCGGGAGTTGTTCACCGCGTTGGTCTGTTCGGGATGACGTCTCGCGAGTCGTGACGTTTCTTGGCCGCAAGGTTCGCGGAGACTGCTCGGTGTCCGGCGGGTGCTTGGCGCCCCGGCTCCGGGGGTGGGTGTCCTTGTTCCACGCCCGGCCGCCCGGACGGACGGACGCGGAGGCCCAGGTCGTGGTTGTAATGGACGAATCGTCTCTTCGACGTGATGTGCTCCAACCTTGATGCCCTTGGATGGATGACCGCCCTCATCGTTCTCGCGTACTTGGTAAGTAACAGAGGGAAATTTCTACTGCCCGTCGTCGTTCCTCGCCGTCTTTCTTGTTGGGAAAAGTCAATTGGGGAGGATAGTGCCTCGGCTTGGACTCCCGAAAAGGAACGAACTCTATTATATCAAGGAGGTGGGGGGGAAGGCCTGGGCAACTATGTGTGCGTGTAAGTCAACATCTCGTCACTCTCATGAATCCCTACCTAGCTCCCGGACAGCTCCGTCGTCGGCATAGACCCCGGCTTACCTAGGACCATCCTAGTACAGACCTTGGGAGGAAAAGAACAAGTCGGAGCGGAGCGCAAGAAGAAACCATCGGCGCCGATGACGAGTTTCACCCCCCGAAACCCGTCGGACTATGGGAGGTATTTCCCGAGGACAAGCCTACACCTACATCACCGGCCCCGGGCCCGGGCGGCTTCCTTCCCGCCGGCCCCCCCACTTGCCAAGACCGCGCTCCGCAGCCGGGAATCCTTCCCGACGCTTCTTTCCCCGAGCGGCCGCCGTGCTCTGGATATATGTGCCCTCGACCGCGCTGCCGGAAACAGGACCTCCCCGTGGCGCTCAACCGAGACGCGTAGGTTGAGTTTGCCCCTGCTGCAATGACTTTGGCCTGGCTTGTTGAACCACGCGGGTGGGTTGAGCTTTTCTTTCCGCGTTGAGTGGCTACCAAGTGACATGAATTAAGGCCGCCTACTGCATTCGATGGCTTGAAACTCTGACCGTGGCGGTCCTGTTCAAGCCATTCTCAACTTTATCAAGCCTTCGGCAGGAGAACATGGTTATTCCACTCGAGGCTATCACATGAGAGCAACGCGACCTGGGCCGCTTCATTATACCTGGCACCATCTATCTATGTACGATTCATCATAAGTCATGAGCTTTTCTGCCATCAGCCTCGGCTCGCGAGCTGGTCCTGTCGTATCGGTTGACAATGACTGTTCAGTTTGGTCCCTCCCCCAGGCCGGAAAGATGATGCCCCAACCCAATGCATATGTAACATCCAAGTATGTTCTCCCAGAAAACCCCTGGGCCATCCGGGCCCGTCCGAGACCAAACGCCATGAGGGGAAAAAATAGTATCAATACGCCACCGCCTGATCCTCCGGCTCTGGAGGAGCGCCACGGCACCGTGCGCGAGCCTACTCGATCCGAGCCGACTGCTGCGATGCCACGCTGTTCCGCAGCGCGGGGTTCCTGTTCTTCCTGCTCAGTCTCTTCTCCCGAACCATTGGAACCCCTGACATGACCGTGGTCCCGGTCATCGTGGACATGACGCTGCCCCGCTCCACTGCTCCCTTCTCGTTGGCAAAAGCTGGGCTGGCCACCGGCATCGGCGACAGGACGCCGCGGCCGGGCGAGCTCGCTCCATCACTCGAAGCATCGTGCTCGACACCCTTGCCCTTTTCGTTCATGTCGTCCTTCTTCCGTCTCGTGGCCAGGGCCGCGATCGCGCCGCCGCCGAGCAGGGCAGATCTGAAGTCGAAGAACCGCTCCTGAAGCGGCTTTTTCGAAGTCTCGTCCATGAACATCCAAATGATGCCGGTAATCAGGAAGCCGAGGACGAGGAATGTGAGAATCGCCGCCCCGGCCGTCTCGCCCGGTCCCAGCGGCGGAAGGTCGGCGACCGCCGGGATGGTGCGGCCGATGTCGTTACCTCCAGCTCCAGGATCGCCGACCGACGTACCGCCTCCCTCGGCAGTCACTGGCTCGCGGGAGTTGACGACGAGGTTTCCAAGCGTGATCTCGAGGGCTGCCATCTGTTGCCCGACGCCTTGCATGCCGTCCCAGGTTCCGTTTTCCGTCCACTTGAGGCCGCACATTCGTCCGTTGGCACCGCCCTTGCACTGCGATGCAGCTGCGACGGACGAGGGGCGAATCTTGTCCATGATCCGGTCCGTCAGATGTGGCGCCCACTTGGTGATGGCAGCGAGCCAGCGACTGAGATATGCCTTGAAGGATTGCTGGTCGAGGTTGCACAGCTCGACGGTCTCGCAGGCGACTTCTTGCATGATGTTCTTCTCGGGGCCGACGAAGAAGACGTCTGCAGCTTGCACCAGCCCGTCCAGTCGGTTCTTCCAAACCTGATTGCCGGTGTAGTTGTACATGGCGGCGGCTCCCAGGATCATGCCGCCGGCGTTGTAGGTCCATTGGTAGGGCACGATGTTTGTGCAGTTGTACTGAATGTGGCCGCCGTCGTAAACGTAGTAGTCGTCCGAGATGAACTTGACGCCCACCATCCAGTCCCACGTCCTGTCTGCCCATTCCGCGTACGAGCTGTTGCCGGTGTAGAGGGCGAGGCGACCGGCCAGGGCAAAGAAGCAGGCCTGCGAGATGGTGTTTTTGTAGTCGTATCCGTTGTTCCACTGGAAGATCTGCCACCTGAGTCCTCCCTCGCAATGCTCCGGGTCCCATCGAGCCGCCTGGGTGTTAAAGACGGCCTGGGCGAGGGCAAGCCACTGAGGCTGGTCGGGCGGGGGGTCGGGAAACTTGAACTCGGCGGCGGACATGACGGCGAGTCCCCAGAAGCCCTGGTCGTCGTTACCTTCGGTTCTCGTCTGGTTCTCTGGCATGTAGTCGTTGAATTTTCCGACCTGGTGGAGGAGACCCTGCGTGACGACCTTGTTCCAGGTGTCGTCGCCCGTGTAGTACCAGTAGTCGATCATGGTGCCCATGAGAGCGCCAGCCTCCCACCCTGGAACGGCATTAGCCAAGGGGCGATGTCGGACAGCGGGATGTACTTGCAGTAGTATGGGTCGGGGAGGAGGCCGGGCGTCTTGCCCGGCTTGTCTCCATCGTAGAAGGCCATGAGGTCCTCGGTCATTTTTCTCGCGATGGACTTGACGTTGTCTGCAGGAAGCACGTGTAAGCCAAGCCGCGCCCTAGGATCCAAGGGCCGAACGAGAACGACGGCAGGACTTACCATGATCATCCGTCTTCAGGTCGTAAGCTGAAGTCAGCTGGGTGGACAGCAGCAGCAGCGCCGACAACAGCCGGCTTACAGACCATGATGAGGCGCCCCGCAGTGCCGCCATGGTGGGAGAGGTTGGAGGAGCGAGTGTTTGTGAGGGGTCCTAGGTCTGAGGGACGGACCGCATAAAAGACAGGAGTCTAGAGGGAGATCCAAAATCCGGGGCAGACGTCGACTAAATGCAAAAAAGGACGGGTGGGTTCCTCGAGGTTGAAATTAGGAGAGGACCAACGATGGCATCAGGCAAGGAATCCCTTAGCGTAGGCCGGTCCGGGCAGGGCGTGCACGGGGACGGGAGTCGAGCCACGTTCGTGAGGTAATGAACGAACGCAGCAAGGCAGGCGGCGAGGGGGGACAGGGTGATGGTGAGGATGATGGCGAGGGTGCGAGGGTGCTTCGTCAGGATGTGGATGTGGATGCACCGCACAAGACGTGCATGTACATGCAGATAGATGCAGGTAGGACGCCCCCCAGAAAAGCAGTGGCACCTTGCCTTGGTCGTCGGAGAGAAGCAGCAACGAACGAGTGGATGGAAGAGGGTAAGAGGTTGGGAGGGTGCGGTGTAGTATAGGTAAGTGAGGAGGTATTACTACTCCGACTCCGTTGGCAATACCGTAATGGTGATGACGGTGGAGTTGCGCTCTCGCCTCCACACGTTGCTTGCACCCGAGGAATCGGGATGGACCTAGAGAAAGAGCGAGAGAGAACGAGAGAGATACGGGTGTGGTGGTGTGGTGTGGTGCAGACAGAGAAAGTGCACCAGAGGCCGAACACCCAAAAGTAAATACGAGCTTCTGCTGGTCAGGAGCAGACAGGAGAAAGAGAGCGAGACGGGGAAAACGAACGAGGCCAGTCAACAGACCAAAGGACCAGACCGACCGAGCAAGGAGGGCGACGAGAGGGGCGGAAGTCCACTCACTAATAGCCCTTTGGTATCTACCCCCGGGAGCAAGCAATACGAACGAAATGAGGACCCTATGTATGGAGACGGACAACAAGCGAAGCGAGCTACATTTTACAAGACGAGATTTGCCTTCGTTACTGAGCTGACTGGACTGAAACGGGATGGAAAACAAATAGGCCAGAGACAGAGCTAGTAGAGAGAAACATGGGCATTTTTTCGGGACTGGTAAGACTTGGGTTTGGGGGTGGGAAATCAGCCAGGAGGAGCGCGCAACCAGTTGGATGCTCGACACTTGAGAGTGTCTTACTGTTAGGCTGTGATCTTCCGCCTGGCGATGCCAGTGGCCAGTTACCAGCGCTTATTCAGCATGTATAATCCTTCCGGATATGGGCCTCTAACGGCGCCATGCCACTATCGTGGCGGCCACTATCTTATACAATATAGCTTTCTAAGACTCTAGTTAAGATACAATACAAAAAAAAAGGTAGTACTATAATTACTAAGATTTTACTAATATCCTAACATTTCTTAAAGGTATAATTTATTACTAAACCTATAAACCCTTATTCTTATACACTTTTATAGCTATAGAGTTAGTACTATAATACTATAGAAGAGGATTATAAATATACCTAAAAGGCAGCTATTACTATTACTATTAGTATTATTATTATTACTATAGTAGCCGCTACTACAAGCCTCACTAATACCTTCTTTAGCTATCACCTTTAGTACCTAATCCATCTAGGTAGTCCCCTATAGGGCCTTGCTATTGCCCTATATTACTTTAATAACTCTAAAATGTAGTTTAAAGACCTCTTTTAACTAATAAAGAATAAATTTAATACCCTTATTATATAAATCAAAGCCAGCTAATATATACTCAATACTTAGTACTAAACTATTAAATAAAAAACTATAATTTTTTTATATATACTTAACTATAAAGTAACTTAAAAAAATACTACTTATTTATTCTAAATTAACTAGAGTTTTATATTTAGAATAGTTACTACTTTACTTATTATAATAGTTATTCTATATTAAAAAGTCATTACCTAACTATACTAGTCTTTTATTTTACTTAAAATTAAGTTAATAAATAAAAATACCTACTTTACTAGTTATATTAAGGCAATTAATAGTACCTACATTATAGTATATATACTTTCTTAAAAACAAAAGTAATTTTATTCTTAAAAAAATATTATCTTATAAAATATTTTTACTATAGTTTAATTTAATAGTATATTTATTTATATAATAATAAGTAGTAAGGAGTTTCTTAATAACTTAAACCTACTAAATTAAGTACTTAGCTAATTATTTAAAATACTAAAGAAAAGATTTTATTTTACTAATACTAGGTTTAACTACAAAAGGGGAATAATTACCCTATACTCTAATATCTAGTACTAGCTACTAAAGACTACTAAAGTAGGCCCTTTAATAATAAAAAATAAGCTTTTTAATTAGTATTATATAAAGCTATATACTATTATTAAGTATACCTTTAAAAGGTTAAAAAAAAATAGAGATTCTTAAATAGTACTCTCTATAAGTATTCTTTCTATAACTAAGTACGTATAGTCTATATAGTAACAGTACTATATAACTTTATACTATCTAAAGTAAAAAAAAACGTCCTAGTAATAGTTTTTAAAAAGATTATAAAGTTAAGTAACGTAGTAGAGGTTATAAATAAAATAATAGAGTTAAAAAAGAAAAAAAATATTTATATAAATATTATTAATACTATGTAGTGGGCTTGTAAAGAATATTTTAGTAAAAAGGAGTAGATTTTTAACTATACTAAGTAGTAGTAAAAAAAACTATATTTATTAATATAGTAAAAAAAAAACTACTCTTTTATATAGTTAAAAAAATACTACTCTTTTACTACTAATTTATTATTTTTATTTCTTATAAAAACTCTTTTTTATTATCCTTACTAATAATATATAACTATATAACAGTATTTAATAGATTTATAGTAAAAAACTATACTATTTTTATAATAATTCTACTACTAAACTCCCTTATAAATAACTTTTAAAAGTTATTAAATACTATTACTACCTTGTTAAATTTATTAGTCTATTAAAAAGAACTAAAAATAAAAGTAAAAAGAGACAAAAGGCAGAATTGAACCTACAGTCTTTAGCTCTAATAAGCTAGACTCTAAACTGCTAGGTCAACTACCAATAGTGGAATAAACCACTCTAAATGTCTCTTATCAACCCCTCTAGGGTGCTTGTGGCCAACCACAACCCTCGTGGCCGACCACAGCGCCCGTGGCCAACCACAGTAAATGCGGCTAACTACATACAGGGCCTAGAGCTACTTAGCTAAACTATACGTAATGTACTAAACCCTAAAAAGACTAGTGCCTTAAAAGCTAGGCCTAAAGGGTAAAGCACTAGGCCTATAAAAGGTAGGGCTCCCCCTAGCCTACAGGGGTCTAGACTTCTACTTTTTTAGTAAGTAAGTAATACAATAAAACACTAATATAATACTATTACTACTATAATAATACTTTTATTTCTTTTATTTATATATTATATACTAAACCTATTCCTTTACTAACTCTATTAAACCTAATATTACTATAAAAGTATTTAGCAATCTTAATACCAACCTTAATACCCTTATACCTATACTTATAAGTTATAAGCCCAGCTTATTAACTAACCCAACCTTTTTAACTAATTACAAAAGTCTATTTAGACCCACTTATTTAATAACCAACCTTATTTTAACTATAAGAGACTAAAAACTATAACTAATACTCGTAAATTACCCGCGATTTGAGTCCCTAAGTAACTAAAAAACCTAGTTTTCAAAAAATCCTTAAATTATCCAACCTTCCTTAATAAATCCTTAACAAATCCTCATATACACCTACTATAGTAAATAAATTTTTAAATAACATTCGATTAATACGACCTATACGGAAATTAAGATTATAGCAGCTCTTACTATTTAGCTTAACTAACAAAAGCTACTACGAATTAATATTAACAACCCTAAAGTTATAGACTTTAAGTCTATTAACTATAATAAACTAACTAAGATAGTTGAAAAAGATATAGTAGGACTTTATAGTCTTAACTATTTATTTAAACTACTTAGTTGGCTATATAATAAGTAGTTTACTCCTATTATCTTAAAAAAATAACTCTTGGGTTTTTGGGAGTCTACTTAGTCTTAGTTATTTAAATAAAAAAGACTTTAAACTTATAAAACATAGATAAAATCACTATTCTAAAGCTAAAAAGACAATTAAATTATTAAGTATAGTCTCTAAAATTCTATATAGTGCTAGCTAGTAAAGATTTAGTAATAAATTTTACTAAACTACTAGATAATAAGAATAAAGATCTAAATAATAAAATATTGGGTTATATAAGACTTCTTTGTAAAAATAGCCCTTTAAGAGTTATAAAAAACTCTAAAACAGCTCCAAAAGCTTAAAAAAACTTAAAAAAGCTATATCAACCAAAAGGATTCACAAACGAGTTTCTTACTTATAAAGAGTTTTTTAATACTACTCTTAAAGACTTTAATACTCTTAAAGAATACCTTAATAAAATTAAAGAGCTTATAGATAATCTAGCTCTAAATAACCTAGCTTTACCTAAACAGGTAATTATAGCTTGGGTTTTAAATAGTTTAAATAACTCTTATAAGGGGTTTATAACTAATATAACCTAATCTTTAAAAAAAGACTTAAAAGCCTATACTATTAAGTCTTTATTCGCCAATTTATTAGATAAATCTAAGAAAAAGAATAATAATAACTCTATATAATTCTCTAAATCTTAAATTAAGTCTAAAAAAACTATTAAACCCTAGAAATAAACTAAGGGTTAATACTATAACTACTGTAAGAAAACCGGCTATATAGAGAATATTTGTGGATTTTTACATCCTAATAAAACTCCTAATTAGTTTAAAAGAATATTAAAAAACAACCCTTTTATAAATAATAAAAAAAAAAAAAAAGTTAAAAAACAGAATAAAAGAAAACAATAAGTTAATACAGTTGTTAATAACGATTCTAACTCTTTTGATTTGTTAAAAAAAGTTATAGTTACTTTAGACTTAATAAACATTAACTTAGTAACTAAAAAGGACTTAGATTCTGATATGGAATTTGAAAATGTAAAAATTACTTCTAAAACCCCTATTAATATAGATTTTAAAACTAATAACTTATCACTAGGTGACTTAATAAAATAGTCAAATAAGGAACTTTTGGATTCTTCTACTTATAAAGGAAAATAACTGTTTTGTTTGGACTTAGCTGTAACAATCCATATAACTAATAACCTATTTCTACTTAATAATATTAAAACTATTAAAATAAAAGTTAATTAGAGAAAAGTAAACTGTCTTTTTACTTATAAAAAGGGTAATTTAACTACTATAATAAATAATACTCTTTATATTATAAAAGATATTCATTATATACCTAAACTAGGTATTAATCTCTTAAGTTAAGCTAAACTTGCTAAAATAGGTATAGCCTTAATCTACTATAATAAGCCTATACTATATAATATAATTAAAAACAAAGTCCTTTTAGTAAGAATAAAGAAGAACAACCTCTACTTCTTTAACCTTAATATAAACGAAGAAGTAATTAATATAATAAAAGACACTATAAAAAAGTCCCAAAGTCAGGATTAAACCCTAGACCCTAATATTAATATAATAAAGTTATAGTATAACTAATTAGGCTATATAAACTAATAATCTTTACTTACTATTCTAGATCAAACTAAAATTACGTATAAGAGGGCTACCGCAGAGGCATTTTACAAACTACCCTGCAAAGCCTATTTAAAAGGAAAATTCACTAATACTATAAATAAGAAGTCTAGTAATTACACAAAAGACTACCCTTACTTATACAAAATTACGTTAAACTTATATAGGCTAATTACACCTAAAATATATAATAATTATAAATGGTTTATACTATTTATAGATAAAAAGACCCGTTTTATATAGGGTAAATTATTAAAAATAAAGGAATCTAAAGAGGTTTCTACTACTTTTAAGGAATTTAAATCCTTAGCTAAAAATAATAAAAATAAGTATAAAATTAATCAATTTAATACAGACGGTAGTAAAGAGTTTAATAATAAAAGAATAAAAACTATATATATAAAGAATAGTATAACTCATAATATAAAACCACCTTATACGTATAAGCCTAATAGTATTATTAAAAGAATAATACGTAATATAATAAATAAAGTAAGGGCTATACTAATAAACGCTAATATTAACTTTAAACTATAGGGAGAAGCTCTTTTAATAGCTATATATCTATATAATAGAACCCTACATAAGTTAATAGCTTATAAAACACTATATAAAGCTAAGAATAATACAAAACCCTCTTTAGATTATATAAGGGTCTGGGGGAGTATTTATTACTATAAAAATAAAGACCCTAATATTAAAAAGCTTAATAATAAAGCTAAAAAGGGTATAATTCTTAACTATAGTAATAATACCTATAGAATATAGGATTTAAAAAAAAATAAAGCTTTTTAGTTTAAAAACGTTAAAGTATTTAAGAATATCTTTATAAAAAATACTAATAATAATAATCAAGAACTATCTATACTAAATAAAATAAATCATCCATAATTTAGTATAACTAAAAGTAGAAAAAAATCTTAAAGTAATAGTTTTTTTAAGATAGACTTAGATTATAATAATATTAATAAAACTAATAATAATAATAATAATAATAATAACTCTAAATTAACTATAGAAATCCCCTATATAGATAAAGAGATCCGGGAAAGCTATAGATGGGTTGAAAATTAAGAATGTGTACTATTTATAATAAAAGACTACCTATCTCTAAACATAATATCTACTATTAATAGCTTAAAGGATAAAATCTTTTATATACTAAGTATTAATAACTTAAATAAACCTATTATATATAAATAAGTTTTAGAATCTAACGATTTATAAAACTAGATTTAAGTTATATATAAGGAATTAAATATATTAATTAAATTAAATACTTAGAGTATTATTAAAAAACTATAATCTATTAAACCTCTTAGAGGTAGATAGGTTTATAGAAAAAAGACTAATAATAATATTAATACTAAAGCTAAAAAACTTAATAAATATAAGGCTTGTTAGGTAGTATAGAGTTATAATTAATATATAGGTATTAATTACCTAGAAACCTTTAGTACTACCTGTAGGCCTAAATCCTATAGGCTATTATTCTTAATAGCTATACAAAATAATTAAGATATTAAATAATATAACGTTACTAGTGCGTTTATACACGCCGATATTAATAAAGAGATATACGTCTAATTACTTATTAGTTTTTCTAATAATAATAATAATAAATTAGTCTTTAATAAAAATTATAAAGATTCTAATAAAGGATTAGTCTATAAACTAAATAAAGCCTTAT
The DNA here is from genome assembly GCA_030770045.1 of Colletotrichum brevisporum. Lineage (NCBI taxonomy): Eukaryota > Fungi > Ascomycota > Sordariomycetes > Glomerellales > Glomerellaceae > Colletotrichum > Colletotrichum brevisporum. Next base: position 1,509,262 of record JAUGSI010000011.1, read on the forward strand.
ATAGCTTAAAACAAAGTCCTAGACTGTGGTATAAGTATTTAAAAGATATACTTAAAAAAAAAAAGCTTTAATATAACGCCTTATAATAAGGCTGTTTTTATACTTAATAAAAAAGGAGTTAAAGCTATTATAGCTTATTATGTAGATGACTTTTTAGTTATTACTCCTAACCCTAAAATTACTAATAGTATAATTAATAATATCTTTAAAGAGATTAATATAAAACTACTAGGGGTGCCTGAAACCTTTTTAGGTGTTAAAGTAGATATAAATAGGGAAAATAAAACCCTATTTCTATATTAAACTAAATATATTAAAAAACTACTAGTTAAATATAATAAAACCTACTTATATAGGTATTTAACGCTTATAAATAATAATATAAAATTAGTAGAAAATACAAGTCAAGCTACTAAAAAAAAAATAAAACAATTCTAATAAAAGATAGGCTCTTTAATATATTCTACCTTAAAAACCAGGCTAGATATAGCCTTTATAGTTATATTATTAGCTTGTTATATAAGTAATCCTTTTAAAGAGTATTTTATTACTCTAAATTAATTATAGGGATATTTAAATAAATTCCCTAACCTAGGGATTTTATATAACTACTTTATTAAATTTGAAATAATAGGATTTTTAGACTTTAATTAGGCTAGAGATCTTAATAATAGAAAATCCACTACTAGCTATTTATTTTACTTAGAATTTTATAATATAATTAGTTAGAATACTATAAAATAAAAAATAGTAACTTTATTTATTTATAAAGTTAAATATATAGTTCTTACTAAAGCTATTAAAGAAGCTATATATTTATATAACTTTTATAATTATATATTTGAATCTTTAGACTTTAAAAGTCTAGATAAACCTAAAATTCTTATAAATAATAAAGTAGCTTAAAAACTAGTTAAAAATCCTGAATTTTATAAAAAAGTTAAGTATATTAATATTAAATATTACTTTATAAGAAATACAATAATTAATAATAAAGCTTTACTATTCTACGTATCTACTAAAGATAATTTGGCTGATGTTTTAACTAAGCTTGTGGGTAAAATAATATTTAATAATTATATAACTACTTTAAGTATAGTAAACTATAAAGGTTTTTTATTTTTTTTTAAAAATAAAACTAAAATAAAAAAGAATATAAATCTATTAAAGGATAAGTTAAAAATAAATAACTTATTATATTAAAAAGAGAAGGTTTTCCTTGTTAATATATATTTTCTTCTATTTTTACTTTAAATATTTTTACTTAAAAAAAAAGGTTTTTATAGAGTTTTTATACAGAAGTTTTTAATACTAAAGAAGTCTTTTAATATACTTTAAGAATGCTAAGATCTGCAATAAAATTAAATTAATATACATCTTAAGGGGGGATATTAGTCTATTAAAAAGAACTAAAAATAAAAGTAAAAAGAGACAAAAGGCAGAATTGAACCTACAGCCTCTAGCTCTAATAAGCTAGACTCTAAACTGCTAGGTCAACTACTAATAGTGGAATAAACCACTCTAAATGTCTCTTATTAACCCCTCTAGGGTGCTCGTGGCCAACCACAACCCTTGTGGCCGACTACAGCGCCCGTGGCCAACTACAGTAAATGCGGCCAACTACACGCAGGGCCTAGAGCTACTTAGCTAAACTATACGTAACGTACTAAACCCTAAAAGGACTAGTGCCTTAGAAGCTAGGCCTAAAGGGTAAAGTACTAGGCCTATAAAAGGCAGGGCTCCCCCTAGCCTACAGGGGTCTAGACTTTTACTTTCTTAGCAAGCAAGTAATACAACAAAACACCAATACAACACTATTACTACTACAACAATACTTCTATCTCTTTTATTTGCATATTATGCACCAAACCTATTCCTTTACCAACTCTATTAAGCCCGATATTACTATAGAAGTATTCGGCAATCTCGATACCGACCTCAATACCCTTATACCTGTGCTTATAAAATCTAAGTAACTTAAAAGTTAATAAAGATATAGAAGTTAAAAAAGCGTCTTTTAAGTTTATAATACCCTCCTTAATAGTTTAACTTAATTAACTAAATAATTTAACTTTTACCTCCTATACTCTTAATACTATACGTACCCTTTAGGACTATAATAAAGACATAGTTAATAAAAACAATATATTAGTCCTAGTTATAGTAGTATTTAGATCTATATTAATATTACATACCTTCTACTTCTTTACTTAACTATAAATAAGTATTTTTATTAAATTATTATTATTAAAGTTAAATATCTTTATTTAATTATTTACTTTACTTACTTTTATAATATACTAGCTGTTTATAACTTTATTAAACTATAGTATAGCTATATTATCTATAAAGGGGAATCCCTTTTTTTTAATACCTTATAAGTATAAATATTTCTTTATAAATACCTCCTACTACTTATCTATTACTAATATTATTCTAGTTTTATTATTGTACTATATACTAAAGTATAAAAGGGTCTAAACTTTATAATAATTTTTAATAAATAATTAATACTTATTAATTAAAGCTTTAATTAAAAAAGAAAGTAAACCTAAATACCTCTTTATTATTAATAGTAAAATATTACCTATAGCTTCTTTAAAAATTAAACCCTTTATATTAACTAAAATACCTTTATTAACTTACTTTTAGTAAAAAGTAATAAAACTACGGATTAATTAATAAGTCTAGTAAACCTATAATAAGTTTAATAAATAAAGCTAAACTTAAAATTATAAAAGACTAAGAGTTAAAATAAAATTTAATTAACTATAGTTAAAGTTAGTATTATTAATATTATTAAAAAAGTTATTTAGAATAAATAGTCTAGCCTAAAATAATAAGTAGCTTAATAATATAGTTACTTATAAACTCTTATAATTACTACTAAAGTCCCTAGTATTACTCTTAACTAAAAAACTACTATTATTAATAATAATAAATAAATCTACTATAGTATTATAAATAAAAAAAGTAAAAAATTAAGCTCCTTAAGTAATAGGGGCATTTAACTTATCTATACTTAATAGTCTTCCTTTAATTAAACCCTACTAACTACTTAAAGCTATCTAAATCTCTATTTATAGTAGAGTAATGGTATAGGAAGGTGGTTAGAGTAGCTAAGAGTCTAATAGTGGCAGTATAACACTACTCTAGGGGTGGCACTAAGTCAGTAGCAAGGTCTCCCCTAGTTATTAATTACTGGCATCGCCAGGCGGAAGATCACAGCCTTAGTTGGTGATGGATATGCCCATCTTTTTTTCCCCGTCCGCCCGCTGGTGCTTTGGCTTGAGCTTTGGCTTTGGCCTTTTGCCTTCTTCCTTGCTTCTCCTTCTAGCGCTGGCATGGCAGCTAAGCTTGTTCGGCGTGTGCATGTTGTTGGTGCACCATTTCGTCCTAGGTGCACGCAGCATGTATTCCCCCTCGTCCAACAACCAACCCAATAATATTCACGTCCAGCTGCAATCCGAACCATTGGCCCCCCCTTGTCATCCCATGAGCTTGGTGCTGTCCCCTGCTGACGAGTCGCTGGCATACCCCAGTCATGCCCCAGTCTGCACAACGTGAGGTGTTGTGGTGACGTTTTCGGGGCTGTTTTCCTGTTCACCAAAGTACCCGCGTAGAGCAGGCTAGCAGCGCAGCTTTCCGTGTAGGTTCATCGCAGAAACGCTATTTATCGAGGCACTCAAGCACTTCCCGCGTACACGGCACACCTGGCCAGCTGTCGTCGTCGGGTCGGACAGGCCAGGGGTTCATCTCTAATTGTCGAATCCGTGGCTTTTTTGCCGTCTGCTGGGGTTTATTCCCCGCTGCCGAGTCTTGTCCTGGACCACGAGCTGAACAGGTTCGGTGCCATCAGGAGCTCTCGGTCCTTGCGCTGCGACCTCGTGCGCCGTGTGGTCGTAGCGGTGGAAGCCGCCTGGAATCCATTCCAACTTGAATAAAAAATGGGCTGGTTGACGTCGGTGATCAGCGACCTCCTGGGGTCCCCAGCAGCCAGCGACAGTTGGACAGGGCCCATGTTGCCGGTGGTGCCGGACTCGAGGGCGGGAGCCCAATTGTAGACGCAGACCAAGACCACAATGTAACAACACTGCGTGCAACTGCGTGCTTGACCGTCGCCGTTGAGTTACGGCATGTTATTGCGGGACATGGCAAGTTGGTCATGGCCAACTCTCTGCCGAGAAAACTCTCCATCATCTCTGATCCCCCAGCCTCGGCGTTGCAGTCCGTGCGAAGTAGGCGATTCCCCAGAGGAAACGTCGAAACGCACTACATTGCTTAGTGCACTACTCGGCCGATGCCCGGCGCATCGGCATCGCCTGTTTCCAGCCGTCTTCAGCTCGTAAAGCTTAGCGCTCGCCATGGAGGGGGGAGTAAGCTCGACTCGGCGGACGATCAGGGCCGAACCACTTTCGCCGCTCCATTCCTCAGCGCACACAGGCTCCTGCAATGGAGGGAGGGCGCGGGAGGAACGAACCAACGAACGGACAAGCTTCCTGGGTCTCGTGGGCGTGGTTCTGAGTAAGGCTTCGCATGGCGGCGGGTGCAAGGGGAGGAGGGGAGCCGCCATGCTAATCTCAAATAAGCATCTTGTTGAGCAATGCAGCTTGGCCAGTTGGCCGGCTCCCCTAGGCAACAGCATACCAGCCAGTTGTGCCCATACGAGGCCGCTTTTGCCGCGGCGCTCGCCCTCTGGCATGAGCTTCATATCTCGACATTGCTTGTCCCGTCAGCGGCGCAGGTCGTTCCCGGCTGGCTCCTCAAGCATTCATTCCTCAACGTGACTCGAACGCAAGAGTCGGAATTGGCGATTGGCGTGATCGACGACGAGAACGTCTGCAAACGGACAAAAGGTGCCGTCCCCCCATCGTCGGGCGGGGATTGAATGGCCGCGATGAAACAGAGTTGCAACAGGCGGACGGTGTTGCAGAGCCGCTAGGCGTCTGCGAAATGCTTCATCAAGGGCGGGCTGGGGACATCCGTGGAGTTGCCATCTCCCAACGTTGACGAGACAGTCGATGAACGAACCCCTGATGCAGATCGTGCGAGGGAGACTTTGGAGCGTCTTATTGACATGCGCGAGAGATGTTGTAAGTCGCATTCAAACGAGCTAGGCCCGTCATTGCTGTCCATTTTCGCAGCGGTTCTGTGACTGGGTCTCCTGTCGCGGAGGGCGAGAGTCCGAAGAGGAGAAGAATTCGCATGTTCGTCGATTGATAGCCGACGGCAGTCTGTCGATCAGGCAAATATCCCGAGGCTCTTCTCGTCGACACCATCGAGGGCAAGGTGATTGACAGACTCAATTGCGGGAGGCACTGACCCGACGACCAGGGCGGGAAAAGCCAGAATGCTGCGCCACAGGATGTTGAGGCCGGGCTCTTGCTCAGCCACACCTGACGACGAGCCGATACGTACAATGCACGTGAGTCTCCACCTGCTCTGAGCGGACCCAACGGCCAAACTTCGGGAAGGAACTGAGGTCCATCTGCTCGGACCGACGCATCACGTGAAATAGCTTCACGTGTCATGGTGCGAGCAGAGAGTCAGGACACGACGGGACGGTGCCAAGTCTCCGGCGCAGTCCCCGTGCCGTCGGGGTCCAATGCAATGGGAGGCAATTGCCAATGACGACGTGCAGCACCGCCTCCGATTACATCACTGGCATTGGCTGGGTAAAATGGCCGCCGCCTTCCGTCGGTTTTCTTCAATAGTGAGAGGTGACCGGCCGGCCCAGCCCAGCCCTCCGCCCAGCAGAGTACGTACGAACACCTACGTACTCGAGAGGCGTATTCCATACGACGACGGGCGGGGGAGGGACAGCCGACTCGGAAAACAGGCGACGAAGGCGATGGAAGGCAGGAAGCCACAGGCGAGCAGGGTCGTTGTCAGCAGGACAGGGAACTGCGCGGTAACCATGGAAATGGTCCCCTGGAACGGACAGCGAACACGACCCCCCAACAGCGGTCCGTCGCAGCAGAGCAACCAGTGGAAAAGGCAGTGTCGACTCGGCGACACTTCTAGATTCTCTTGCCCCAAGGAACAACCCATCCGACGCCTTTGTCATGTTTATGGGCGAGCCGTTGCAAGTACTCCCTGCATGCCTACCTGCCTCGTGTTATCCAAGGTATTCCGGTACCCGAATGGAAAAATACGGCAGAGTTTTTGAGTTAAAGCGCCAGTGAACGACCTGAGCCACTGCGTTCATTGACACGAGTGCGTGTTTTCCCACTTTTTGCCAGGTTCCCCAGGCACCTGAGAAGGTACGTATCTCTTGGGTAGCAGGTCCGTCGCTGATTACCTCGAAACGCCGCGATTGATTGGTCCTCAGGTGTCGCTCCAGCGTCTTTCACCCCAGTCACCTTCTGTGGCCGTGCTCGCTCCCCCTAGGTTCCCTGTGCTCTCTGGGCTCTTCTTCTCTTTCTCCTCCGTGTCATTGCTGACGCTGGCGCTGCGTAGCCATCGCAGTTTCCCTCTGTTTCTCCTGGGCGGTGCCCGTACCCATAAGAGGTCTGGTGCTGGCTTGTTCCAGTGGCTGGGTCGTTCCCAGCACAACTAAAATTAGTGGTCCCGGCTAGGAGGTGTCCTGCCAGCAGCTTCCCTTCCCAGCGCTGCCCAGCGCGGAGGGTGCTGCGCATCCCCCCCCCCCCATCAGGATCAGGGCCCCCCCAAATCCTCAGACGGACACCCTGTTTCGGCCAGGCTCTCGCCTCTTTGCGTTGGCGTCTCATCACCTGCCCGAACTTAACCACCTCATCGACCACCCGCGCCCTCCAACCACCCGACCTTACCTACACCTTTTCTCCTCTTTTTTTCCAACCACACTTCCTCCAACAAACCGCTTACCGACCTCCATCAGCCTCGAGCTTCACCCATCATCGAAGTCAAGTTCGCATCTCGCTCGTCCGAAGCGTACCGAAACCAAACAAGACCTATTTCACCCGCCCGCCCGTAGCTTCGTGCTCCGCCAGCAGCGCCCAGCTTCGCTCCCATCATCACCTCTTCCGTCACCACAGCGACAATGCCCGAAGACGCCCCCTACGACCCCTACATCCCCAGCGGCCAGGCCGCCGCGCCGCAACAGCAAGGAGGAGCTGGCGGCAATGCGAGGACGCAGGCTCTGCAAGCGGTAAGTCGCGATGCTTTTTTCTTCGTTTCGCGAGATCGCTCTTCCCCCATTCGAGGGCCGGTGTTGCCCCGGATTGTCCGACGCCTGATGACGACGACCCGACCGAACTACCCGCCCGACTCCAAACTGTCGCCGATGACGCCTGATTGGATCATGGCAACGACTGTTACCACGACCTCGTCAAACAACGATGATGCCGGCGTTCGACTTGTTGACGTCGTCGCACGCTCCTATCGTCCCGTCGCGATGGAAGAGGATTGAAAAATGCAGCGGCCCCAGTCGCAGCTGAGACGTCCGAGCTCGCGAGGATGCCCACGACGGCACTGTCAAAACAACCCGAACAATACGAGCAAACCGTCAACTGCGTCGCCGCTGGCGGAATCCAGCTACGGCATCATTCATCGCTCAAAGGCTCAAAATCCGGACGCCCGTGTTCCTTCGTCGTCGGCGTCGCAATCAGGGGCAAATTGTTTCGCTTACTGCGTGCTCGCAACCGTGTCACCAGAGTCTTGTGCTGACGTTACTATTTATAGCAAATCGACGACACCGTCGGCGTCATGCGCGAGAACATCAACAAGGTCTCCCAACGAGGCGAGCGTCTGGATGCTCTGCAAGACAAGACCGACAACCTGGCCGTCTCGGCCCAGGGCTTCCGCCGGGGCGCCAACCGCGTCCGCAAGCAGATGTGGTGGAAGGACGTCAAGATGCGCATGTGCCTGATTGCCGGCATCATCATCCTCATTCTCATCATCGTCATTCCAGCCGGTACGTCCCCCTCTCTCTTCTACCAGAGCGCTTTTCCTTGGGATCGCCTCTTGTATCGTCAAATGTCCGGCTCTAATCTCGAACGTGGTTGTAGTCGTCGCAACCCGCTAACTTACCCGGCCAGTCGTTGCTACCCGCAAGAACTAGATACCACAATTTTTGCATGACACGACCCCCTGGGTTTCATGGTTCATGGTCCGTCCTCATGATATGGAATGAATTGTCAGAAATCTCGCAGGCTTCGAGCAACCGCGTGAGACAGGGGAAGATGCGGCACACAGAGCCGTCTCTATGGGATAATGACTTGGGGGCATAGGACGGTTGTTCGAAACGGACTCGAGTTCAGTTCGATGGTCCGCATGTGAGGGACTGTCGGCCGGCGACGCGACGGAGCTCCCTCCGATGCCGCCGGCCGCGTCGGCCCAGGGCTGCGGATCGACCGCATGTATGTATGAGGGATGGCAGGCGTTTGCGTAATTGAATTCTCACTGGCCCTAACTGTACGCATGGCCTTCTACGGTATTTGAACGGATCGGTTCGTCTAGTGTCACAGGTTGTCCTCGATGTCTGGTGATGTCCGCGGTGCACTCGGCCTCCGATGGCCTGCTTCATGAATATCAATGTCCATCGGTGCCTTGATTCGATTACGTTCCTAGCCCCGGTACATGGGACGTACAGATCGCCCTGGAGTCGGAGAAGTGCACATCGGCCTCACGTTCCCAAGGGCAAGGGTCGCATCGAATGGGGTTCGTGGAACAACGTGTGCCGGCTGGTGGACCAATGCAGTCGCATCCCGTCGAACGTGAAGATTCCCACGGTGACGACGGCCAGGCAACCCAGTAACCTAGGTAGGTGGAGAGACGTTCTTGTCGGCGCCATGGGCGTTTTCGCCGAGCGGCTCGTTGAGGACGAGCGGTGAGGACGCAGGCTTCACCGGCGGCCGGCGGGCGAGGCTCGGCGATGGGCAGGGCCGGGCCGGGGTTTGGTCGGCGTCGGACTGGTTTGGTCCGGATCCGAGGGGCAGGGTGATGGTTTGCCCACTCTTTTGTAAGGCATGCCGGGTCTGGGTATGTCCTCAACAGTATCGATGGTGGAGGCCAGAATGCGTATTTAACTCTGTTCAGCCACATAGCTCTATGTTATATGCTCTGATTACTATTCTACACAAGGAGTCATCAAAGTAGAGATTTTCCTCTGACACATATTGGAGTCATCAAGGTCGGCGGAGCCATACTCTTGTGTTTTGTGTGAAAAAGAAGAAGAAGAAGAAGATAATGGTAAAGAGCTCGGCCCTGTTTACAAACCCCTTGTATGCAAAAAATGCTCTGAAACTAAAAACCTCGATGACCTCTGCGAGAACATCGCCTTCCTGTACGAGGTTGGCCTCTACCCCGTAGGATGTCCACAGTCAATAGTGATAAGGAAGGAGGGGGATTAGGATCAGTCAGGCCTGTCCATTGGAGTACAGACAGGCGATTAAATTCAAAGAACCCAGCTTGCCAGCATAGCCAAATGTACCAGGACCGGTACACTGGCGAGAAGCTCGTCAAGGTCGTCCGCGAGCCCCCCTTGGTCGGGAACATCATGAACAAGCACGGCTAAAAAATGAGGTTAGATATATATGCTGGAGATTAGATAGACAGACCCCTGTGATATTGGGACTAATTCGCGCGCCCATAGAGCCGAGTTAGTTCCACGCCGCGACGACCCTCATGATCAGCGGAGCCATCCTCACAGACTATCTGGATGATCTCTATGAGAACATCGCTTTTACGAGGTCGGCCTCTATCCGGTCATTGTCCATGGTGCCAGCTCAGCAAAGCTGAAAACCTTACTGACTTATGTACTCAAGGAGTAGGCAGTGTTTTGAGGTGCTCTCATTCCACGCTCCCAGGTTAAGAGGTATCTCCCATCGTCCTTGATGGTGTCGTCCGTCCTTGTTGGTATTGTCCGTCGTCGTCGTCGTCCGTCATCATCCTTACCAGAATGGGGATTGCACGTTCTTGCTGCCTCGGCTGCCTCGACGGTTCTTTCCTCCTTCCCCACTAGGCAAATTGAAAATTTTCCAGGGAATCTAAATCTTACCAGGGCAACTGCCGCATCTTCAGCGTCCCGCGCCTACCTACTAGGACATGGTGATGATACGTACCGGGCTATTCCTTATCAGATCCGATCAATAACCGAGGGCCCACGCAATTGGCCCGCCCTGGTGCCCGCAGCCCACACAACGCTGCAGCAACGGTGGCCCTACACACTGCAGTGTACCTACCTACGTACAGAGGTAGGGTATGTACCTTCCCCTCCTCCGATGGCAGCGGCAGTACCGGTGCCGATGCGATTGCCACAGTGCGTGACCTCCACCCGCAGAGCGACGGTACATGCCGCGACCGCTGCAGGAGCCCTGTTTAGGTGCAGGTGCTGCCGCTGCTGGGCGCGGACCTGTGCGAGCGGTTTCGGTCAACGAATTTTTTCACCTTTGGCTGCAGTGTACCTATCTGTGCCTGTGTAGTGTACGGATACCTGTGTAATTGTAGCTGTATGCCCGCCCTCTTGCGTCTGTGACTTGTCTCTGGTGCTCGGAGCCCCCCCTGCCCCTCCTCCACACCTCCACTGCATCATACCTCACTGAGAGTGCGCAGATGTGACTAGTAGACCGGTGCCCGCCCACGTCCAGTCATAGTCTCGCAGGCCTCAAAAAGTAAAAAGCCTCGCTTTCCAGACTCTACACCTTCCTCCCCCCTTCGCCCTTCCACGACTTTACGGTGTCTCTTTCCTTTTGACCCTCTCCACTCCTCCTTCCGCTTTTCTTCTCCCACTGAGGGGCCGCCAATTGAGTCCTTAGTCCTCCGTTGGTGCTGCCAATTGGAGCAAGAGAGCGCACCACTAGAACGAGCGCGAGAGATTGAAGTCTGACGACGAACGTAGGAGCTTGCTGTCCCTCCTACATCTGCTCGAGCACGGCTAACCGTTATTTCGCAAAGCTAACCACCATGATACCCGCGACCTCCTCTGCCGTCTTCCGGGCCGGTGCCCGTCGAGTCGTTCCCCGCGTCGTCCGTCATCGTCCGGCCGGCGCCGGCGCCGTTGGCCGTGCGAACCCTTTCCAACGCCTCAACGACATCCGCGCCCGCGCCCTTTCCTCCACCAGCTCGCAGTCCGAGCAGGCGAACCGCGATCGCACTCGAGCCATCATAATTCGTACTCTGAGCCAGATCGGAAGCCGCCGCGAGGGCCAGCAGTACCTGTCCTACTTCACCTCCGTCTCCTCCCAGAAGTTCGCCGTCATCAAGGTCGGCGGTGCCATCCTCACCGACTACCTCGATGACCTCTGCGAGAACATTGCCTTCCTCTACGAGGTCGGCCTGTACCCCGTCATCGTCCACGGTGCCGGCCCCCAGCTGAACCGCCTCCTCCAGGAGGCTGGTGTCGAGCCCGAGTTTGAGGAGGGCATCCGCGTCACCGACCCCAAGACCCTGACCGTTGCCCGCAAGCTGTTCCTCCAGGAGAACATGAAGCTGGTCGAGAAGCTCGAGAGCCTCGGCGTCCGCACCCGCCCTCTGACCACCGTCCTCACCGCCGACTACCTCGACAAGGAGAAGTGGAACCTGGTCGGTAAGATTACCAGCGTCGACAAGGCTCCCGTCGAGCTCGCCATCCAGCAGGGCTACGTCCCTATCCTGACCTCCATGGCCGAAACCGCCGAGGGTCAGATTCTGAACGTGAACGCCGACGTCGCCGCTGCAGAGCTGGCCCGCGCCCTCGAGCCCCTCAAGATCGTCTACCTCTCCGAGAAGGGTGGTCTGTTCAACGGCGAGACCGGCGACAAGATCTCCCACATCAACCTCGACGAGGAGTACGACCACCTCATGTCCCAGTCTTGGTGCCGCTACGGAACGCGCCTCAAGATCAAGGAGATCAAGGAGCTGCTCGAGACCCTCCCCAGGACCTCCAGCGTCGCCATCATCCACCCCAGCGACCTCCAGAAGGAGCTGTTCACCGACTCCGGTGCCGGCACCCTCATCCGCCGCGGCGACAAGATCACCTTCGCCGACAGCATCTCCGCCTTCCCCGACATCGAGAAGCTCAAGCAGACCCTCATCCGCGACCGCGAGGGCATGGACGCCGAGGCCACCGTCGACCGCTACATCGACTTCCTCAAGAGCACCCCCTTCAAGGCCTACTTCGACGAGCCTCTCAACTGCCTCGCCATTGTCCTGCCCCCCAACGCCGAGCGCTCCCACCCCACCCTTGCGACTCTGACCGTCACCAAGGAGGGCTGGCTGAGCAACGTCACCGAGAACGTGTTCCACGCCATCAAGAAGGACCACCCCAAGCTGGTCTGGACCGTCAGCGAGGAGGACGAGAACCTCACCTGGTTCTTCGACAAGGCCGACGGCAGCTTCTCCAGCAAGGGCAACCAGCTCTTCTGGTACGGCATCGACAACCTGCAGGAGCTCGGCGTCCTCACCGAGGAGTTCAACGCCCACGGCAGGGCCATGCTCGGCGACTCCAACCTCGAGGCCCGCCTCCGCCGCGCCGCTCAGGTTTCCGCCCAGAACCTGAACCACTCGGCCCAGCCCGCCCAGGCCCGCGCCTTCTCCACCATGGCCCGTCGCCCGACCTGGGCCCCGGCCGCCGCCAGCCTCAACGGCAAGCGCACCTTCGCCACCTACACCACCACCAACCCCAACCCTCCCCTGGGCAAGAAGAACGCCTCCAACGACGTGCCTTCGCGCGTTGCTCTGATCGGTGCCCGCGGCTACACCGGCCAGGCCCTTATCGAGCTCATCAACGCCCACCCCAACATGGACCTGAGGCACGTCTCGTCCCGCGAGCTTGCCGGCAAGAAGCTCGAGGGCTACACCAAGCGTGAGATTACCTACGAGAACCTGAGCCCCGACCAGGTCACCGAGCTCGAGAAGAAGGGTGCCATCGACTGCTGGGTCATGGCCCTGCCTAACGGCGTGTGCAAGCCTTACATTGAGGCCATCAACGAGGCTCGCAAGGGCGGCGCCGACCACCGCAGCGTCATCGTCGACCTGTCTGCCGACTACCGCTTCGACAAGTCCTGGACCTACGGTCTCCCTGAGCTGACCAAGCGCTCCGAGATCTACAAGGCCGACAAGATCTCCAACCCTGGCTGCTACGCTACCGCCGCTCAGCTCGGTATTGCCCCCTTGGTCGAGCACCTCGGCGGCGTCCCCTCCGTCTTCGGTATTTCTGGTTACTCTGGCGCCGGCACCAAGCCCTCGCCCAAGAACGACATCAACATGCTCAAGGACAACCTCATGCCCTACAGCTTGACGGACCACATCCACGAGCGCGAGATCAGCAACCAGCTCGGCACAGAGGTCGCCTTTACCCCCCACGTCGCCTCGTGGTTCCGCGGCATCCAGGCCACCATCCACATCCCCCTGAACAAGACGTTCACCTCGCGTGACATCCGCCAGATCTACCAGGACCGCTACGCTGGCGAGAAGCTCGTCAAGGTCGTCGGCGAGGCCCCCTTGGTCAGGAACATTATGAACAAGCACGGTGTCGAGATTGGTGGTTTCGCGGTGCATAGCGGCGGCAAGCGCGTCGTTGTTTGCTCCACCATTGACAACCTGCTCAAGGGTGCCGCGACGCAATGTCTGCGTAAGTTTTCCCCTTTTCTGGAGCTTTCCTTTGTATAGGCGCCCTTCGTGGGCTAAACCCGGAAGTTGCGCTGGAGGTCGCACCTGCCCTTCAGTGTCCACAATCTGGTCAAATTTTTGGACATAACTAACACCTTCACAGAGAACATGAACCTTGCCCTGGGCTACGCCGAATACGAGGGTATTCCCACTATGTAAAGGATCGGCGTGTGACTGGAACGGATTAGAGGCTCGGCGCGAATCACGGTTCAAAAAGCATCTTTCTTAGCTCTCGAGACGGGTCCCCCTCGTTTTCTTTAGTTTTTTTAACGTTCATCTTTTTTTTTTTTTTTGGCTACCTGTTCTCACGGAACGAAATGGGTTTCCTCGCGATGCGTTTGTGTTGGTGTTTAGGGCCTTCCCTTGCTCGAGGCCAGCGCCAGAGCCGGACGACAGAGCCGGACGACGGCGACAGAGCCGAGCGACGGCATACCGCGTCAACGTAACCAGGACCTAGTCAGCCTGATAAGTAAGGGAAGGCTCCGGTGGTTACTCAACAAGGCCCCGATACTTAAACTCTTCTGTGTGACTCGGTCGGGGAGCCCCCGGAGGACGGACCGCGACGGGGCTCAAACTTGGGGTTTGTGTGTACGCCTGTATATACCGAGTACGAGTCAAGAAGTAATTACGCAGGTTTGAAGCATGATCCGCTGGCAATTGACGTGAGGGTACTAACAGAAGATGCCGACGGCGGTCGTATGCGATGAAGCAGCCGACGGTGGTTACATGCTGCTGCTGAATGAAGCGATTGTTTTTGGCTCGAAGGGGACCAACGAAGCTTGATGGATGGTTTCGTACGGTCAGAGGGGAGCTGGACCTGGTGGTGACAAACGGCCTCGAGAACTTGCTGGTAGGTCGTTCATTCTCAGTCAGACCTGGGTGATCTTGATGCGGGGCTGTTGTGCGCGCGCCCAGGAAGCTTGTAGGTTACCTCTACACTTGGCGAAACTTCCCCTTCTTGGCGGCGTTTCCGTGGGAAGCTTGGCGGTGAAGGACTTCCCGAGCCACCCCGCAATCGTGTTTGTGAGCCTTATCGCGAGGGAAGTAGGTCGGTTGTGGGACGTTACGAACGGCCGGGGGATATCCATCTTGTTGGGGTCGGTGGTCAAATCTGTGGACGTATTGCCTGCGCCAGAATCGGGTTGTGAAACGGAGGCCGGCGCCGGCAGCAAGCCCTCGCCCAAGAACGACACACTCGAGGACAACTTTATGCCCTATAGCTTGACGGAACATGTCCACGAGCGGGAAATCTCTCACCAGCTTGGTGCTAAGGCTAGTCGGCGATGGTGTCGAGCGCGATCCGCACCTTTGTCGTCCGGGCAGTTGTTGTCGCTGTGGTCCTTGATCTGGAACTTTGTCTGGTCCTTGATCAAGAGTATGTATTCTCCCCTCATGTACTTAACATCACGCCACGCCGGCGCTTCACAACGTCTGAATACGGGTACCCCGATACTCATCGTAGCCGAGGGCGAGGCGAACGTGACACTGTGTGGCAGCACCCTTCTTAAGGGGAGGGGGGTTTTGCAAGCGAGCATTCCGAGATCGAACGCGGCGTCCATGGCGGCATTGTGGGCGAGGTCCTGGAAGTTGGATCGATGTTCCGCTGGAACGGGTTGCATCGCGATGCCAAGCTTCGCTGCGATGTCCTCGCTGCGCCTGCCTAGGTACCAGAGGG
The DNA here is from genome assembly GCA_030770045.1 of Colletotrichum brevisporum. Classification (NCBI taxonomy): domain Eukaryota; kingdom Fungi; phylum Ascomycota; class Sordariomycetes; order Glomerellales; family Glomerellaceae; genus Colletotrichum; species Colletotrichum brevisporum. The sequence continues at coordinate 1,524,506 of JAUGSI010000011.1, forward strand.
TATCTCTCAGATAATCATCTTCCCAACACCGATCGAATAACCAGGAAGAACTGGACGAAAGAGCCGGACGACATGTTTGCTTCCAGAGATCTAAGTAACAGAGCACATATTCTCCACCCGTGTGTCAAGAAACCGGCTGCAGGACGGGCGGCAAGGCGCGGTGCTGCTCGCCCAACTACTTCGACACGATCGAGGTCGAGAACCGCAAGCTGGACGACTACCGCGGTGAGCTGGGGTTTGTGCGTGCTCAGGTGTATATTACTGGGTTCGAGTCGATTGATTAACGTAGTCAAGGACAATATTATGCCTACGGCTTGACGGACCACATCCACGAGCGAGATTAGCAACCAGCTTGGCATCGAGATTGCCTTTGCCCTCGCCTGAGATTACTTGGCTGACCTTCGTGGGGTCTTGGCGGCGCATGTGATACCTACCAGGTACCCTACTTGGACATCTCGCGGCAGGGAAACGGACGAATGCGTGTGAAGAGAAGATCTGACCGTAATATTGTAGATCACAGGGGGCAAATGCCTCGTCCAGCAGATAAATAGTCCTGATATCTTTTCTACATATCCACTCGATATTAAAAGTGTGATACAGGTTAGTGGTGGACAACCGAGCCCAGCGACAACAGAGCCTAGCGAAGACAACAGAACCCAACGACAGAAAGACCCCAATAGTAAAACTGAGAAGAAAGTGATTATCTGGGACATATCCTCTGGTATTATAAATATGCTCGCTTGCTTGCAAAATCCCTTGCCCAAAAATAGAAACGAACGACATGGATATTTCCTTGGTTTTTGTAGTACCTATGTATGTAACAAGACGTCTCAAAGCACGACCACGGCAGCGCAGCCCAGGAACCCGAGCACGGCGGCGCCCAGGGAGATGTCGATCTTGCGGGACGCCAGGGAGGCGGCGGGGACGTAGTTGGCAGTCGGCCGGACGCCCTCGGTGAAGGGCGGGTTGTCGGAGGCGACGGCGCCGGGAAAGGCGGGGTTCGAGGGCGCGGCGTTGCGGATCGGGGCCAGCTTCGGGGAGGAAGGGTTGAGGACGCTTTATCAGAGTGTGAGCAACTCGTCGACGTGTTTGTTGTACATGGAACGTGGGGGGCTTACTTGTCAATGACGTGCATGACGCCGTCGGTCGTGATGACGTCCGCGACGGTGATCTTGGCCGAGTTGGCGAAGACGGTGCCGACCTCCTTGCGGAGGGTGACCTTCTCGCCCATCATGCTCGCGAAGGGCATCTTGGCGTTGACGGTGGAGCTGAGGCGGACCTGGTTCTCGAGGACGTGGTACTGCAGGATGCGGGTCAGGTTCTTGGGGTCCATGGACGTGGCGGTGGCGCCGATGGCCTGGAAGGCCTCGTTCGTCGGGGCGAAGATGGTGGACGCCTGGAGCGAGTCGACGCCGTCGGCGAGGCCGGCCTTCATGAGCGCGCCGGCCATGCTCGTCAGGCCCATGTTCATGGCGGTCTCGGCGGGGGTGGCGGGGAGGGTGAGGACGGAGTCGATGACGTGCAGGACGCCGCCGGCGAAGGGGACGTCGGGGCGGGAGACGGTGCTCATCTGCTTGTAGCCGCTGAAGACGACGGCGTTGCCGCCCTTGAGGGTGAGGGCGACCTTCTGGGCGCCGGTGACGTTGGCGGACGGGTTCTCGAGCCAGGTGGAGGCGTGCTTCGGCTTGACGGGGAACATGGACTCGGAGGTCTTGCCGGCCACGATGTGGTAGCGGAGGAGCTCGCTGACAAAGGTCGCGTTGTTGGCGTTCTGGGCGAAGATGGGGTCGGACTTCATCACCTTGGCGAAGGCTTCGTCGGAGGGGGCGAGGATGGTGATGTCGGTGGTGGAGGCGAGGGTCTGGCCGAGGGAGGGGACCATGGCCATCAGGGCTGCGGGTGTCAGTCGTCGTCTGGGATTGCGATGGCTTCGCGAGACCTACAGTTCAGAGTGCTTAGGGTGTTGGCGTTGGCCTTGAGCACGTTGCTCAACGGCTCGGCGGCCGCCGCCAGGGCGGCGAAGGCGAGAGGTAGGAAGGCCCGTATCTGCATGGTGGCACAGCCGGCGAAGGACGGGTTCCAGCCCGGCGAGGTGAAGAAGAAGAGAAGGGTCGTGGAAGTCGGTCGGTGGACAGAGTTTCGATCAACGGAGATCAGCAGAGGGGGGCGGACGAGCCATCAGTTATACTGACAACTGGACCCGTGGGCCTGAGAGTCCGGGGAGGGGGAGAGAAAGAGTTTGGAAAGGGAATACTGGAGGAAGCATGGCATGCCTTGACACTTGACAAGGTCGGACGGTCGACGGGGGTCCGTTCATAGCGTACGACTGCCAAAATAGTAAACGCGGTGGGCCTGTAGGACAGGATCGTGAGGCAATCTATCCTGCTGCAGACCAGATCTGGTTTCGACGTTGGATACCCATGTCATCTTGTCTTCGGTGCAGGCATCAACTTCGAAACGCCGCAGTGCCGAGAAAGAGAGGTGGAGCTGAAGAGAGGGCGAGACCCATCGTCAGCCTTACCACGGAGCGTCCAAGAATACGACAAGCAAATAAGGGAGGTCCTTGCGGTGCGAGACGAGAACGAGAGGTGGACGGAATATTACAGGGTTATTTTCTGGCGGTTGAAAGGGCAGCGGTAGCCCCCCCAAGACGGGAGGCGTGGTCGTCTTCGGGAGATCGACGAATAGCGGGACGGGATGATGATGAAACGTGCCTCAGCTCCGAGAGCGTCGTGGAAACGCATCCATGCGAGGTTTGGTTTGGGGGTCCCCTTTTTTCCTCTCTTGTCTCTTTCGTCTCTGTCTGACAGGTGAAAGTGTGTTGTTACGTGATCTGTCTGTGGTTCTGCAGAAAAGAGCCGCAAGTCCGTGAACATGCAGATGCATTGGATGGTTATTGCCTGCGAAGAGCTGCGTTGGCGAGGCGGAGCGTGTGCCAAGAAAGATTAAGATGCGCTAGGCACTTGCTTGGTTTCTACTTGGATATTGGTGAAGTCCACAATACAGGCATCTGACCAGGGCCGCGTAGTCGTGAGACACTGCACTGACAGGTCCCAGAACACGACGGCCGGTGGATGGCCGGTGGATGGTTGAAGCTATTCACGGTGAAAGTGGTGGAGCACGAGGTACCTGGGTACATAGGTAGATACCTAGGCACGAAGATACCTGGTAAACGGCCCCGCCGATCCGGACTGAACAGTGGGGCTGGTCGAGATGAGTCAGCTAAATATATCTCACTCCCAAACGCGCACCGCCTGGAGCTTCCTACTTTTCCCGTCGCAATTCTGCCGCTGCTCTCCCAGAGACATCCACGATGCGGTCCCATCTCCTCTTTTTCCCACTCATGCAAAACTTCAGTTGACTGAGCGCACGGCTTTTTCGGCACCCCAGATAAGTAGTCTGGGGAGAATCAAATGTGTCAGTGACAGAAGAAGTCAGGCTTTGCCGCAACCCGAGATACGAGCAGCCCTGAACATGGCAGACTGTCCAAAGGAGGACCGGCTAAATCTGGCCAGCGTCAACCGCGATGCCTTGTTCGAGGAGGCCGACCTGGCTGGCCTCGCCCGCGGTGTCCTAAATCGGTCATCATCTACTCCGAACACGAACCGTTCGTTTATCAGCTATGCACTTGGATGAGGCATCAACGAGTCGGGCATTTTGGCCGCCGCCATCTCCTCTCCTCTCGTGGACCTCCCTCCTCGCTCTGCTTCTCGAATTAGACATCTCCTTTTCGCGGCAACATCGAGATCCCCACGCAAACGGGTCTGTGGAAGCTGTTTTTAACACGTCCCGTCTTGGCCCCCCACGGGGACGGGGGTCGACAAGTCTTGTTTTCATCATGCTTCCGTAACGACCTGCTGCTTTCCACGGAGCCGGAAGCCTTCACCATGGTGTATCCCTTGCTGCATCTGGCTTCACCCGTGTTTCTCCGAAGCCGGTCGTTGTATCGCAACCTACCCGAAACCCACCAAGGCCTTGGCTGTTCTCTGAGTAGGACTTGTCGCTATATATATGCTGTCTTGACAAGAGCGCCGTTCGTCGATCGCCAAGCGGGTGGGTGTATCCTCACTCAAGTCCTCATCCCAGGACCTCTTCCCCGTCTTTGGTTTCGGTCCCGTTGCCGGATGATCACCGTCTCGACGGCAAACGCGGAACGGAAGAACGACGCAGTCCGTTCTTTAGTAGGTTCTAGCCACCGAGAGATCCAAGTAATTTCTAGGATCACCTCAATGCAAAGCGCCAAAGGCGACCAACCACCAAAAGACGGCGCCGCAAAGCCCTCGGACTTGAAACCGACACCAGCCACAGCGTTGGGCGCCAGGATGTCTCCCCCTGTCAATCATAGTACTGGGTCAGCGGAGCTCCCGTTGGAACCTCAGTGGACGAGGGAGCCGCTGCGGTCCAGTGCCGTTGGCCTGTGCCACAAACGTCTCTACTGCGCCACAATCTCCGTTGGCGACAACACGTCATCCCTCCTCTCAACGCCGCCCCGGTGTTGCGCGTTCCAAGGCGGTTTATCGCCTCAAGCTGCTAGGCCAAGAAGCAATTTAAGCTTTCAAGAGACTGCCGTAGAAGCCGTTGTCTTTATCTGTCGTTCTCCTCTTTCTTAGCCGCAGAGATCTCGCAGAACTGTCCCGGACCTTCGTGCGACCAGCAACATCGCCAAGATGGATACCACTCAGCACCGCCATACTCCGAGCTCCATCTCGGAGCAGGAGCTCTTCTTTCCCTCAAACTCACAAGCTTACGGCCAGAGCCAAAGCCAAAGCCAGCACGAGCGGCAACAAGCTCACGACAGGTGGTACGATGACCTCAACAATGAGTCACCCACGGGCCCCGTTGGCAGCGGAGTCCCTGCGGTGAATATCATTCCCGCCACGCCCACCACCGTCCGATCCAATAGCGTTCGGTCGCAGTTCTCTTATAAGGACCCCAACGAGCAGAAGCAGATGTCGGGCGCGCTCCCGGAGGTCGAGGAGGAAGACAACATTTACGACCCTCCCAGCGACAGGAGCCATTCGCCGCCACTCGTAGAATCAAAGGTTGAGATGTCGTCGTCTTCGCAGCCTCAACACCGGCCGCCCGTGCAGGAACCCGAGGTCACCGTCTCGCCTGTCTCGGAGCCTGCGGTGCTACACCACGACACAGGATATGGCTATTCTCGGCCTGCCGAGCATCCCACCGCGGAAGACAAGGGAAAGGCCCCTGAACGCATTCCGCAATACGACACCGGATATGAATACTCTCACCCCAGCGGCCACCAGGTCTTGAAGGACGACGGTAAAGCACCGGAGTCCGTTCCGCAACAGCACGATACAGGATACGGTCACTCGGAATTCAACAACCACGCGGCATTCGATGAGCAGGCCAAGTATCCCCTACCTCCCGCCGGAAATGAAGACCGGCCGCCTCTACCAGGTCCCAGGCCTGTAGAACCAGAAGTCGCCGACTACTACGCTCAAGCACATGCAGCCAACCCCGCGATTCAAGAGCAAGAGGATCGGGACTATGCGATGGCGCTTGCGCTCCAAGAGGCAGAGGAGAATCAGCGGCCGCCCCTGCCGCAGCGTCCTTCAAAGGCCTCATCCGAATGGGCTCACAGCAATCCACAGCCCTCTCATCCGCTCTCGCCCGAGGAAGAGGACCGCGCTCTCGCGATGCGGCTGCAACAGGAGGAAGAGAACGGCGGTCCAGCACCCCCTCTCCCGGCGAGGCCTCACCCCGACGCAGTCGCGGCGATGCTTGCCCAGCAGCAGCACCAGCCATTTGAGCCCCCACCGTTCACACGGACGCCGTCGACAGAGGGTTTCATAGCGCCGCCCAAGCGTCAAGGCTCGGATTTCGGTGCCGATGACCCAAACAACCCGGTCCACTACGCCCGGGACCCTCACAAGCTCATCGCCTACCTCGTGCCCTTCCCTAAGCCGTGGCTCGGGGCCAGGGCGCCCACGGATGCCATCCCGACCCGCTTCCTCGTCTACACCCCGCCCCCGCCGCCGCTCCAGGTACCTCCCGAGGGCGTCAAGGAGGGCGTTACGCACAAGGTGCAGCGCAAGTGGCAGGCCGAGGTCCGACAGGCCAAGCAGAACGATGCCAAGACGACGAGCTGGGCGGGCTTCAAGGCCAAGTGCACGCGGGGCGTCGACAAGGCCATGCAGTACACCACCACGAGCAACCTGGACTTCCTCGCCCGCGTGACGCCGACGCCGCCTGCCGCGTCTTCGTCGACAAGCTCGAATCTCGCCCGCAGGCTGTCCTGGAAGGGCAAGGGCAAGAAGGGCAAGACGGCAGACGAAGACGTCAAGGGCAAGGACGGCCTCGACGTCGACGAAAAGGTCGACGAGGGGAAGGCCAAGGATCCCGAGGTGAGCGCAGCAGACGAGAAGGCGAGGGAGGCGGGCGTGGACGAAAAGGCAAGGGAAGAGAACCCCTTTGAGGAGAAGTTCAGCGACGAGAAGGGCCCGGAAGCCGACGTCAAGGAGAAGGAGGAGCACGACGACCTGCAGGACGACGACCCGGCGCACCAGGCGCACGAGACCAAGAAGACGGTCGGCGTCGAGGAGATTGTCTTCGTGTACCCGCCCAACATGAACATGACGCCCGAGGCCATGCGGGCCGAGTTCATCAACACGATGCTCCGCACCAAGTCCAAGGCCCAGCGGGACGCCATCATCGCGACGGGGCTGCTCCCGGTCTCGCTGGCCATCGACCTCGTCATGATTGCCGTCAGCGGGCTGTTTGAGGTCAACGGTAAGAAGTCCTCCCCATCGAGATGTATCTGGCATTTCACTAACGAACCTTTGCAGCCGTCTGGGCGTACTTCACCATCAAGGGCACCAAGACGGCCCGCTCGGTGACTAAGCGCATTGCCTCGACGTCTGAGAAGCCCGAGACGATCGACCCGGAGAAGCCCGAGCAGGAGATGGACAAGGAGGACAAGCTGCGGCTCAGCTTCCGGCCGGCCACGCGCATCGACGTGCTGTCGCGGTACCTGCAGGCCGAGTGCCACCGCGTCGACTCGAGGCTGTTTCCCCGGTATACGTCGGCGCCTACGGAGATGTAAGTCTTCTTTTGTTTCACTGCTGTCTTGGGGAGGCTTACTAATGTTGTTGCACAGTGACTGCCTCGAGGCCATCGGCTGGTCGCCGGCAAGGACGGGCGGGCAGAAGAACTGGGAGGACGAGGCGTGGGAGGTCAACGACGTCAAGGACGACCTGAGGGTGGTGATGCACAAGGCGGCCAAGGAGTGGCGCAAGTGGTGCAACAGGTACGAGAAGAACCCGGAGAAGAGCCTGAACAAGTAATTGCTGCCATGAGCTGCCGTCATTATAGTCCAAGTACATGAACACGTTCAAGGTGCCATACCTCAAGTCACCCCAGCTCATGCAGGCCAACTCGTGCTTATGCCCTGGCAACATTTGGGAGCTTTTATGGTTTTTATCAGGCATGTCAGCCACACACGCCCCTTTTCCGAGCCGCGTCATTCCATCTCCATCCACCGGATTCCACCCACGACAAGCCGCGCGCTCAGCCTTTAGGCACCAGCCCACGCCACCATCTCAACACCCAGCCCAGCTCTCCTTCGACTTTATCAGACGTGAAATCTCTGAAGCATTACAACAAATCAAACAGGAACCTGGCAGGGTAGCTCAGGTGGTAGAGCGGCATCATATTTCTCTTCCACAGATGCAGGTCGCGTGTTCGACTCATGTCCCCAGCCATCACACCTTTACTTTTTTTGTTTTGCCTCCTCTCACGCTCGAATACTTCCCGTGGACGGCTTCCTAGGAGGTGAGGCACCTTGTCGCATTAAGATACAAACAGAAAGGGCTGGGTAGCTCAGGTGATAGTGCAGTATTACTTTCTACCGATGCAGGTCGCGTCATTGACTTATATCTCTAGCCGTCATACCTTCACTTTTTGCTTTGCCTTACGCTTTTTACTTAGAAGGTTTCTCAGGTTGATAAGACACCTCGTCGCCTTGATGTCCAACAGAAAAGGCCGGGTAGCTCAGGTGGTAGAGCGGTATTACTGCGTCTAGACCGATAAGGGGCGTCTAGACGATAGAATGCAGGTCGCGTGTTCAACTCATGTCCCCAGCCGTACGTTCCCTTTTGTCTTTCCTTTTTGTCTTTTTTTTTTTCGGCCCTGGTGGACTGTGTAAGCCACATCTCCACCGTTGAAGGTTTCCCTGCTTGATAAGGCACCTCGCCGACTAGAATTCCAACAAAACAGGCTGGGTAGCTCAGGTGGTAGAGCGGCAAAATGCCCGACTACCTAGTAGGGGGTTAGTGCTATGATGTTCATAATGCTAGGTTGTGGCTTGCAGGTCGCGTGTTCGACTCATGTCCCTGGCCGTATTTTTTTTTCTCTCTTGTCTTTTGCGAGATAACGGGACTGTGTCTATCGCGTCTCTTGCTGTGATGCCGTCCTGGTATGATACGCACCTCGTTGCCTAGAATTCTAACAAATCGGCTGGGTAGCTCAGGTGGCAAGAGCGATACTGGCAGCTTCCTATTAGGGATCCTGCAATGGTATAGGTCGCGTGTTCGACTTATGTCCCCAGTCGTAGTATTCTTTTTCTTTTTTTTTTCTTTTAAGATTCACGTTTGTAATGTCTTGCTGTGGTATTTTTCCTTGCCCCTTGCCACTTTCGTCGTTCCTGGTAGAACCTTTCTATCAATCAACGCTTGTGCTCGGCTGTTCTTATCAACATGTTAAGCACCTTGTAGATCTTGCGAGTCTCGAAGCCGAGGCGTCTTACGCGCCAGTTCTGGCCTGCGGAGACGCGGTGCACGCGTTCAGAGGAGAGTGCATCCTAACGTCTAGAATTATTCAATAACGAGAGTCGAGCACTTCCCCGAGAATGAGAGAGCGCCTAGATAACGTTGATAGCTACGAGCTACTGCGGTATTCCAACACCCAGGTCCTGAGCGACCTGCTTATCAAGCATTCTATCCCATGGGTGGCGATCGCCAGGAACACGGCGGGGCAAGTTATGTATACCATCCGACTAGGGATCTAGTCTGTGATCCGGCGCATATAGAGGAACCACTGCCCCTACCTTCCCTCTTCTCCCTTCTTTCTGGATCTGCATCTATCATGTCTTGCTGTGGTGTTTTCTTGGCATGCTCACCATCTCGCCTACCCTGGACGCCCGATATCCTATCCCGAGCCATGGGCCAACCAACACGAAGGCTGGGTAGCTCAGGTGGTAGAGCAGTGTCTTCTTAGTGGCTCAGGTCGCGTGTTCGACTCATGTCCCCAGCCGTATGTCTCCTTCTTTTTGCAAGATGATGGATTTTGTCTATCGTGATAGCTGTGATGGTTTCGTACCGAACCGGGCTAGGTTCCACCCATTGGAGGCTGTACACGATCTATCAAATGCTATTTAATCCTTATTCCAGCTGGTACCCATGAGCAAGCTTCTGGGTCCTGGACAGGTACCAGCAGTTTTCACGAGCGGGCATTGCATCGGCGTGCCTGGTATTAGTCAAGAAGCGAGAGGTCACACAACGTCGTTGCCAACACGCATACCCCTCACCGCAATAATCTAGACTATACCAGACAGAGGTGTAATTGCTTGGCTTACGAAAGTCACAGCATATGGACAAGGTAGAATCCAGCGGGTGGGAAATCAGACGACGTTCGCTGCTGGCCCGCAGACGCGGAGGGTCACCATCCAATTCGGCCCGGCTCCGAGGAACCGACGGCCACGGCGTCTCCCCGCCCAGCAGGACGAGGCCAAGGGACGACATCCACGGCATCCGTGAGTGACTTCTGGCTCTCCCTAATTATCCCGCTGCCCGTGTACCAGGCAGTGCACCCAGGTAACGACGTGCATTTTCTTTTGTTTATCCCTCTCCACGTCCCCGCCCTCGCCCAGGCCCACCGTCTCCGCACCGGTGCAATGCGGGGTAGCCCGGCTCGGGGGTGCTCCAGCGTCCCCACCCGTTCAAGCGGTCCAATGCCGTCATCGGATTCCTCCAAAAACGAAGCCTCTCCCCGCGCTAGACCCCGTCGAAGCCGGCCACCAACCTTGCTAGCGACCCAGCAAGCTTGGATAGCTTCGGTAAAAGTCGACACCTCGACACCCTAGGCCATGACATGACCCGGCAGACCATGGTCGGATGACGCTGCTGCTAGTGTCGTGGGGAAACAACAAACGGGCATGCTACGCTGCTGCGGGGGATGCGGAGCCGAGGGTTGGTGGAGGAGGACGTGACCGACGTGACCGACACGATCATTCGCCAATGGGTAGATAGATCATCGCCCGATGTCACCGGATGGACATGTTTAAAAGGGCCCCCGGGTTCCTGGGAGCATTCGTCGTCCTCCCACCGCAACCTCTGACGCAACGCTTCCAACGTAGATTTTCGGGTCCGACGTGAGGCTATTCCCAACAATGAAGGTCGCCGTGCTAGCCTGGGCGGCGCTCGCCTCGTCGGCCTGCGCCCAGTACATGAGGACGCCCTCTTCGCTCTCGCCCCGGTACCGCCACGCTGCGAGGCAAGCGACGAACCACTCCAGCGATGCCTGGCCGTATGGCCCCTTTAGCACCCGCGGCCGCGACATTGTCAACAGCCGCGGCGAGGTCGTGACCTGGGCTGGTGTCAACTGGCCCATGAGCGGTGAGCCACCTTTCTCTCTCTTCAAAGGTAGCCGTGGCTAAACCCAATCTTCCCCAGGCGAGACCATGATCCCCGAGGGCCTGGAATGGGCTTCGGTGGACAAGATCCTCGACGACGTCGAGAGCGTCGGCTTCAACTACATCCGCATGTAAGCCATCCGAACCACCCTCAACCCGATACACATACTCACCCGCCCAGGGGCTACGCCATCGAGATGGTCGACCAGATCTACGACCGCGAGGGCGAGGACGTCCCCCTCGAGGTCGCCATGATCACCGCCCTCGGCTACGTCAACGGCACAAAGGTCACCAACGAGGTCATCCGCCACAACCCCTCCTGGACCCGCGAGACCACCCGCTTCGAGATCTGGTCCGACATCGTGGCCGCAGCCCACGAGCGCGGCATCTTCATCTCCCCCGACGTGCACGTCAGCAAGGCCATGTGGTGCTGCTCCCACACCGACGGCAACGCCTGGTTCGACGACGTCAACTTCAACTCGTCCCACTGGCGCCGCGGCCTGTCGTACGTCGCCGACTGGTCCAAGCAGCACCCCAACATCGTCTCCCTGTCTCTCAGGAACGAGGTCCGCGAGTCGTGGAACAGGACCGACCTGTACTACAACTGGGACACCCTCGTCGGCAACTTCTCCGCGGGCGCCGACGCCATCCACGAGGCGAACCCGAACGTGCTCATCCTCTGGGGCGGCATGCAGTACGGCCAGGACCTGTCGGCCCTCACGTCGGGGAAGAACTACCTCACCGCGCCGTGCTACAAGTGCACCGCCATCCGCGACGCGCGCCGCCGCGAGCCCCGCGTCTTCGACGTCGACGAGCACGCCTGGGCCGACAAGCTCGTGTGGGAGCTGCACCTGTACAAGATGAGCGAGGACCAGGACACGGGCACCTGCGAGGCCATCGAGGCGGGCTTGTACCGCAGCGGCTTCAACGCGCTGGGCATCGAGGCGCCTGCGGGCTGCAACGACACGGAGACCGACTGTCCCCCCGCGAGCCGGCTGACGCCTGTGATCTTCTCCGAGTTTGGCAACGGTCAGGATGAGACGCTGCGCAACGACACGCTGCAGGTCTGTCTGCGGGAGTACACTGTCAAGCACGGCGTCAGCTGGATGGTCTGGAGCTTGGCGGGCAGCTACCGCGTGCGCTCTGGTGCGCAGGGCGTGAAGGATACTTGGGGACTGACCAACTTCGAGTGGGATGGCTGGAACGACCAGGCTACGATTGATGATGTCTGGAAGCCGTGGGTCGAGGCCATGAACGCCACCCGCAAGGCCTGAGTGGCGCGGTGTGCTTGATAATTTAATTTAACTAACATGCTCGATCTAACGTGCTGTTTTCCATCATTCTTTCCTGGCGATCTCATCGTGTAGTTGCGTCGGTGCAAATCCACCGGAAGACAGGGCAATGGTGAAGACTCGTGGGGTTGCGTCTCGGGAAACAATCAGTTGACGGCGACAATGCCAGGGCTGAATCTGGAGTAAGCGTCCGCGAAATTATTTCAAGATGCGATCTAAGAATACTAATAGAGCGAGAACTCTTGCTTAGTCTTTTTTGCTCTATCCATTCCTTAAAACGCAGGTTTAAAGGGGCTGGAAATTGCAGGAAAGAAGAAAAAAGACTTCAGCGAAAGCCAAACACCCGATTCGAACCCAGGACCTCCGCGGTTTCGATATACATCAGGTGTCTGACTTGAGCCCGCGAGCTCTCCCTCTCTCCCCCTTTCGTCTCTACAAAAAAAAAAAAAAGTTCCAGTAATAACAAATGGCAAAATGTTCAGAGATGGCCGCGATATATGGCAGTAGTATATGGTTGGGGGAGGGGAACGCAAGCAGTTTTCTAGGTGGTCGTAGATCTGGGAGCCAGCACGTCAGACCGCTAGACCAGCTAGCGGGAGTACACATGCTCCCAGGAGTATTGGGGTGGTTTTCATACATAAGGGTAGTAGTCATCGGCTTCCGGCGGAAGTGGCTGGCTGTCTGGCAAAGTCTTGTTGAAGTTTAAGACCGAATGGGAAGCGGTGGATGTCAGCCACCCCCCCACCCCCTATCAAACTCTACAGAGCCGTCCGTCGTCGAGCACCTCCCAGCCCTCGCTCCCAACGCAGGGAATACACCAGAACACGTCCTCCGGGTCGACTTCATCCTTGATGCGGAGGAGGCGGTCGTAGTTGTCGCCCCAGAAGACGCGCTGCCAGTCCTCTTCGTAGACGGAGCCCTGCAGCCGCCGTGTGAGTAACTCTGGCTATGTCCCAGTAAGCTTACGAAATACATACCTCATTCATGTAGGACCCGGCGTTCGGGGAGAGCTTTCGTAGTCCCTCAGCGGCGGAGTCGAGCCTTGCGATAGCTTGCGATTTGGCTGTGCGGTTGGCGGAAGGAAACTGGGCCGTGGCCACTGCGTGGAACGTCAGTATCAACGCATGGTCACTGTGATCGAAGAAAGTCTTACTCGCGTGGACGTATGCCGTTCTCCAGGCAGGATTCACCGCGTTCCCCCCGCCCCTCGGCTTCGCCTCGTGCACCCCCTTGCCGGAAACCAAGAACGTCGTGATGCGGCCGGCCCGCTCTAGCACAGTCCTGACCGCCTCCTCCAAGGCCTCCAGGTCCCCCGTCAGAGCCTCCTCGTCCAGCAGACGCGACGTGAAGATGACGTTCCCGCCCACGGGCCTCTGGTCGTAGAAGACGTCGAACCAGGCGAGCCACGAGGCGAACTGCGTAGGCTGCTGGAAAAAGGTCGCTTCGGGCCAGCGTTCTCGGATGGTCGCATTTATGGGCTGCCACAGCTTTTCCATGGCGTCCGGGTCGTCGCTGTCCTGGATGAGGGCGCTGCCCATGATGCCGGCGATCTCGGACGGCAGCCCCTCGATGGGGAACGGGTTCTGCATGGGCGCGCTTTGGGAGGTGCAGTACATTGAGACGCCGGCCCTCTCTAGGTACGGAAATTGCGACAGGACGTAGGCCACGATATCCGGGAAGTAGGACGCTCCGGGTTCGACGATGATAGCCCAGGTGGTGTGGGTGATGGTAGGAGACGGATGCGTCGCGAAGGTGATGGAAGTGACCACACCAAACGTCGAGCCGCCGCCCTGAAGGGGGTCAGTTGGGACGAAGATCTCAGAGCACAAACAGACTTACACCTCGCATGGCCCAGAACAAATCCGTGTTTTGGGCCTCGTTCACGGTCAAGATGTCGCCCTGGGGCGTCACCACCTCCATCTGCAGGACGTTGTCCGCGGCCAGTCCGAGTCGTGTGGAAAGAAGGCCATGACCGCCTCCGGTGGTGTAACCGCCCACGCCCACTGACCCGGCACCACCACCAACGACCGTCTGGCCGTACTTGGCCGTTGCTCTGTAGATGTCGTACATCTGGGTGGCTCCGCCGACGGTGACGGCGCTTCCTGGGATGGTGACATCGCTGTCCTCCGGCTGAAATTCGCCCTCGTGGAACTCGATGCTCTGGAAGTTGTGCATCCAGATCGAGAGAGAGCCTGGACCGACGGATCTTCCAATGTAATCGTGCCCGGTGCTCTTGACGATCAGCCTCACGTTGTTCTCCCGAGCTGTGCCAGGTTAGTCAACATCGAGATCCCCCTTCAAGAGACCTGCGTACCGAAGTCAACCCCCAGCTTGACGTGCTCCGGCGTCGTGGCGTTCACGACGTACGCAGAGTATCCGTCAGGGCGGCACACATGAGCCGCGTCAGGAAGGCAGGTGCCATTACTCCAGTTGTCCCACATGACGGAGACGGGGTCTTGGATGTGGAACTCGTGGGTACTCCATCCTGCTGCGGCGGCCGTGCATTCGTCGGCGTCGAAGGTGGGCTGCTCGGGATGGCAGACAGCTCCAGGAGGAGCCGGTCGCAGCAGTCTCCCTCCAAGTGACTCATTGAAGCTGCTCCAGGACTCTGCGGACGGCCAGTCAGCGCTGCCTGGGAAGGACTTGCATGATGCCGTCGGCTGGGCGAACGCCCAAGGCGCGGAGGCCAGGGAGAGGACCAGGGTGGTGAATAGACTCATTGTGAGGGAGGATGGTCTTACCGATTAGAGGACTTATGCTTGCTCGAGATGCGGCGGCGTTCCTTTTATATCTCAAACTCCCTCTTAGAGAACCTGGCAGGGCTTGGTATGATATCAAGTGAAAAGCGTCGGTGGTGAACGGCGAAGTGAGCACTTCGAGTCGAAAACGATTGCCGAGTACCAAAGGACCAAGTCACCAACCAACAAAGTCCGAGGCGGGAGGGCGCTGGGCGTATGATGCTGCGCTGCTCCGCAACTGAACCCCTGTGCACGTACGATGTGTGGGCCAATGTCACGCGAACCGAAGAGAGGAAAGTAACAATCTTTCAGTTTCCGAGCGACCCGATGTCTCTCATCTCTCTCAGCCCGGGCGATAGTGAGGCTGTGACGGGAAGGGACGCCGCGAGAAGGGAGGGTTAGGCTTCCTTCAGCCGCCGCTGACGAATCTTGTGTCACCCTACGAGGCGGGGGAAATTGGACGCGGCGCTAACGTTCTCGTTTAAGTGGTTGAGATTGGTCTCGGATCATTGGTTAAGCCAAGTAGGCATATTTCATATAGGGAGTAGTACCCGATCCTTGTTCTTGGCGTAGCCTCGTCGGAGATGCGAGGTATCGAACCAACAACATATTGTTGCTCAAAGAGGAAGTCGCCTCGTAACCCCCTCGCTGCCTTCTTCAAGGGAGGTAGGCAGAATTGCGAGAGCATAATGCCTGATGTCGAACGAAGGATCGGGGTTCCATAGGATAACACATTAGAACGCCCACGTCTGGCAGTCGACAGCGCTCCGTCCTTCTCTGAGACCATGACGAACAGCAGTCATCAAAGACGTGCCACGTAACTTCAACGAGCTTCCACGGTTACGCGTCTCATCGAGCGGTGAGTCCCCAGGTTTCACATTGTTTCCCAAAGATCCTGCGAATCCTACTTGGATCCTCCTCTGCTCCGGCCCACGGCTCGCCAACAACGCTCTTGTGCGGAGATCTGCCCATGAGGGTCGTTCACCGAATTGGAAGTCTAACATCGAAAGCTCGGCGAGCCCGATAAATTGCTGAACAGAACCAATCAGGCTGTCACTGGCAGATTGCAGACCTGTTGGTGCAAGCCCAGGGGTGTTGGTGACAGGGGTCAGTAACAAAAGGAGAACTGGAGAACATTGGATTCTCTCAACTCTCGAAGCTGCACGTGGTATATATCGGGGTTGGTATGTTCGCTCAATGGGGTTTCCATCACTCAATTTCGGATATTGGATGGATAATGTTCTCTGTCCAAGATCTACCGACTGGGTGGAGACCTGCCGCAGGGTCATTCAGGGACGAGGGCCATGGAATTGAAAGAACGAGAATATCAAACCAGTTTATGGTGAAGAAGGTCTAACCCTATCCCGCAGACCAAAGTCCCTTGGCTCCACATAGAGAGAACTACATCAAGCTGCAGGAACGTTCCACCTTGTCCAGCTGTCGGAACTCGAAATCAAGCTCCGCGCCATCATCATCCTCGTCGCTTTCCTCATCGTCCTCCTCGTCATCGTCGTCCGCCTCATCCCACACATACACGCCGTCACCAAGGTCGTCAAACTCACCCAGTTCCACCGACCGTTCGCTCGTCTCACTCTCAAACGCTGACCGTCCGGAGAACGACTCTTGCGATGAGGTATCCCAGCCTCCTTCGTCTTCGTCCTTCTCATTCTCCCGGATGAGGAGCTGAGCCTCCCACATTTCGCAGATTTCGTCGAAGACGGACGCGGGAGTCTCAGCAGCCTCAGCAGCGGCAGCGGCCTCCGCGGCGATGACGGCGTTCGACGCCGCGCTGCGCGGCCTCCAGTAGCCCTGGAGGCAGACTCCGATGAGCGCATTGCTCGACTCGACCGTCATGTGCAGCCGCGCCATGTCGAGCCTGACGTCTCTGTTCTTCACCGGTTCGAGGCGGAGCATCTCGTCCATCAAGGCCTTCTCCCAGACCTTGCCCGTCTCTTCGGCCACGGCGTCCCAGAAGGCGGTGGCGAGGACGATCGGGAGGCCGCGCTTGCTGTACTGCTTGCTGATTTCCAGGACGTTGCTGGCGACTTGCTGGGGTGCCTTGGGTCGGACGCCGCGCTGGAGGTAGATCACTGCTTGCAACTTGGGCACAAGCTTCTGGATGCGCCAGATCGTCTCTTCGTCGGGGACCTTGTCCTCGGAGAGGCTCGGGGTGTCGAAGAGGATGTAGGAGGGCCCATTTTGCGGCGGGTAAGGGATGATGGAGTTGTACGTGATGTTTTGGTATGAGTCGTACTTGATGTCGTCGAGTTGGGAAAGGGTAGCATAAACGAGCGGGTTGGACTGTGTCAGAGAGTTGATGAAGGAGGTTTTGCCTGATCCAGGAGCACCGACTACCGCAATCACGTCAATTGGCATCGTGGTTCCTTTGTGTGCAATGCCGAAGTCGTTTGGGCTTTTTTTGGTGTTGTAATGAATCGAGATGTTTGGATTGTACGAAATGTCTCTGTGGTTCAGGATTCAGGGCAATAGACGGACGACCTCAGACGCTTCTTATATGAAGCTTCTCAGACACCAAGGTCAACTCAGGGTTGCCTCCGTAGTAAGATCAACTAAAGGCGGATCTGAGATGTTGAAAGCTGGGTCAAAGACATGAGACTGGCCTCGGCCACTGGTCTTTGGGCCGTGCCATACATCTTTGAGAGTAAGGGTGGACAAACCACTTGCCGAGTCCAGCTTTCAGAGGCCACGGTGCGCTTGTCTCAAAAGACAAAGTGAGAAAGAGCCGGTAATCCCCAGAAACTGGTCGGCGTGGCTCGTTCTCGGTTTGCTTGGATTTCAAGAACGAGCCGATTCAGGTTCGATATGTGAAATCATGTCCTTTGTGCCTGGGGCCTGTAGGTGGCGGCCTGAGTAGCTGGCAGGGCGAGATCGCCCATATTCCTAAATGAACGAAACAACACTTTTGAAATTACACAGGTACAGATAGGCTTTAGAAACCAGCGGGGAAAAGCGAGTTTTCTCTGTTGCTGACCCCATTATGGGTATGTCACAGACGGCATATGAAAATAGGCTTCCCATCATCTGCATCTCGCATATGGAGTTCAATAGATATTTGAAAACAGGGTGCAAATCAATTAATCAGTGAAGCAGACACATACTTGCTTCAGCTGCAGCCCGGAAACTGAGTTCACTAGACAACCAGCAGGGTGATGGTCAGCCTAAAAGCCTACAAGCAGGGCCGAGTTGGAGGTAACGACACTCCGGACGCGACAGATGTCATAGAAGACTAGAGTTCAATTAGGAATTACTGGAAATACAAGACGACACTTTCTGGTCGGGGAGGTGTGTAAATCCGCCATCAGAACGAAAAAACAGCACACTATAGGTGAGATTTGCGTGTGTGGTAGCAAGCAAGACGGGTGCCTCAGGCATTCTCGATTTGTCTTGGCCGGTTGGCCCAATGGCAAGGCGTCTGACTACGATTCATCGAAGCATCAGGAGATTGTGGGTTCGACCCCCATGCTGGTCATAATCTTTTGTTTTTGGTGTATATTATCATGTGGATGAAGTCTGCAACAGTTCGTCTGATGGCGAGTGCTGTAGAATTTTGTTTTTGCCTAGCTTTGAGTTGGAGATTGGTGGTGTGTAGTGGGAGCCGCGGTGCGAAAGCTTACCGTTTATTTGGGTGCGGAGCGTTGTCTCCTTCACCAATGCCGCCATTGGCATCGTTGGTAACAAGAAATAAGCTTGTTGGAGGCCTCGGACTTGTGCAAACGCCTATTTTTCTTCTTCTTTGGCAGTCCCCACTCTGCCTTACCACCCGGGGCTGATAGACTTCATCAGGGAGGGAACTAATGGCGGCCGTCGCGAAGCTAGCGACGGTTGTCAACTTTGAATTAGTCCCCGGCGTTTTTCGTGCGCGAGGCAGGCGTTTCAGTGAGATTCTTATCTGAATCCACAATCTGGCTCGTTGCCAGCCTCCAGAGGGGATGGCGGGTTGGTCGGAGTCGGGGTCGGGGTCTAACAACAGGTAGGTAGAGGAACTTTCGCCGCTGTGCCGCAATGACGTACTTGGCGAAGGAGCACCCAAGGTCTTGGTAGTGATGAGTGGCACGGAAACGATGCAATGCAGCAGCACGCCGTCACTCCGGGCCGCGGACCAACGCGAAGGACGTTGGGACGCGGATGATGGGCTGTTGACAGTGAGACAGAGCGCAAGGCGGCGGGGATTCGAGCTGGTGTCTCTTTGCAAGTGTAGGGAAGTGGCTGTGCCTACCTACGGTCCTACGCTACCGTTCAGCCTCCAGGCCACGAGAGAGTATTTCGCCTCCACCGGATGGATTGAGCTGAGGTCCGTATTCTCCGTGGTCCTCAGAATCCAGAAGACTTTGACTCCAGACTCATCGTCGATTTACAAACAACTTAGTACTCCGTACAGAGTACATAGACATTCCGCTGTGCCCGGCGGTTTCCGCCCCGCCCTCGTGGGATCCCTGGCCAATCCACAGCCGGGCGGACCATCACCCACAGCTGGCGCGAATCCTCCACAGGCTGCAGCGCATCGCCATCAGCGGACAGAGCCAGACGCCGCTGATGGCGGGTACATTCATGGTACCCGTATCCGTCCAGTACTTGCAGAGTGCAGTGTGCGTTCGCCCAGCGGGAAGCAGCAGGGGTCGCATGCCACGTCGCGTGCCGACTTTTCCAGTCCAACAGTGGCATCAGTGCAGTTGCGCATCTTGGCGAGCAGGAACGTCCGTCCCCTTGGCCCTTGGCCATGCAACCCGAAAGAAGAATCCGCCCCGTATTACCCAATTCCAGCCGTCCCGTCACATCACCGTCAGCCGCCTGCACCACTAGGAGTCACTGGGTGTACCACTGTACTCTAGCCTCTTTCCTGCCCTGGGGCCTTTTCTCCTCCCCTTTGACTGAACCTTCCGGTACTTCTTGGCGACACATCCGCCCGGCATACTTTCTCTCCTTCGGATTACTCCTCTTTTTTCTTATTGCGCCGCAAGAAGAGCGAGAGAGACAGAGGAGGAGGGGGGAATTCGGCTTGGCTTTTTCTACCTTTCTTCCATTTCAAGTTGGTGTCACTTGTGCGTGTCCCTTCTCTCCTAACGCCATCAACTTCTTGTGTGTTTTTCCTTTCCTTCCTGTGACGACTTCACGACCACGAAAACCCGACAACACCTCCATCCGCCCCCGTCGCCGCCCACATCCCACACCACACCACCCCTGGAATACCAGATGGGCCGAACGCGTCACGGATCCCGCTGCCCTCGATAAACGACACACCTATTACCTACCTCCCCAACCTCGGGCCCCCCCTCCCATCCCCTTTTGGATGCTGATAAGGGAAACTGCCATCCGACAATCGCATCGACCCTTTTGCGGATACGCTTTTCCCATATCCCACCAACCTGTCAGTCAGAATAGAGTTACCTCCACTAGACTCTGCCCGACTCCCTCTATCTTTTAGAGTGCCCTCGATCTTCCGTCGCATCCGTCGAGCAAGCCACCCGTGGCCGTTTCGGAACGAAGCTTTACGTGCGTCCTTAGCTTTGGGCTCGACCACGGGAGAAACCTTAGAGGTCGCTTCAGCGAGTCCAACAGAGCCTCAATCTCAAGGTTGACCATTGGGTCCTGACCTCGCCGAGGTTGCTGACCGTTAAACCTAACCGATCCTTCTGATCTCCAGCCGGCCTATTCGACCTCATCCCTGAGGGCGAACCTCTCCTCCGCCGACGACCCGCCCTCTGGAAAGGGATCAGAAACCCGCATCACGCAGCATCAAATAACCGTCAACATGTCGTTCCCAGCACCAGCCCGCGCCCGCCGCGGCCTCGTCTGCGTCACGGCCTTCTTCGTCTTCGTCACCCTCTTCCTCGCCGCTGCCCGCCTCGCCTCCTTCGACCTCCCCGTCATCCACCGATCCGCCCCCGAGAAGAAGCCCTCTCCCGCCGACGCCCCCATGTCCTACGGCGAGACCGCCCGCCCCGGCTTCACCGACCTCTCCGTCCAGATCGCATCCCTCCCCGAACGCCACGTCCCCTCGCGCGCCCAACCGGGCCGCCGCCTCGTCATCGCCGGCGACGTCCACGGCATGCGCGCCTCCCTTGACGCCTTGCTGGAGGAGCTGCGCTTCAACACCTCTTCCGGCGATCACCTCGTCCTCGCCGGCGACATGATCAACAAGGGTCCCGACTCGCGCGGCGTCCTAGACCTGGCCATGCGCCTCGGCGCCTCCGCCGTGCGCGGCAACCACGAGGACCGCGTCCTCCTCGCCCACCGCAGCATGGAGGTCACCCACGTCGCCGACGAGGACGCCCATGGCAACCCCGCCGCCCCGAAACCAGAGCCCGCAGAGGCCGCCTCCGACGACGATAAGGAAGACTCGGACGACCTCGAGCTCACCATCTTCCCCCACGGCGACAGCGCCGAGCGGGCCACCGCCCGCTCCCTCTCCAAGAAGCATCGCGAGTGGCTCTCCGACCTCCCCGTCATCCTCGACGTCGGCAGCGTCGAGTCCATCGGCAACCTCGTCGTCGTGCACGCCGGCCTCGTCCCCGGCGTCAGCCTCAAGCAGCAGGACCCCTGGGCCGTCATGAACATGCGCGGGCTCGTCTACCCGCGCGAGGAGCTGCGCCGCAAGGAGGCCAAGAGCGCTCTCGAGGAGTACCGCAAGAACCACGCCGCGGCCCCGGACGTCACGGACGCCATGGTCAGCGAGGAGCACGAGCGCCGCCGCAAGCCCGAGGACCGCACCATCGCCATCCCGACGGACCGCCGCGACGGGTCCAGCAGCTGGCCCAAGGCCTGGAACCGCCACCAGCAGTCCCTCCCCGAGACGGAGCCCCGCACCGCCGTCGTGTACGGCCACGACTCGCACCACGGGCTGAGGGTCGACGCGTACACGTTCGGCCTCGACTCGGGCTGCGTCGGCGGCGGCGAGCTGAGCGCGCTCGTCATCGAGTCGACCGCCGAGGGCGTCACGCACGCCATCAAGAGCGTCAAGTGCGAGAAGCACGGCAAGAAGCAGAAGAAGAGCAAGAAGGAGAAGAAGGGCAGGTGAACGGGCCTGCCGTTTGACTAGACCAAGAGAGTGGAGGACATACAAAAAGGAGATTCGAAAACCGAAGACGGTTTTTACGAAGAGCAGAGAAGAGCCGGCTACACAGGAACCTCTCCCCGAAGACTTGGGGGGAGTCTAGCCAGGAAGATAACAGAAAAAGCCCTCGACGAGACTCGACGAGATGGGCACGTCGAGGAATCCGTCTAAACACGGATGGCACCCTCCCCCCCCCGAATGGGAAGGGATTTGTACAAAGTTTGGGCTTGGGAAATCACGAAGCAAGACGGGGCCAGGCCGACTGGGAAACGGGGGCCGTACTTGTCGTAATGAACATAGTAATAATACATCATGGCGTTGTGGGCTTTTTCTTTCGCTGTCACAGTTTTTTTTTTTTTTTTTTCCCTTGTAGTTGTCGTATAGTTTGCTGTTCCGGAGCAGTTCGAACATGTTGTCAGAGGGCAAAGGTAGAAACTAAAAGCTAGCCTCTTCGACGATTATCTCGTCGCTGGATCCAACTCTGAAATCTCGTAACGTTTAAGCGTCACCTCCGGATAGACAAGATTGTCACACTGCAATGCTCGAAAGTCCTTGTGTGTTTGGCTCGTTTCAAGATACTGTTCACATCGGCCCAACTCCCCTTCTTCGTCTTGTTTTGTTGAGTCATTCTCGCATCATGATGTAACAGGTTTGCCTCCTCGTCGATGAGCGAACCCCTCTGCTTCGCTGTTTTTCTTCTGCCTCTCGGTAGTATTTTATAGCGACATAACGACATCGAAATCACTACAAGCATCACTTTTGGCAAGACAGAATTTGGAACCAAGCAGTGAATCTCGGGATTTTGCTGTTTTCCTCGCTCTAAGATATCATTCACACCGCCCAATCTGCCCCTTTTCGTTTCTGTGTATCCACTGGGTGTATCATTAAGTCATTCTCGCATCATGATGTGATAAATTTGCCTCCTCGCACCGATCCGCACGCCCCCTTTACTTCTTTTCCTTTTTTCTTTCTGCGCCACCCGGCCCTTAGGCGGACAGGATTTATGCGGTGACCTTAGCCTTGATGATGGCCTTGAGGGTCTCGGCGTCGGCGGCGAACTTGCTGATGCCCTCGCGGAGCTTCTCGACGGCCATCTGCTCCTCGTTGAAGTCGAAGCGGAAGAGAGACTCGTCGTTGATGTAGGACTTCTTCTCGAGGTCGAGGCTGCTGGCCTGGGCGGCGTCGAGCTTCTTGGGGACGGCAGCGTCGGAGTTGAGGAGCTCCTCGAGCAGGTTGGGCTGTAGACTGTGTTAGTCGTGGGCTCATAGAAAGAGACGCGCGGAAAGTCAGGAGACACGTACGGAGATGGTCAGGTAGTCGCAGCCGGCAAGCTCGGTTATCTCGCCAATGTTGCGGAAAGAGGCACCCATGACGATGGTGTTGTAGCCGAACTTCTTGTAGTAGTTGAAGATGGCGCCGACGGACTTGACACCGGGGTCCTCCTCCTTGGAGTAGTCCTTCTTGGTGGCGGCCTTGTACCAGTCGAGGATACGGCCGACGAAGGGGGAGATGAGGTAGGCACCGGCCTCGGCGGCGGCGATGGCCTGGACGAGGGAGAACATGAGGGTCAGGTTGGTGTTGATGCCGTGGTCGCGCTGGAGGATCTCGGCAGCCTTGATACCCTCCCAGGTGGAGGCGATCTTGATTAGGACGCGCTCCTTATCAATGCCCTGCTGCTTGTAGAGCTGGAAAGTTGTTAGCTTGGAGGTCGTCGCTCGGGATGAGAAGAGAGACATACGTCAATGATGCGGAGAGCCTTGTCGACGGAGGCCTTGGTGTCGAAGGAGAAGCGGGCGTCAACCTCGGTGGAAACCTTGCCGGGGACGACCTTGAGGATCTCCTTGCCGAACTCGACGAGGAGGGCGTCGAGGGCAGCATCGGTCTGCTCGTCGGCAGAGCCACCCTGCTTCTTGGCGAAGGCAACGGCCTCGTCAATCAGCTTGGCGTACTCGGGCTTCTTGGAGGCGGCCAGGATGAGGGAGGGGTTGGTGGTGGCATCCTGGGGCTTGTACTTGGCGATAGCTATCAATCAGGTTGCCGTCAGTACATCTGATCACTCGGTACTGTCGCCGCCTTCTGGGTATTGTTGAAAATGGCTCAAATCTGTTGGACAGCGGGGACGGGGAGGGACGGCGGGGTAGCAAGCAGATGGGACTGGTGAGGTGAATTCTTACAGGCAAAGTCGCCGGAGTCAGAGACAACGACGGTGCCGGTGGCCTTGAGCTGGTCGAGAGAGGTAGACATTGTGTGAGTTGATTGCTGAATGGTGACGGAGGAGAGAAGTCAGGAGGGAAAAGACAAGAGACGGAGACGATGTAAAAGGTGGGATGATGTACGGTCGGTCGTGGTGGAGGTATTTGCGTATATATAGCCTTTTGGTTGGGGGTAGGCCCACACTGGGGGCGTGCATGCACGAGGGGGACACGGAAACCGCGAAGTAGGTGAGTAGGTAGGTATTAGCAGATATTAGCAGACATTGGATGGGAAATGAGCGATTAGCGGTGGTGGTGGTAGTGGTGTACAGCTCACCTCTCTTCCAGTCTCCGTAGTTCAGACCGACCGACTGCGGGCATGGAGGGGCACCTGGGCCCCCCAGCCCAGCCCAGCCCGGCGCCGGACCTCACCTTCTTGTCCCACCTCAGTCCGTCACAGCCCCGGTCCAGTGTCGCCTGTACTTACCTCAGCGTTCCCTACATACCTACCTAGGTACTTGTTACTCCCCAGCTGGTTCTTCTAGGCGCTCATGAGTGCTATTTGGCGGCTAGCCGACATCGATTTGGGCGAAGGCGACGGTGGAATATTTGGGAAAGCGGGGTCTACGTTTCTCGTCACGTCACACTCACCGTTGCCATGTATCAACAGCAGCTCAGTAACGAGTCACCCCTCCATCATTGTTTCCGAGTAGCGGGTCACTCGAATCCCATATTCCCATCCCCAGGTCATGAAGGCGTGGGAATGATTCAGCAGCAGCATCAACATCGACAGCACATTGCCAAACTACCTCCTCCTCTGCGGTTGAGTAATGTCAGCGCAGGTGCGACTCGCCCCGTTGCCCCTCCATGACCCAGAATCGTCGTCATACCCCCATTTATTCCGTAACAAACTTGACTGGCCACCAAGTACCGCTCACTTGCTCCGTTAAAAAAACTACGACTTACCCGCCGCCGTCCAGCTCTTTGATTTGCAATTGACTGGTCGGCAGGTCTGCTTTGACAGCAAAAGCCGCGAGGCGTTGCGTTATTAGTCCAGTCTTGCTCGGCGATGCTTACCAAACGTCCCCAACTGACAAGGATCCCTGTTTTCGGCCGTCGCGAAATGTATCGGATTTTATCCCGCCCCCCATCGCCTCTGGTTTCGGACCTAGGAACCAGCGGATTACTAGGACTTTGTTGGGCAATAATGACCTACGAGCGAACGGAAGATTTCACCGTATCTCACCCGGCCTCCCGGACGGAAAAATATCAGGTAAGCCGCCGCCCCTCGCGCTCTCGTCTTTGGCCAACTGTAAGGCGACATCGGACAACGTGGTGGGCGGCGGCAGGCGGCTCGTCGCGGGGCTCTCTCGCCCTTTTTCTCCCCCTCGACGCGAGGACACCCTTCTTGTCTCACACTCACACCCCTCCCCGGACTTTAAGTATGGGCTGCCGCCGACAGCGACCTTCATGATTGCTTCAAAAAACTCAGCAATGGCAGCATGCTGTCTGGTTATAACAACACACGGACCAGAGAAACGCATGCAATGGGCCACAGTTGATGTCATTCTGGCTATCATGACATCACGTGCTGGGTCTTCCTCGGCGAGAAACAGCGATAAAAAGAGGGCGTCTCCCTGTGCCCCCCCCTCATCCTGGGTCCCCATCGCTCTGGAGACGGGTTCTCTCGTCAACGTTTCTACAAGCGCGGGTTGCGTTATTTACGGCGCTGGGCGAGGCCCTCACTCAGCTACATGCCGCCATACCTTACAGAGAGATAACACATACTCATGAGGTGTTATCTAGGTGCTTAAACCAGGTAGGTTACAGCTATATCCGCCACGCCGAAGCAAAAATGTCAGGAGTCGTGAAAAAAAAAAAGGACGTCAAATGCCGCAAGGGAGTAAAGTCCGATGCGGTGCCGCGCCAATGTCAGATCAGGACGCAGAAAAAAAGCCAGAGGTGTCGCCAAGTGTCCACGTATCAGGAAACTCCGGGGTTCCTCGGTGCTGTTCTCTGACATTCCATCCCGTCGCCTCGCGCAACCGTGTTCCGTGAGTGCTTCCAGTTTCCCGCGAGGGTCAACCCACGGGCATGATGGGGGGCGTGCGGTCCATGGACCCCCCGCCCCAAAGGGGGCGTGTGCCTTGGATCATTGAACCGACCGGCCGACGATCCCGACCACCGCCTTCGCGACTGCCGCGCGCAACCGGGTCCCTTTGTTACGTAACTCCGAGGACTTGGGTGATTCCCGCAACACCTTCGGAAATCCTCACCTCGAGGCGACGATAGCGAATTGCGAGGATTCATTATAAGCATCTGCACGAGATAACAAATGTAACGGCAACGGCAAGAGGAGCTGATTGCTGCGAGAAAAGACAAGGACCAACTTTTAGGTCCTGTGAGCGTAAGAATTCCATCTAACGCTGATGTGCATTATGTAGACTTTTTCGACCCCTTTCCCTCCTTTTTGGTATCCTATTCCTCCCTGCTTAGTCCTCCGTGATATCACCGTACTCCCACATGCCCAACCTCTCCTGCTTCGCCTGTGCCTCCACCTCCTTCAGGTGCTTCAGGTAAGCAGCGTGCTGGCCGCTGCGCTCCCAAGCCTTGAGCTTCTTGGGGACCATCGCCTTTCCGTTGGCCACGATCTCCTTGTTGATAGAGTCGTTCGGGCCCGGCTTCTTGTCGCCGGCGTTGTAGTCGAAGAGCGTGATGTAGCTCAGGTTCTCCTTCTTGTCAACGAAATCGAAGCTGGCCACCAATTCCTTACCCTCGGTGAGCTCGGCGATGAATCCGATCGACTCCTGGAGGTACTCGGGCGCGTTGGGGAGCTGCAGGAACGACAGGGAAGCGTCGACGGCCTGGGGCTTGAGCTTCTGCACCGAGAACTGGGGCTGATCCAACGGGCGCAGCTTGGACCAGGGCTGCTTCTCCGTGTTGCCATAGTCAATGAACACAACCTCCGCCACCTTGGCACTGCGATCGTTGGCGCGGATGCGAGCACGGTACCATTGGCCGTCGGCGGAGAACTTGGCCGCCACATAGTCTCCTGTCTTGGGCGCGTCGCCGATGGGCTTTGCGTTCTTGGAGTCGATGTGGAACTTCTTGAAGTCGTTCATCAGAGTGGTCAGGGCGGCGGTGCCCTTGCCAATCTCTTGGATCTTGATCTTTCCGTTGCCATCAATGTCGGTAATGACAACGTCACGGTAGTCTTTAGGCTTGTTTTCGTATGCCTCAGGGGTGTCGTTGGTCTCGGTCTCGACGGCGACGGGCTCCTCC
Source organism: Colletotrichum brevisporum (assembly GCA_030770045.1). Classification (NCBI taxonomy): domain Eukaryota; kingdom Fungi; phylum Ascomycota; class Sordariomycetes; order Glomerellales; family Glomerellaceae; genus Colletotrichum; species Colletotrichum brevisporum. Next base: position 1,551,730 of record JAUGSI010000011.1, read on the forward strand.
TCCTCGTCCTGGGACGGGTCCCAGCTGTGCCAGAGACCCTTGCGACCCTCCTTGGCCTTCTTCTCGGCAGCAAACAGCTCAGTGGCGTTGCCGGACTTCTCGGCAGAGTAGGCGTGAACGGAAGCGAAACCCTCCTCAACGAGGATCTTGGCAAAGCTCTCACGGTTGACGTACAGGTCACCGATGAAGCCGCCAACCTTGTCGATGTCGTAAATGTCGACCTCGACGTCACGCTGGTTGCAGCGGCGGTTCGCGAGGTCAACGGCCTCCTGGCCGAACTCCTCACCCTTCTCGCCGTGGGGGCCGGGGGCCCTGGGCGCGCGGACACCACCGAGAACCATGGTGAGCTTCACGCCCTCGCGGGGAATGAGCAGCACAAAACGGGAGCCGGACTTGACGAAGTCAACGACGGCAGGGACCTTCTTCTGGCGTTGCAGGGTGGCCAGCTGAATCTTGGCCTTCTGCTGAGACTGGGAGACGTCGACAAACTGCTTGATCTTGGGGGCCTTGCCGGACCAGATACCCTTCTTCTCTTCCTTGGCCTTCTCCTGAGCAGCGAGAAGCTCGTCGTAGTTGGGCGAGCGGTCGGTGTCGTCCTTGCGGTGGCGGATGACGGTGGCATAGCCCTCCTCGACCAGGGCGAGACCAATGTTCTTGCCCTTCTCGGTGACGGTCGCGACGTCGCGGGCCTCGAAGTTGTCCTGAGGGGGCTTCGAGCCGTCGACGCTGACGCGGACGTGCTTGCCAATGACCTTCTTGCGCAGGAATTCCTTCGCCTCGTCTCTGTAGGGCGCCTCAGAGGCCTCGTTCTGGCGGGGGCCGCGGACACTGCTCAAGCTGATGCGCTTCTCGCTGGTGCCTGCCTTGTTGCGGACAATAAGGGTGTCGGCGTTGACGACCTTGGAGACGATCATGTCGGATTGGGAGCCGTCAGCCTTGGCAACGTGGTGCTGGTGCAGGCGCAGCTTCTTGCCCTGGGCGGTCTTCTCGGCGGCGCGCAGAGCGGCCATCTTCTCGCCGAGCATGGTGGAGTGGAAGTCGTTGCATCGTGCCAGACCCTCCTGCAGGAGGAACTCGGCAATGTTCTTGTTTCCGTTGGGGTGGATCAGAGCGGCGACCAGCTGACCCTGAGCGCTGGCACCAACAATGTCGACCTTGACGTGGCGCTGGAGCAGTCTCTCCTCGACGAAGCTCCGAGCCTCGTTGCCAAACTCCTCGGCGGGCTGGGTCTGGCCGGTGGACTGTATCGTGCGCTCGGTGGTAGGGGTTCTGATTCCAGCAAGGAGCGTCATGACCTGCACGTGCTTCTTTTCCGAGAGCAGAAGCCTCACGAGCAGGCGGTCGCCGCTGAGGACGCGCTCGACGATACCGTCGACAGTCTCGCCCTTCCACTCCTTCATGAACTCGGGGCCACCGAGGTCGTTCTGGACTTGAATGTTGCCATCCTCGCCAGACCACAGACCCTTGCCGTCGTTCTTGGCCTGGGTCTCGAGTTGGCGCAGGTTGTCGAGGCGCTGGAGAATGGCCTCGTCATCTTCCTTGCGGCCGGCGTCTTCCCTGACCTTGAGCCAGCCGTTCTTGACAGCCTCGTCGGGGATGGAAGGACCGTCGCGAGAGAGCAGCGCAGTACCGAACTCGCGACCGGAGGGAACGGTGTAAGCTACTGTGCACTGAATCTGCTTGCCAATGACCAGATCGCGCAGGTATTCCCTCGATCGGAAAGCAAAGGCCTCTTCGCCTTCCTTGCTGAGGCGCGGGGCGGTAACGTATGCCAGGGAGAAGGTCTTTTCGGCTTTCGGGTTGTTCGGGGCGGTCAGGACCAGAGTGTCGCCGCTCAGCACGCTCTTGACCTTGGCGAAGAAGGGTTTCGACATAGTGGGCGATCAAGAGGCGGCTGGGATACTGGTGAATATATAACTGCCTTGGTTAGCTTGTTGCACACTCGGAACTGTCTGCAACGACTGCTTGCTCCCATCTTGTCCTGCCGACTGAGACACGCCCGGCAGGCGGGCTCTTTCCGCGGGTAACAAGGTAGAACCGCAATTAACACAGGGAATGACAATGGAAGCAAGCGAGCGATATTTTCGTGCTTGTGCGATGGATTTGCCGCAGAGACTGTGACATGCTGCCTTGGGCGGAGGCATCAGGAAGCTTGCTCGCGTGGACATGGGAGGTTGCAGGTGGCGCGGGCGCCAACAGCAGCAGCTTCCCATGGCTAACATTTCCATGACCTTCCCTTGCGCAGCAACATGTGACGGGAAGAAATCATTGACTTACTGTAGTAGCTCACAGATAAAAAAAGAGACGTGGTGATGTTTACCGGGGAAAGGGAGAAGAGTTGGGGAGTGGTGGGAGAGGTGTACCGGAAGTCGAATGTTCGATCAACGTTCGACAGTCGTACCGCCTTTTTGACAGCTTGCCTCAATTTCGCCCGGTCGAGAGCAACGCAATGTGGGGAAAGAAGGTTCAGGGACCACCCGGAGCCAGGGGTAGCAGGCGGCCGGTGTCCAGTAAGAGCTGCAGCTTCCTAAGCGAAAGCGGGGTTGCGGCGAACTTAGGTAAGAGACTGCTTAGCTGGGTTGCTGGCCATTGTGAGGAAGGAACCCATAGGGGGCAGCTTCCCAATCCTTGAAGCGTCTCAGTGTTGACACCTACGGCATGCTAGGAGACGGAAGAGGAAGGCGACAATAACTTCAAACTCCCAAAGTGATTTCTAATTTTTTATTACGTGGCACTTGGAGATGTCGCTACTGCCACCGAGTATTACGCTCGCTCAGGATGTGGTGTCCGTCAGTGAAGTTACCTAGGTAAGCAGGTACACTGTAGCTCAGATCAGGTTAGTAGCAGCCGTGTTCACGTCATCTCTTACCCCTCACAGTGCAAGGACCAAGCCCCACATACAGAGCTGGGAGACACCGTGACAGCTTCTACTGGAACGCAGGAGCATGCACTTTAGACCGAGATACGAATTGTACGGTAATTTTTGATATTTTTGCTCAGGTAAAGGCATGCAGTCTGGGAGCCATACTCTCAAAGCCTAGATTTCATCACTACAACTTTGATGCGAGATCCGGAGAGATCGGCGGTATTACCAGATCATCTCGACCCCGCCTTCCGGCCGCAGTCCGTGCCAACAGCTTAGCTACCGTGGCTCAGATACCGCAAACAACTTAGTTGGAAATGCCAATGACACCTGCGAGACGTTAGAATCAAGTTGTCGTAGTATCGAAGTGATCGAACGGGAACATACCGCAGGCGGGACGGGGGCCGGCGTTACCGGTCTTGAGGGACTCCTCGTTGTCGCCCTTGCCGAGGTCGTCGGTGCCGCCGTGGACAACGATGGTGCGGCCGATGACGGACTCGGGGCCGATCAGCTTGACGAAAGAGTCGGTGACGGTGCCCTTGGAGTTGCCGTTGGCATCGGTCTCGATGTTGCCGAGGTCACCGACGTGGCGGTTGGAGTCGGAAGGAGCGCCGTGAGTCTTGTTGTGGGGGTTGACTGCCGAGTACCGTGGTCAGCGATGTGCCGGTGGCTTCAAGGCATCCCTTCCCGATGAGACACTTACAGTGAGGGCCGGCGGAGGTGCAGCCGTTGGTGTTGTCACCGAAGGTGTGGATGTGCATGCCGCGCTTGGCGTTAGGGTCGTTGCCGCTGATGTCCCAGGTGATCTTGGTAGGGGCAGACTCGGACTCCTGCTCGAAGACGATGGAGCCGGTGACCTTGGAGTCACCACGGACGACGCAGACTGCCGACACAGTTAGCTAGGTGATCGATACTCGTCTTGCCGAGACCATTCAGTTGCTTCTTCCCCGACAAGGCCGCCGCCCTTTTCCCCCGAACGTGACATCCCAGGCTTCTCCACGACGGCAAGACGGGAGAGTCCGGCATTGAGCCACAAGGGTTGAGAATAGCGGCGACGAGCACATGGGGATGGAGTCGATCGAGACTGGAGATTGGCCAGCGGCATGCCGCAGCCCCCTTCGTCGAGGGCGCGTTGCAGAGGCCATCAAGGTGTTTGCTCAGCTCCCAGCTCCCTGATGCGAAAAACCCGCTCAATCCAGCGCAAAATGGATGGTTGGACTGCGTTACCCCTCCATCCCAGCGCTACGGCTCTGCACCAGGGTGGGTGGAAAGTGTGTGTGCCTCTCGGTATAAAAATCCGACTTACCAGCCTTGACCATTTTGACGGATTTCAGGGTTGTTTTCCTTTTGAAATTGGGTGTTGTTTTGGTGAGATTGTTGTTCAATCGATGATGGAGAAGAAGAAGAATGACCAAGGTTCAGTCGCAAAGAGGGGAAAGAACGCAGAAGTACCCGATGGAGGCTTGCACAAAACGGGCGGGTGGGCATAAGTCTGCACAAGGCAGGGAGCATTCGGAATTCCGAGGAGACGGGAGCTCGCCCAGCACCGTAGGTCCGGTCCTCGAGACGGTTCTCTCCTCTCCTCCTTCTCCTGCTGCCGACCGCCTCACCTGGGGGGGGAGACGGGACGGCAGCTTCACGGTGTTCCAGCGCATGGTGGGGGAGCTGCTGCCCCGCTTCTACAGCATCATCGACTTTATCTCTTCGCCGTCATCTTGACTGAAGTGGACTCATTGCCGGCCATTTCGTCGCTCTGGTTGGCTACAGGAGCCCAGGGGTACTCGCAACTGCTTACAAATAAGATTCCATCCCACTTCGCTCTCGTGGCAATAGCTTCGCTGTTGCAGAAAGCAGCGAAGCACGAGCTCCGTCGAGGATACCGATAGCGACGCTTGGGCCAGAGGCTACCTACCTAAGGTACCCAGAGAGCCGATATTCGGCCGGCGGGGACCTAGCTGCCAGCACGACACTGAACCCCAGGATGGCCTTATGTAATGAATGTTTAGCGTAGTTCTTGCGGGGCTTCCTATAGAGCCAAGCCCCGCAGGTATCGCGCTAACCTTCAAGGCCGTGGGATAGGTGTGGCTTAGCTACACTGACACATCAGGACACTGGACTCAGGCACTTGGCCCTCCAACGTTGACGTCGTTCCCGCGAAGCCTCTCACACGTTCGACATCTCCGCGCATCGCTGTAGCTCAGGCTCCGTCGTAGCTCGCCATGGAGTCCATAGCACGGATCTCCAGCCTGCTCGAGAGCGGTTGGTCTCTTTCCTGACCGCCGTCCAACTTGTTCATCCCTTGCTAACGTCCATCTGCGCCCAGCTCGAGAGCTCACCCTCGATGCCGCCTCGGCAACGCGCAGTGCCCGAAGCACCGGCCGCCCTCTCGACCGTACGCAGATCAAGAAGCTGCTGGACAGTCGAAATGACCGCGAGGTTCTCGACGGCCTGCGCCGAGTGCTCTCGGTACGAGTCCTCGTCTCTCCCTGATCGACTCACTGCTGACCTCCTCTCCGTACAGATGATGTACCGTGGGCAAAAGACGCTGCCCTTCTTCTCGTCCGTCGTCAAGAATGTCGCCTCGCCCAATATCGAAATCAAGAAGCTCGTTTACATCTATCTCATCCACCATGCCGAGCAGGAGCCCGACCTCGCCCTCCTCTCCATCAACACGATCCAGAAATCACTCTCCGACACGAACCCTCAAGTCCGCGCCCTCGCCCTCAAGACCATGTCTGGTATTCGGGTTCCCGTCATCAGCCAAATCGTGTCGTTGGCGATCAAGAAGGGCGTCGCAGACATGAGTCCCTACGTGCGACGGGCCGCCGCCCTCTCCATCCCGAAGTGCTACCGCCTCGACCCGACCCAGCTGCCGCAGCTCCTCGAGTACCTGACCACGTTGATCGGCGACAAGCAGTACTTCGTTGCTGGCGCAGCCGTGTCGGCATTCCTCGAGATCTGCCCCGACCGCATCGACCTTATCCACCAACACTATCGAGCATTGGTCAAGAAGATTGTGGACATGGACGAATGGAGCCAGCTGGCAACGCTGCGCATGATGACCTACTACGCGAGAAAGTGCTTTCCGCGTCGGACACGGACCGTCAGGAGTCAGGACAAAACGGCAGACCTGGGCGACTTTTACGGCGAAAATACCGAAAACGGAGGCGATGAGCAGCAGGTCGTCGTTCTTGACCCGGATCTGGTCCTGTTGCTTAACGGCATCAGGCCCCTGCTTCAAAGCCGGAACTCTGCGGTGGTAATAGCCGTGACGAGGTGCTACGTTGACATCGGTACGCCCGAATACGTCAAGACTGCCATCGGCCCCCTGGTGGCACTTCTTAGGGGTCCGCAGGACATCCAACAGGTTGCCCTCTACAACATCGTCTCGGTTTGCTTATCCAGGCCGATCGACTTCGTCAAGTATGCCAGCCATTTCCTCGTCCGCGCGACCGACCCGGCGCAGGTGTGGGAGCTCAAGTTGGAGATTCTGACACTCATCTTCCCGCATACGCCACCTCACATCAAGAGCCTCATCCTGAACGAGCTCGAACACTTCTCAGGGTCCACCAACAAAGCACTGGTACGAGAGGCAGTGCGCGCCATCGGACGGTGTGCCCAGACAGATTCGTCTACCGCACCGCGCTGTCTTCGACTCCTGCTCGGACAGATCACGAGCTTGGACGGGACCCTAGCAGCCGAGTCGCTGACGGTGATTCGGCACTTGATTCAGCAGGATCCTCAAGGTCACGTCGGCACCGTCGTTCGCTTAGCGAAGAACCTGGACTCCGCCACGGACCCCCAGGCGAGAGCCACTATTATATGGCTTGTGGGCGAGTTCTCGGGGTTGAAGGGTGAGGACAACATCGCAGCTGACGTGCTGCGAATCCTTGTCAAGGACTTTGCCGGCGAATCCGAGGCAGCCAAGGGCCAGATCCTGCTACTTGCTGCCAAAGTGTACCTTCACCACTTAAACAGGCTGAGCGAGAACAAGAGCGAGGAGGAGGCAGCTCTTCCCAGCCAAGACGACCACCCTGTCGCGAAGCTTTGGGATTATGTTCTTCTGCTGGTTCGCTACGACACATCATACGACCTCCGCGATCGGGCTCGCATGTACCGAGCCCTTCTTTCTGTTCCGCAACTGGCGACCTTGATGTTGCTGGCCCCGAAGCCCGCGCCGCAGGCCCCCAGTCCGTCAGAAACGCGCAAAGGATTCATGCTGGGTTCGTCGACGTTGGTACTGGCGGGCGGGGGTGGCATCCACGGCCTCCGCGGCTACGACCCTCTTCCCGACTGGGTCCAGGAGGGTTCGGAGCCAGACCGGCGGCTGCGAGACACCGAGGCGATGCCGTCGGGCTATGGCGAGGAGAAGAGCGTACCGGCCAGCCAGATGCTCGACAGCGCCGTGAAAGCGGCACCGGCGAAGACGAACGGCCTTGGCGAGGCCGTAGGTGGCAAGACGCTAGATGATTGGCTTGCGGAGGGCGACGGCGAAGAGGAAGAGTCGGAGAGTGAGGAGGAGGACGAAGATGATGATGATGATGACGAGGAGGAAGAAGATAGTGATGATGAAGATGAGGACGATGACGAGGAGGAGGAAGATAGCGACAGCGACGACGGTGAAGCGGACCGCCTCGTCCGGTCATGACACATCAACGTCCGCCGCGATACTGAAGTTTAGAGTTACAGCTGTTTCAGCAAATAGAATACGCACATCATGAATGATTATACTACACGAGGCTACATGTTTTGTGCGGATTGGCTGGCAGGTAGCAATGAGGAAGGCTCGGCTAGGTATCCAGATAGGGGCATGTTTAAGCAGACGCCTACAAAGACCTAGCCAGGGAACGCGACAACGCGTTATGGTGACGATCTCTACGCGACTGGGCTAAGGGCTACCGTACAAGGCAAATTCGGCGGGACTTGGGTTTGCGGATATGGGACTTGGCCAGGACGGAGTCCGGCGCGGGAAGAGAAGAATGCTGTCAGCTTTACTTGGTCCTCCAGCCCAGACCTTGGCAGTTTCACTCGTCATGGTGATGATTCAACGATGCTGATCAGATACCACAGCTATTTTGCTTTCGTCTTTGGAGCATGAGTAATTTGGCGAGAACTGTGTAGGTATACGTCACAGGCGTACGAGGTTACTACTACCACATCCTTAAGCCCAACCCTGGAACTGCCCCCTCACAAAAGACGGCCATCCTTGACGCTGCGGTAGGGGCAACCGGACTCGGCGTCGCACCTGTTCTTTCCCTTGGGACAGGGCTGGCCGCGGCCGGTGGCGATGTCGCAGCAGTCGGCTTTCTGCGGGAGGGGAAGAAAGAGAAAAAGGTCAGCGGGGACGTACAACAGGCGATGCTTCGAGGGCAGCGTAGCGGGTGGTCTTACGCATCGGGAGCTGTCGATGCCGTGGCTGGAGCAGAAGTTGGCGTTCTCCATGCCGTTGACGCAGCCGGCGTAGCCGTTCTGGCGGAGGCAGGCGTCGACGCCGGACTTGCCGCCCCAGCAGCAGCGGGAGTCGGTGCCGTAGAGCTGGGAGACCATGCACTGTTGCGGGGTGTGTTAGAATGGGGTTTCTTTGGGTCTCTTGGGCTCTCTCAAGTTCCCAGTGGAGCTTACGGAGGCGTTGACGCTGGCCGCGAGGGCTAGGACGGCGATGGGGGTGAAGAACTTCATCGTGGATGGTGTTGGGAGGGTTGGATGGGGAAGAACGATGCTGGATCGAGGGCTGGAGTGACGAGGAGATGGAAACGAGCTGCGGAGGATGTGGTACTTGTACTTGCTCAACTTACTTAGGTACACTAAGCCGAGCCGGGATCCCGAGATGGAGCGCAATGGTGTTCTTCGTCGACGGCATCTCCGTGACAGACTCACCGCCGGATACCTTGCGGCCGCGGAACGTCTAGTCTTCCTCCAATCATGATTCAGGGCATGTGCTCATCGTGCGTGCTCTTCCTGTGCTAATCTGAGCAGGAACTTTTGGAAAACTACTGTATATTGGACCCGTCTCACGCTTCCCCCAAAAGGGACGTAGACATAAGAGCAGGATATATCAGAAAGTCAGTTCGTATCCCCTGTTTCAGTCCAGAGTCAATAGTCAACTCCTGGAAGTGGCTCTCTGGCCAATGAAGAAGGAGGGTAGCTTTTCAGGGCCTTCGAGGAAAAAGGTTTACCCTCTAGGGTCCTTAAGCTGCCAGGAAGGGGAGGTCAAGGGAGGCATATCACGTCGTGCCGGGAGCCGCTTGGGGTTCGGGAAACCCCGTTGAGATTAAATGAGCTTGTTCGGAACGGTCGATATCGAGTCAGATCTTTGCTGTGAGGAATTGATAGGATGTGAACGGCTTCGGACGATCCGCAACGCATAATTTAAGCTGAAGGGTGCAAACTTGACCACTGGGTGGCATTACGTGCACGTCTCTACGTCAGTACATACTAAAACATAGAATGACTAGTCTTCTATATAGATTACTGGAGCTGAAAGGTTGACTCACGCATAGGTCATCTTGGGTTCTTTACTGTTGTGAAACATGGCGTGCTCAGTGTCGTTGTGGCTCTATGGGTAGGCGTGCAGGTGCCGCAAGATAGGAATATGTATTAGACCTTGACAGCCGTTAGATTGTCTATACAGAATCCGCCCAATGGGCTTTCACAATAAAGCCCGTGTATCAGCGGGAATGACTCGATATATCCCAGCTGAAAGAGCCTACGGCGGCAGGCACTTGTCGTATCTCGGATACTGGTTTCCGAAGCACCGTGGCTCCTCGCATTCGCTCAGCAGGCGACGATGGACCCCCTGGATCGGCTTCAATATGTCGTGAAGCCACATGCTTACCCCGTACGGACAGGCTCTCTCAGCTCTTAAGGGGTCAGAGTGTTCGAGATCGAACGGCAGTTGAGATTCGAGGTGGGGTGGGATATGTCGGCACGCGAACGAAGCCGGGGGGAGATGATAAAGTAGGCGGCTCCCGGTTTTGCTTCCTCGGTTCTTTCTTCTAGCATCATCTCTTTCTTACTTGTTGTACCGTCAAAACACCCTGATCTCTTTCTGGGACATCCCGCTTACCCACACTCGTTCAACAAGTCGAAATGCAGCTCTCCAACCTCGTCACCGGCCTTGCCTCGGCCCTCATGATCGGCGGCGCCGCAGCCATTCCCGCCGAGCTGCTGTCTGGGCGCAGCGTCGTCTCTCAGGTGCGAGTTGAGACCTTTCACTGACTGGCCAAGTCAGTTCAGTCACTGACGCAAGACTCTAGTGCATTGCTGGAAACGACTGCTGCTTCTCCACCAAGGGCGCCTGCGACCGCCAGTCCAAGAGCTACACGGAGAGGTACATCGCGTGCCCCAGAATCACCTACTGCCCGAGCCTGGGCGTGTTGTGGGAGAACTGCGTAAGTACACGTGCCCGGGGCGGGCTGTTTTGTCTCCGGGGATTTGTGAAGTCGCTGACGAGTGGGTTAGAGAGCCGACTGCTGCTCTATCAAGAACAAGGTTGGCATTCCCTGCCCTGGCAAATAATGAGAAGGTCGTACACCTTGAAGGTCCTGGTCTGGGACGTGATGGCAGGATGTATAACAGAGATGTATACTCAAGGCAATCGATTCTTCAACTAGGATGGACAAAAAAGAGCTGGTCTCAGAGTGGTTGCAATGCCGGTGACGTGCTCTGGGAGGCACGGTAAGAATGGGCTTCATCATCGGAATCGTTGAGGTGTGCAATGTTTTGTTGTGACTGCGGCAGTAGTACAACAACGATCCGAAGTCCATATCCTGTCTCGGCCGCCGCACTCAGGTCCGATCGGCCAAGCCACGCCGGGGCCGGCTCCGATCGTAGTACGGGGAGGACGGCATAGTCCGCTGTCTCCACCTGTTCTCCGAATCATGGTCCTGTATCCTTCCGAAATCCTTCGGATCACTCCGGAGATTTTAGTCGGAGACAAAGTTCCGTCTTTTGCGGGTGCATGGAAGGTGGCGTCCTTATCTTTGATTGCTGGGCACGTGGGTAAAGCTCTTTACAACGTTTGGTGTCGTGACTGTCAAGGGAGAAGAAACATACTCGCTTACATCAACAAGGCACCCCATCACTGTGAGAGGGCGCATGTCTGACCACCACGCCCAACGGCGTCCGTCCAATGGCTCGGTGAGATTGAAAGCGCCGACAGGCTGGGCGCGCGGCCGCGTTGCTACGGGGTTTGCTCCGGGCGACGGACTAAGGCGCCGTTCGCCATCTTGGAGGATGCCACGCGAGGAACAGGCATGGTAGAGGACCCGCTCGCTTGTGTAGCCGACATTTCTCGGTTAGCCAAATGCACCGTGGCCAAGATCATCATCGGTTAGCTCGTATCGCTCGGTTAGGACGCGAGAAGCCGGATTGGCAGGCGGTGCGGGTGCGGCCAAGGCGCTAGAAGAAGCTAAGACTTTGGGCGTTGGCTTGAATTCCCCACCAAACATGTCGTGCCGAACGCTTGCCCAAGTCTTTCAGGAGGTCGAGTTTTGTTTGATATCAGACGAGCAGAGACCTGATGAGAAACAAAACAGAATCTGGGATAAAGAATCGGGAAGATGTTTATTTATGTAGCGAGGTATCATTTAGTAGAAACCCTGCTTCTTTGACTCCGCTAAAAGAACAAAGAGGTTGCAGTTTGATGACCCAAACTCGTGGTTGTCTCGGCAGGTACCATCCTACATAGCAACACCACTAATAACGGCCTCCAAAATCCCGAGGAGGACACCCGCAGTACTTTCCCGTTTGAGCAGGCCGGCGGGTCCTCGGGTACGCTGGCGGCTGCGCTGCAGGCAGGATGTACACTAGGTGCTAGTGTACCTATCTAGGTAGGAGTGAGCGTACGGATACACTGCCCGGAGGTCGGATCTTGGCTCCAGGCCTAGCGTCCTCGATCCCATCTCCATCCCACCATCAAACCTCGTTTCGTTCGGCTTTCTCGTCTTCTATTCAACGGTATGCACTCGCTCACACACACAGCTAATCATTACCCCGGCCCTGATGGAACCGGTCGGGCGGTGCAGTGAGGGCCAACCCCCCGGCCCACAGATGGGGACGGGGACGGGGCAAACATGCAAAGTCGTGATTCCGTGCATACATACATGGCCGTTTCACCTCTGCCTCTGCCTCTTTCTCGTTTCGTTTGACATCTTTTCTTCTTATTCACTCTTTCTTTACCCTTCCGTCTTTCGACGCCCTTTGTTCGAGAATCACTCGCCGACGGACTCGACGACGAGGGCGCTCATCAGAGTAAGCCAGCGACGGCAAACCTACACGACTTGCTCCGCGCCGCCAAACGCCGTTCCCTCTGACCTCCATTTCCATCTTGAAATACATCAGGCTGCGACTTGCCCAAACATCGTCCAAGATGGCAACCAACGGGACCGATCTCCGTCGGCCCTTCAAGGAGTGTACCGAAGTCTCGGTCTTCTGCCCCGTCGAGTACACTGTGCTCGCCTACTATCCCAACTTTGGCGCCAACATCTTCTTCGCCATCGCCTTTGGCCTGATCGTCCTAGTATCGGGCGTCATCGGTACCTGGAAGCGCACATGGACATTTATGGGCTTCGTCACGGGCGGCTGTGTTTTGGAGACTGTTGGTATGGACATCCCTGTTATCATCAACTGCCTTTTCATCCCAACTGGCAATGGATGAACCCCTGCCCTGTGCTTTACGTCTTCGTCATCACAAGGACTAACGTCGTTCCCCAGGCTATGTCGGCCGTGTCCTCCTCAACGATAACCCTTGGAACAAAGACGCCTTCCAGATGCAGATCTGCACCATCATCCTCGGCCCGACCTTCATCTGCGCCGGCATCTACCTCACCCTCAAGCACGTCTCGCAGAATCTGAACCCGACCCTCTCCCGCATCCGCCCTCGCCTGTACCCCCTGATCTTCCTTCCGGCCGACTTGACGTGCCTCATCATCCAGGCCATCGGCGGCGGTCTTGCGGCTGCGGCCGGCCAGAACAACAAGGCGCTGCTCGACGGTGGTAACCAAGCCATCATTGCCGGAATCGTCCTGCAGGTCGTCGTGTTGATGCTTTTCGGCGTCGCGGGTGCGGACTACTGGATCAGGCTGCGCCGATGGGCCAAGACTCCCGATGCCGACGCCGGCGCGCTCGCTTTGTGGCACGGGAAGCAGTTCAGGCTGTTCATCTACGGCATCGCCGGGGCGTATGCTTGCGTCATGATTCGTTGCATTTACCGTTAGGTCCTCTTTCTAGCACTCGAAGAAACATCGGAACTGACCATAAAAAGTGTCGCCGAGATGGCCGGCGGATGGGGCAACCACATCATGCAGGACGAAGTCTCGTTCATGGTCCTCGACAGCGGTCTCGTGCTCATCTGCGTGTCGCTGCTGACCATCTTCCACCCGGGCATCTTCTTCCCGCAGATGGCCAACTCGCGCAACGCCGACGGCGAGAAATCCGAGACGGCGACGACGATCACCAACGCACCCGAAAGCACCAAGGTCGAGTCCGGACGCGAGTCGGTATAGAAGGGCGGTGCAGCAGCGTGTTTAGAGGCTCGGATAAAGATTAGACGGGAATGGCGACGCATCGGTTCACGCTGTCCAGTTGCTTCAGAATCGGCGTTATGGTCGGAGACATCGAGTTGACTTGGGCTGGGTTTTGATAACAAAGAAAGGACGCAATGTCTTCGTTGCAGGGTCTCAATCGGGGGACTGCTTTGGTATGCCACGCAGTCAATGGCATTGTTCCATCCACCAGTCTACCAGGACTGTTCTTATGTTGCTTTGTACATCTCGACTTGTTAGAACAGCAAAGCCATTCAATAATGTTCATTTACAGAGAAGTGATCGATGATGCTTCTCAAACCTGAAGATGCTCATAACTAGCCCGGTTTCCGTCATCTTCCCCCCGAGTCCAACCTCGACATTTGCGAGTTGCATACTGATTTCTAGCTCCTACGAACCACCCCTCTAGCCGTTTATTTTTTTCTGATTCTCGCTGACCGAAGCAATGTGTCTCGCAGACGTCATCCAGCACATCTGCACGCTGTGCAACACCCGCGCCGGCAAGCCCCGGGGCCGGGTGATCGAGAAGTGCCCCGCCGCCCCGGCCTCGGAGCCCCACTGCGGCGTGCTGCGCGACCTGACCCCGGCCCCGTCCGAGTCCGACCCGGCGCTCCAATCCTCGGGGCTCGAGTTCGAGGTCCTGCGGGTCGCGCCGGGGTACACGATCGTGGACGCGAGCCACCGCCGCCCGAAGCCGAAGCCGTACACTTGCGAGCTGTGCCGCGACCACCTCGGCCCGGAGGAGGCCGCGGCCAGGGCCAAGTGGTGGCGCAGGGAGCAGATGGCACTGGTCCGGGATGGGAGGAGAATCCCGGGGCCTTCGACGGCCGGGTGGGTGGATGTGTTTCGGAAGTAATGTTATTCATGTTCGTCTACGCTTTTCTCTTCGCTTTTCAAACACCTCCCTTGAAATCAGTCCTCCCCGCCCAGGTAGCGGTAGACGACGGAGAAGTCCCGCCCCTTGCACCGCTCCTCGCCCTCGGCCGCGGCGTACACCTCCGTCGCCCGCCCCGCCAGCTCGAGCCTCGCGCCGGCCTCCTCGGCCGCGACGACGGCCAGCCCGAGGTCCTTGCGCATCAGCCCGATGCCGAAGCCGCCCTTGTAGTCCCTCCCCGCGGGGCAACCCTCGACGACGCCGTGGACGGGGTTGTTCACCTCGCTGGGCCAGCACCGGCCCGTGCTGACGTTGATGACGCCCGCGAGGACCTTCGGGTCGAGGCCCCACTTGATGCCGAGGTTCATCGCCTCGGCGGTGGCGATGTTGTTGATGGCGAGGAGGTAGTTGTTGGCCAGCTTCGCGGAGAGCCCCGTGCCCTGCGGGCCGCAGTGCAGGACGCGCCGGCCCATGCGGAGGAGGACGGGCTCGATGCGCGGGAGGTGGGCGGCGTCGCTGCCGAGCATGAAGGTCAGCGTGCCGGCGGTGGCGCCGACGACGCCGCCCGACATGGGCGCGTCGACGAAGGCTGCCGAGGGCTGGGCGGCGGCGACGGCGGCGGCGACCGAGCGCGAGGAGGAGGGGTCGATGGTGGAGCAGTCGATGAAGATGCGCGGCTTGGGCGGGAGGTCGGCGAGGATGGAGGCGTAGACTGATTTTACGTGCGAGGGCTCGGGGAGGACGGTGATGACGGTGTCCTGGTGGTGTGTTAGAGAGAGGACTTGGAGAGAGCATGTCAATTGAGAATGAACGTACTGCTTCTGTCGAGGCGTCTCGCGCGCTGCTCGCGACGGCGACCTTTGCGCCGCCCGTCTGCGACTGTTCCATCTCCTTGGCCAGGTTCGAGACGGCCTCCTTGTTGATGTCGAAGATGCGGATCTCGTCGTTGGGGCTCAGCTTCGACTGGAGGTTCTTGGCCATCTGGTAGCCCTGCGCGGTGAAGAGACGGTCAGCATGGGTCTTGGACTCGAAGAAGAATGCGCGGCTTGAGAAGTTGGTGATGGTACCATTTGGCCGAGGCCGATGAAGCCATAGCTGTCTAACCGGCGTGGCGTGGTCGCGAAGCCTCGCCTCTGGACCAGCCTGAGAGTTCGCAGCGTGATATGTGATCGCATCTTGTGTGAATGCCCGAATAGAAAAACAGCTTCGATCCCAGGCAGCTAAAGATGAAAACGTTCAAGAACGGGAGGGAGATTGAGCTCTCACGTCCCCGAGGGGGCATCCTAAGCCGAGCTGAGCTCCCCCAGCTTCCTGGGGTACACGAACTGCGGGGTGTGTTACGGTTATCCGGGGAGCCGGCCATTGCCGGTGTTAGCCATCGACGGGCAGAAAGGCGTAGCGCCGGCCCTGACCCGACCGAGGCCCTTTCCCCCCTCTCGGGAACCCCAAAACGTTTAGGTTCAATGCATGGCGTCAGCGGCCCCGGATTGGAGAAAAAGAGGACCCTGGAGGTGTGCCAAGGGGCGATGCGTGTGTGCCTGACGGTGACTTTGCAGCTCATCGTGAGCGTGACAGGTCGATGGACAGAGAGGATGAACAATGTTTCGATCCGATTGTAAGGCGGTTTGCTTCTAGCGAGAGAGTGGCAAGAAAGATGCTCAACTGGAGCGAATGATACAGGTAGCCAAAACAACACCAGCAAAGCCCAGACACCATTCGATCGACTCACTGCCCAACCTGTTACAATACCACATCAGCAAGGCAGGATGGGCACCAGAACGATAGATCGATTACAAATCCCTCCAATCCTGAACGACTCTGAACCCTCCCGTATCGCCGTCCCTCGCCGAAAAGGCGAATCCAGTATACACATAGTTTGTTCCCACATCAACATACCCTATCAGACACAAGAGAATGAAAGAAAGCCAGCCCGGGTCTTTCCCAAGGCTCTATTGGGTATGATGGAAAGGCAGAAGGCAGAAAGCGATGCAAACAAGAGAGCCGCCAGGTCTGCCACCCTAGCAAATTCAAAGAGCAACCAGAGACTCCGTTGCTCCCCACCCATGGCCAGACCACACCTCAACCACTCGAATGCCTCGGCAGTCCAGAAATGATAACCTACAAATTCTCTCCGTATTCAAGAGGTCTCTAGAAAGACCCGGTAAAGTAAGAGAAAGCACTGCGATAAGAGTCAGCGATAGTTGAACATGGCAAAGGGCCTGGTGGAACGTACCCAACGGCTACTGATAGGGCACTCAGCCCAAACAAGGCGCGCTTCCGCATGCCCTGCTTCTTAACCTGCACCTGGGCTTCCGCCGTCTTGGCCTTCTTCGAACGGGGCTCCTCCGCCACTTCGGCGCCGGCATCCTTCTCATCCTCGTCGTCTCCCTTAGAGATCTGCTCGGCTGTGCGCTTGCCCTTGGAGGCCTTCGCACTGTCGACCTCGGACTTATTTGATGCCGCCTCGACCATCTGCTTGGCTTCTGCAATCATACGGGCAGTCTCCTCGGCGCTGGGAGGCTCGGCGCTCAGCAACGGAAGCTCGAGGGACACGGCAGTGCGCTTGATTTCGTTGCCGTCCTCGTCCGTCTTGATGTTTTGGTTGACGGCAACCTTTGCCTTGGGATCCTCTTCCCTCGGCTCCAAGACCACGACAGGTTCGGTCTCGACCGTCTTGACAACCGTCTCGACCTGTGCCTCGGCGTTCTTCTCTTCGTCGATGGTGCCGTTGACCTCGAGCTTGGTCGTGGCATTCAAGCTGGGCGTGACCTCCCGAGGCTCGACAGAGTCGGCCTTCGTCCTGCGCTTCCTCGGAGACCTCACAGGTCTCGGGATTGTGGTCGTCTTGGTAGGGCTGACGGAGCGGCGGGACCTTCGCAGCGCAGTAGGGGTGGCAGGGGGTGCCAGCGAGGGAGCCGCCTTCACGATCTCGAACTTGGGGGGAGCGGTAATCTTCTTGGGCGGGCTGTCGGGGGCGTTGGATACGGCGATGTTGGCAGGGTCAAGCAGGGCGCGGATCCACGGAAGGATACGGTACTCCTCGGCGAGAGCCAGAGCGTGGTCGGGAGGGATCCAAACGTTGCCAGCCGTCTCCTCGGGACTAGTAGTCGCGAGTGACTTGATGTACTTGCGTTCGGTCTCCTCCTCGGCAGCCTCGGCGTAGGGGAAGGTTGCCTTGAACATGCCTGTAGCAGAGACGAAGCCATCGTGGCTGCGGCGCATGAGGAAGTAGCTGTTCGGGCTCGACTTGAAAATGCCCGAGACGATGCCCTTGGGCAGAGGCGCGCGGAGGTGGGCATAGTCGAAGAAGCCGAGGGCCGTGCCGTCACTGTCGGGGAGGTTGACCATCTTAGCCGTGAGCTGCGTCTGGCCTAGGCGGCGGCGGGCGACCAGGTCGCTGTCTGCAATACTGTGAGCAAGATACCGCGGGCGCAATCAAGCGGGCTGTCCATACAGGGCGGCACATCCTCGATCATGAGCGGGTTGTGCTTCGTAGGCAGGTGCCTCTCGATGGAGGGGATCGTCGCGGAAGGCATTTTTGCGATCTTTATGACGGCGAATTGCGCCGACGAGGGTATTGATTAAAATTTTAGTATGGAGGAGACGACAGGGTGTGCGCGGAGGCAATCCAGAAGGTTGCTGCCCGGATCGCGCGTGCCAACGGAGTGACCTCGATGAGGGTGGTGGAAGGGACTAATTCGTCGCGTCAGTCTGAGCACGCACACAGAAGAGAATGAGGCAGGCGCGATGAGAATGGCGCGCGAAAAAAGGGTAAAGGTGTCGCTTACTAGACTCGCGGGTGAGCTGGGTCGACGTGACGGGTGGATAAGGTCAGTCGCGTAAAATGGAACCGGGGGTGGTGGAGATGGGTAGAGGATGGGTGAGGTCAGTGAAAAGCGATTAGAACTGATGGTAAGCAAAACGGGAGCAGCTTCCCAGCGAAGGGGTTGGCGTGGAAGAACGCAAAAAGCGACGACCGAATGTCTCAAAAAAGATTGATGATGGGAAGATCGATCGAGGGGAAAGAGAAGACGGAGACGGGACGGGCGCAAGAGAGGAGACGGAGCGAGGGTGAGAGAGAGACAGAGAGAGGCGCGCGCGCGCCCAAATTGGTGGTAGCAGCGACGGCCAGGCGACGGATGGGTGACCGGCAGCGGCAGT
The DNA here is from genome assembly GCA_030770045.1 of Colletotrichum brevisporum. Lineage (NCBI taxonomy): Eukaryota > Fungi > Ascomycota > Sordariomycetes > Glomerellales > Glomerellaceae > Colletotrichum > Colletotrichum brevisporum. Next base: position 1,570,172 of record JAUGSI010000011.1, read on the forward strand.
GGCAGTGGACCTAAGGGCAGTCGGGTGGCAGCACCCGCGACAATATGAACCAGAGTGGGGTGGGGAAGGGGAGGAAGCTCTGGCAAACCAATCGACGAGAATTTGCTGCTAGTGCCTGGGTACAGTGCAGTGTGTAGGGACGCGGGAGGGTCTTGCGGTCCTCTGTTCATTGGGTTAAATTGCCGGGGACCTTGGGGGGCATGGGGGAGTGACCTGAACCGTATCCCGACGATGGATGCGACATAGAAAGGAACTTCTGATGTGGACGAAAGTCTGTGATTTGAGAAGTATTGTTCTATCTCAGGCACCACTTGCCGCATTTGGGCACCATGTCCCCGGTGCCTTCCCCAGACAAATCAGCCGGTAGGCACGTTAGGGCAACGGTAGAGGGAAAGGGGATGAGAGGGAAGGAGAAGCAGAGGAAGGAAGGACCTAGGTAGGTATTACGGATACCTAGGTAGGCTGCAGAACTCAAGAGGATGCCTACATCGCGATACCTAGGTAGAAGGGGAAAAGAAAAAGAGCCTAGATATTTACCTTGCGCAGACCGAAAGATGAAGAGATTATCAGATATGCAGGTCCCCATTTCCCCTTTTCCCCTTTGACTGGCCCCAGTCCAGAACTCCCGCTTCGCTTGGCTCCATCAACGGACGCGCCCTTGACTTGCGTCTTGACGGGACTCTTGAGCACACGTTGCCTCAGCCTTGGACGAGAGCCCTCAGTCAACACGGAAACCCCAGCGTGCGACCGCGAGCTCACCCCCCGTTCCCAACATTTTGTCGCGAACGCGAAAAAAGCTCAGAGCATCCCGGGAGCCGTTCGCGGCGACACGGCGGGGCAGAGAGCCACAGCACAAGGGGCCGCCGGTGGCTTCCTCGAGCGTCACGCCTCTTTCGTCAACATGGATGCTCCCTCCCCTTGCCGCGCATTCTTCGTCGCAACGAGACGAGCGGTGCGGCGGATGAGCCCAAGCTCGAGCTCTCCCCGCGTGGTGCATGCAGCATCTTGCAGACACGCGACGTGAGAGGAAGCCACCTACGATGCCAATTCGTGGTTGGGGGCGTAATAGCAGCAACAGTACCAACGTCAGCAATCCCCGCAAGTGCCACAAATATCTACCATTGCAGCTACACAATAGTCTTTGCGTTAAAAGGAAACTCCAAGGTTGAACATGAACAGATGGCGACAGTTCGATCGAGGGTCGAGCTTGGTCGGCTGCCAGCCGTTGGCCAGCTGTCCAATGAAGGATATCATATGGAAGGTTCCATAGGCATAAATCGAGCATAAATACAAAGGTACAGCTGCACTTGTGAATCGACGTCCTGAGGAATAGATAAGATAAGACACGACCAGGCCATTCTGGAGGAGCCGACCTTCGATACGGATACTTTCGACCCAACTATCCAGGCAGTTAGGTACCTAGGAAGGAAGGCTACAGAACGTCTCCGACCTGCACCTTTCTTTTCACATCGTCACCCCGCACCCTGCAGCGGAAGGCTGAACTGACTTCAACATAGCACATGTCCATCAGCAGGTGCCAGGAACACCGGCAGGAACACCAGGGACCAACGGTGGCTGATGCTGATGCCGGAGGAAGCCAGCGTCAGCGCGAGCAGCCAGCCCCCGAATGCGGCTGACCAGCAATCCGAGGGTGGTCAAAGTGGTGGTTGTGTTGATGACAGCCCCGACCGCCCTGGTGGCACTGGCAGCTGGAGCTGGCGTCCTTCCAGACCGCTTCTCCAAATCTTTGCCCCTCCATCAATCATGCCCGCCGTGTCCAGATTGGTTGTCGATGACACCCATGAGGGGCAGATTGCTACACAGAATGTGGTCTTACAGGGTCGTCGAGGAGGGGCACCAGCCAAGCTGCTGATTTTCCACACTTCCAACGACTGGATGGCAAGCTGCAGCAAGCCACCGGACAGCGAATTCCGGAACTTTTCTAAAGTCTACAACTCATTGCCACTGTACCGGGCTACTAAGGCAAGGTAGTACACTAAATACACGTGAGGGCTTTGTTCACTGTGCCTGGTTTCGTGTGTGAAGTTCCATCTTGTTCCAGATGTTGGCCAATCAATGCGTCTCCATGACCCACAGAGGTCGTGAGCCAATCAGGCTGCTTTTCCTGTCTGGTGTAGGCGGCCAGCATCCACAGCCCACAGCGCGATGGTCCACTTCCACCACCCACAGCCCGCCGGCAGGCCTGTCCGCGACCAGTCCTTCAGGTCGTCCTTGGCCCTTGGGCCTCCTAAGGCTCGCTAGGCCTGGGCCGGGAGGCACCTACCTGGGTACGGACCACCCATGGTGAGGGGCACGGGGAGCGGTGACCTGCCGCCATGCCATGTAAGGTACCTGCCCATGTACCGTGCCGTACCTTACCTTACCTGAGCTGCCTCGCCTTAACTCATCAACCGAACCTTGTCCTGAACTTCTCCTCCAGAGTAAACATCGTCACCGACCTCATCTCTGCTTACTCACTACCTCCTCACAGCCGTTGCTCGACAGTCCACAGTTTGAGCCTCAAAAAGCCATCGCTCTCGTCCACCGCCAGCTTGACATCCGTCTCCGTTTCCATCCACAGCTCTCACCGATACCCCACCATCACCATGGCTTCCCACGAGCAAGAGGACACCATGCCCGAGGAGACTCAGGGCTACAAGCTCTCCCAGCCCAAGCAGAGTCTCGCCGAGTACCAGAAGATGGGTGAGTGCTGAATCTTCTTCGTCGTAATCTTCATCTTCTCTGTCAACATATACCTACCCGCCTTGCTCCTCGTGTATCTGTGTGCCATGCCCTGAGTGGACAGCTCCAACTGGGCCCTCTGCTGCCCCTCACTCACCTCCCTCCCTCACCTTGCTGGCTGTCGGTGTGCTGGCTGGAGCTCCCCAGAGCTGCCTTCACCTCGGTGACTGATGATGGATGCAATGGCATATCCAACATCGAGGCTGGCAACCGTCTGTATGGCAGCACCATGGGGAGGAAGGAGCACCCAACCAAGGGCACCTTCCTTCCAAAGAGCAAGAGCTCTCTCCCACGTCCTTTGATCAACACCACCACAAAAAAATCACCACCACCTTCTCTCTCATCCTCACCCTCACCACCGCACAAATATTCAACACCTCTCGTTGTTGCGAATCCCTTCTTTGTCGTTAGTGTTTGTTTTTGGAGTATCACAAAAAAATCACTTTCCATATATGCCCACTATGGCGGGTGTTTATGAGAGCATGCGCCAAGTCTTGCGACGAAGCAACCGCAACAACGCGCTGCGCCATTCCAACTCCATTGAGTTGCCGCCGGCGCCTCTCAATACCCCTTCTGAATCCAGAGCTCAGTCGCCAAACCCGGCCGGAGCACTCGACGTTGCTGTGGAGGGTCAACTTCACCGAGCTCGTGCCCTCTCTCGCCCAGTTCCCCCCAATCCCCCCAACTCTCCCCAGTTGAGCAGTCCTCTTCAGCAGCCAGACACAACGAGCCTCATTAGAGATTTCTACACCTCGCCCAACGCTGTCATGGCTGCCCACGGCGTCGATTCGTTCAACAGCGAGGAAAACGGAAACGAGGACGTGACGCCCACTAATACCGCCACAGACGAGAACGATGAGTCTCTGCAGCGTTACAAGGAGTCCCTCGGCCTCGGCGGCGGCAAGGACCTCTCCGACGCCTCCGACCCCCGTGTCTGCATCATCCTTTCTCTGACCATGGAGTCCCCCGGCCGCGACCCCGTTACCATCGACCTCTCCGCCCCGGGCTCCGAGGCCAGCCTCAAGGACAAGCCCTTCAAGATCAAGGAGGGCGCCAAGTTCACCATGGTCGCCACCTTCAAGGTCCAGCACGAGATTCTCAGCGGACTCCAGTACGTCCAGGCCGTTAAGCGCAAGGGAATCAGGGTCAGCAAGGACTCCGAGATGCTGGTAAGTTTCGTCGTCCGTGAGATGCGCAGCTGGGGGAACCATTGCTGACTCTTTCGCAGGGCAGCTACGCGCCGAACACCGACAAGCAGCCCACCTACACCAAGCGCTGTAAGTTGATGAAGTCCCGACGCAATTCTGAGCCCGACAGTCCTGTTGACACGCCCCGTTCAGTCCAAGAGGAGGACGCGCCCTCGGGCATGCTCGCTCGCGGCCACTACAACGCCATCTCCAGCTTCGTCGACGACGACAAGAAGACGCACCTGACCTTCGAGTGGTCCTTCGACATCGCCAAGGACTGGTAGATGGAAGGACGCCGCTGACGGTCGATCCGCGTCTCCCCAAATTCAGTTTCGGTAATCGCAAAAAAGCACGGCACTGGCAACGATCGAAAGGGCCACAGCAAGACAGCAACGGCCCTCTATTGGGTTTTTGGCCAGCGCCGGAGGGCGGCGGGCAAGCAGGGCCGCCTCCCACTCACTCACTCACATTAACAAGATACGCACAAATCACTCGAGGTCCTTGAATACTAGGAAACAAAATGGGTAGTTTCTGGCTGCCCAGGATGGACGAGCTTGCTTCGCTATACATCGCTTTGCTCCCACCTTTGTCTATAAGGTCTGGCACATGAAGTCACGAAATTCAAAAACAGGTTGATAGATGGCAGGTAGTCTTCTCACGCCCATGGCCGGCTGTGAGCTGAAAACAATCCGTGGCATCGTCAATTGCTCTATGTGCTTACCCCACCGTGTTTGAAGCGAGGTTCCAAACTCGTGAATATCTTCTGCGAACATGCTGTTTAGCAGTGACCGACCTTGGCCACCCCGCCGTTTGATTGATCTTCTCTCATTCCGAAAGCCTACACCCGATTGATCCCATGCGAACACATGCAAGATCTTGTATAACGTGACACGCGACGGTGGCGCCAGGTAGATCATGCGCCGACAGCGCTACAGGAAGTAATCTGGCAGCGCGTTCCCGTCCGCGACCTTATCCCCGACGGACTGCATATCCTTGTGCTGGTCGTTCTCAGGGGCCGCGGCAAAGACATTGAAGAACCTCTCGCCCGTGTCGCTGACCTCTAGGACGCTGGCCATGTTGCCGCACCGGTAGCAGTAGTTGGGCGCACTCCACACCGTGCTCAGGCGATCGTCGTAGAGGACTTGGAAGCCCTCCTGACACAGCTGGTGCGCCCGCAAGATGTGGTCCATGTTGTTGACCTCCAGGAACTTCTTGACGACCTGTGCGCCGAATGTGTAACCTGCCCCGCGGGGACTCAGAGAGAATTCGTCTCGTTCGGGGTCGGGGTCGGACCAGACCAGGTCGGCCATGGGGCCTTCGTGGGGGATTTCGCGGAAGCGGTCGATGATGACAATCTGGTCGATCGAGTGGATAGAGGGCGACAGGCCTGCAGAACGACAAGTCAGTCAAAAGTGTTCCTTGAGGGGGGGCCAAGGGCAAGGATCGCCATACCGCCGTGGACGCAAAAGATCTTGTCGTTGATGACGACGCTCAGGGTCAGAAAGTCAAACATGTCGGTAAAGTAGTGCCATACGTTGGCGTTGCCGTATTTCCTCGAGCATTCCGTGTAGAACCCGTAGGACTGCGTGACGCCGCGAGACTCGTGGTTGCCTCTAATCAAATGCACGCGATTGGGGTATCGAAGTTTCAAGCACACAAGCAAAGATATCGTTTCGACGCTGAACATGCCGCGGTCGACGTAGTCGCCTGCGGACAGTCAGCCTGGCCCTCTCCGAATGTGCCGCCCGCCCGTAGAACAAGATATGGACAGAATCGCACGCACCCAGGAAAAGATAGTTGGTGTCTGGACACCAGCCGCCAATCTTGAAGATCTCGATGAGGTCGTAGAACTGGCCGTGGATGTCGCCGACGACGGTGACGGGGGCGCGGACGTGGACGACATTGCTCTCGCGCATGAGAAGCTCCTTTGTTTTGGCGCAGATGGCCTCGATAACGGACTCGGCGAGGAGTTCCCTCTTGTAGAGACGCGAGATGCACTCGTCGAGGTCGACGGAACCTGTTGCGACGCAAGACGTCAGACGTTAGACGCCCATCGCTCGAGCGGAACAAGGAGGTCAAACTCACCTGGGAGGCCTGGCATGGTATCGAGTTGGAATGCGACAGCAAGCGCGGTGCTGTCGTCTTTTGGAGAGTATGTAGGATTTGCGGAAGAAGGCTAGGGACGGTGGGATATCGAGTGCAGAAGGAGCCGCTCACGAAGCCGGTGGGCGGTGACCACTTCTACTCCAGGGGCGGGCGGTTTGTGATGAGAAGCGTCGTGGATGTGTACACATGATCGAGAGCGACGAGCCTTTACATGGAAGCAGAGGATGCGCGGCGGCAAGAAGCGGATGGACGGGTGATCGGGTCGAGGTGGGTGGAAGAGCGTACGTAGGTGGGAGCGTGGGGTGGAAACGGCGCGGACCACGACAGGGCAAAAACGTTTCGGTTGAGTAGCGTTATCGTCGCCGACTCGTTCGAAAGGCGTGAGGAGAGAGCGGAGGGAACGAGGAACGCGCCGTGTGAAGGTGTCGTCGCGGTGGTGAGGTACCTCGAGGCAAGTTTAGTAATAGGCACCTAATGTATTCTATCGAGTTTTCACGCGGGCGACCGAAATGGCATCTGCAGTTGGAGGGACGTCATGCCAGACAGCCGATAATCAGGCTAGCCGCCATCTCAAGTTTTGGTGCAGGTAGCTGGGAGCTCGGACCTGCCTGCCCCTCGAGCGGAGAAATTCAATCACTGAGGTGCGGTGCGCTCTCTTTGCCGGCTGGCTTACGTACGCGGGGGAGGCGTTCGCTGTCACGTCTATCCGTACCGGGCAGGTTTTTAGGGGCAACGTCCACTGCGGGGCCTGGCGAAGGCGCTGAAGTGAAACCTAGGTTGGCCGCGGTGCCGGCATGAAGGGCCACCCTAGGTACCACGGGCTCCTTGTACTCCGTACCTCTTGGCAGCCGTCTCGACTGGGTGCCTCAGTCAGTATGGGGGTAGCAGAGGTATATAACAAGCCGACCCCTCCCCGGCGTCTATGTTGTTGATCGAGGTCGCCTTCCCTCCCTCATCCCCGACTGTCAACCAGCCTCTCCTTACACGCTCCCTCGCCGACTGTCCAGTTTTGCGTCTGGTATTTCTTACTCGCTCAAATCAACGAGTTTCCTCGCTTGTTCGTTCGCCCCTGCCTGGGTCTGGTCTCGTCGGCTCCCAGGCGAGAGATTCTGCATCTCTGCACGCCTGTGGAATCGCGGCTCTAATTTCCTTTTTCCGTTTCAGCATTCGAGCTTTCGTCATCGCGTCGCAGCGAAGCGAAGCGCAGCATCCCATCCAGCCTGGTCTTGGCCGTCCCAGGGAGAATAACAGCACCTGGTACCCAAATCCGCATAGGTAGTCTGATCTGGAGTTGGACTGGCCGGCCATCGCATCACATCGCGTCTTTCCTTAGCTTGTTCTTGAACCCCGTCTTCAGTTCCCCCGGTCTCTTGTCGTTCCTGTTTCAGCCTGTCGCCTGTTCTGCGCGGCTGCGAGCTCTCGCGTGATGCCGAGACCATGCTCGTCTTTTCTTGAGGATCCGTCTCTCGGTTTAGAAACAATCAATGCCTGCATAATCTCTCTCCATCCTTGGCCGTCAGCATGGTATGTGAAAGATGGGCTTGCTCTGGCGTGTCCGGCCCAAGAACACAGCCCTTGATATGCACCCCGAGTGCGAGGTCTTTTAGATGGCCGTATTTTCTATGTTTCTAGCGTTCTTATTGCTTACCCACTCCGCCGATCAGCCTCGTATTCTGCCCGTCTCATACATGACCACAGCTGCCTGCTCTACTTGTCCCTTGCTTGGTTGCGGAAGTCCCAAGGGCTGAGAAACAGTGCCTGCTCTCTGAGGCTACTGACATCCCGTCTCTGACCAACTATCGCGGTGCTAGGCAGATAGACTCCCTGTCCTGCCAAGAGGCGTCTGCATGGTCGAGGCAATATCTCGGCCATCATCCATCTGCCATGTGGATTAGCATATGGAGTTGGTGGTGATGATGCTGCTACTACTATGCATTTCCAGCTCGGCCCTTCCAAGCCGAACATGCCGAACATCCATCCAACTGCCCAGGCCGTTTATGTAGGTAGGCAGGCGGGTCCAGGTGGTGTCGTCGCACCGTCCTATCGGTTGCTGCCTCTACCAGGTCTTGCTGAATCACGCGGCTGAGTCTCGTCCGCCTGCTGTGCGTGTCAACAAAGGCAACCGAGACTGGGCTGCTGTTTCCGCCGTTGCATGGAAAAAGAAAGCATGTCGACGGCCCGATGTATTTCCGTAAGTTCCTTCCCCGCGCGCCTGCGCTAAGGTTAGGCCCGGTCAGCATGGAAGTGACTGTGACGTGACAGACACTGGTTGCACAATGGAAGGTGCAGCTGGAGGTGGGCAGGGCTGGCCCAGCCCAGGTGCCCAGCGGGAGCGCAGCCCTCGGAAGTTGTTGCCGCTGGTGCGCGCCGTGCCTCACCGGAAAGGTACCCAGCCCCACTTTCCGCCTGAGCCTGAGCCTGGGCGCGCGACCTTGAACTTTGGTCAACTTCGTCGCGCTCTCCCACGCCCTCATCCTTGCCTCGATTGTTCTGATATTCGCCTGCTTTCCGTGCTACCCGCCATCATCCGGTGCCTTCGCTGTCGCCGACGCTCAAGAGACGCCAAGAGACAGTCTGGACGGACGTTGCTCGTCAGATCTGCCGTCCGCCACCATCGAGGAAGGCCTCGCCTGAGGCGATGCGCCATCGGGCCCAGCATCAGCGAGCGCATCAACCAGACGCCTACGAATGGGATCATTCCCCTGCCCTACGGTCCTATCGAAAAGTTTCGCTGCGTTCCGCTTGAGCTTCGGTCACCAGAACAATTGCAAACTGCCGTCAATCTGCGGGCGCTTCATGAGCGTCTGGTGAGTGCCTACTCGCGACCAGGCATCTGGCTTCCGACCAATCGAACCACCACGATCGTCAAGGTTGGCTTCTCTCCCCTGGTGTACTTGATTCCCTTTTCTCATTTCTTTTCAAGTCCAAGTCTAGCCTAGCATCTCACGCCGCAGGCCACACTTCCCGCACATTGAAAGTCCTCTGCTTTCTGCGCTACACCACCAACTCTGGTTGCGCATAGGACGCCGCTCTCCCCTTTGTCCTCCCCAAACCACCGTGGCATCGGCGAATTCCATCTTCTACCCTGGTTCTTCCCGAAGCCGAACCATCTTGACTACCCGTTAGTCCCCTGCCGAGTTGCGGCATTCGTTCGTCGGGAAGCCCTCCGCACTCGTTTCGAACGCCCAGCCATGGCCCATTACGCCCCAGGCATGCAACCAGCTACCAAGGAGCCTAGCTGCATTAACTGTGGTGGCATTGGACACTGGGCTGTAGCATGCCCGGAACCCGCAAGAGCGAAACCAGCGTAAGTCTCGCCTTCTCCCGCTCACCCTCGAGTGAGAAAGCCTGTCCGTTTCTTGTGTCATGACTGAAACAACCAAGCGGCTTGTCCCGGAGGAACACATCAACTGGCCCTGATCATGGGCGCAGCAGCGACAACGGCGGCCGGAGATCGGTCCCGGTCGTGACCAAATATCCAGCTCCACCCGGCGGCAATCCCATCGTCACTCGCTACGCCCCGCCGCCGAGCCAGCCCCATGCCCCTCCGTATCCCGGTCCCCCGCAGCCCTACTCGCCCTATCCACCTCCTCCGGGTGGCTATGGACCTCCCCCACCCCCGGGAAGCTACCCCGGCTACTCGCAGTATTCTTCACCTCCACCGCCACCACCTTCCGGCCCTCCTGGCCCTCCTGGTCCTCCCGGCCTGCCGGGACATCCGCCCCCTTCGACTTCGTATCCATTTCCGGCTCCCGGCCAGTACGGCGCCCAACCACCGCCGGGACTACCTGGCCCCCCTCCTCCCCCTCCGCCTGCGTACCAGCCGCCGCACTATCCTTCCAGCTCTGCCTACCCTCCTCCCTACTACCCGTCAAGCGGCCCTCCTCCACCGCCCCCTCCAGGACAATATCCCCAAGGAGCGGGCTACCATCCTCCGCCGGCCTTTAGCCCTCCTCCACCGCACCCTCCCTTCCCGTCTCAACCCTCGCTACCATCCCACCCGCAGCCTTACGGGTACCCCGATCAAAGATACGGGCCCTCGCCGCCCCTTCCCGGGCCTCCTCGAGGTCCGCCGCCTCATGGGTTGCCGCCTATCCCTCCGCAGCCTCAACGAAACCAGCAACCTCGAGACAGGAACAACCGCCATCGCCAGGGTCACCACAACCGCCAGGACCGCTCGCGTAGGAACAAGAACGGCAACCAGTCAAAGCGCGACAACTCCCAGCCTCGGCCGAAACCCGCCAACAAAGACAATCCTATTCCAGCGCGGCCTGACACCACGCCGAAGCCCACAGAGGCGGCGTCTGTTGCTAGTGGCACCCCCGAGAGCCGGCATGCACCTACCGTGTCAGAACATGTCGTTGACGAAGAGGATGACTGGAAGTGGGAGGAGGAGATGATTTTCAAAGAACCACCCAAGACACACCAGCCAGATCCGATCGGTAAACCACTTCCTGGGCCAGAAGACTACCACGAAGATATCATGTTACCTCCGGCATGGAATGCCACCTGGTTTCAGTCCATCTACGTCAAAGAAGAAAACTTCATGGAGTTCTCGCGGCCCATACGGGAGACTCCGTTTTTCGCAAACATGAGGCTCGACCCCGCGTTCTGGAAGCCGCCCTCCGATTCAGGGGTCGTCAAGCAACCGCCAGAAGTCAAGGAAAGGCTCAGCACGTTCAAGTCCTCGCGCCTCCCGGGATTCCCATCATTGCCGCCCAAGCCTCCCATGCCTGAACATCGCGATTACAGAGCTTTGAACAGCCGCAAGCGCACCTGGGAAGATTCTCCGCACCAACAAAAAGGCGGTCGGGTCAATCAAGAGGGCGGCGACTGGAGAGACAACCGTCAGAAGAGACACAAGAGCGAGCTGCATTCTGGGCCAGACAGCGCATCGCCTCAAAATCTACGGATAAGAGAACAGACAAGGTCGATAGACCGGTACCGGAGTCAGAGACACGAACACCTCGACCACGACGCCAGCGCATTGCTCGCGGTGCAGGAAGACGCCAATGACAGCGGACCAGCGAGGGAAAGAGACAGCATTTCGACTCGACAGGATTCTGGCTACCAGAGCTCTCGTCATTTGCGACGGCAAGACTCGGCCAACAGCGTAAAGGACAGAGCTCAGACGCCGCCCGCGTATCTGGGAACACCTTCCACTCAGCACCGGTCTCGCAGTAGACAAGGTTCCCACCAATCCTTGCGCCGGGGGTCTCACAGCAGCAACGTCGAGTCGCCGTCTAGACAGTCCATTGCCTCATTAGCCTCGCGCGATTCCGAAGGTTCTGACTTGTCTGACCTGGAGGCTGAGCTGCTCGGGATGCCTACGAAGGCTAAGGGCGGTAAGGACGGCAAGAACGAAGGCGGCGGCACTGGGGCTCTGAAGTTCCGCAAGCGTGCCCCAAGAATCAATGCGGCATACAGGTTAGTCGGTTGCATTTCTACTGTCGCGTTCATTGCTAACTTTGGGATGCAGTCGTCGGTGGTGACCATTAGGCATCAATACTGCTGCTCATCACTGAAGCAGAAGACACAGCCTACTCACGAAGGCAACAGGGCCAGTGGTAGGTGGGCAGACAGTTCCTGCCTCGATCTCATAATGTTTTATCTCTAAACCAGTGCAAGTCTACCTTGATTATCGGTAGCACGGCGATCTTGCATCAAGCCCGGCGTTCGGACAACTTTTTGTTGGCGACCTTGGCCATCCTGACTTGGAATGGATGGCATCCTGTGTGGCGAATCAGCCTCGTTGGATTGTAGATGGCCGCTGTCTTGCACATTTAAGCCTCGATGTCATGTCCGAGGGAGAACTGCGAATGGCTGGCTGGCTATGCACAAAACATCAAATAGCGATTCATGATTTGAAATGTCTGCCTCTCCCTGATTCGCCAGGATTGTTTAATTTCTGCCGGTTCCTGACACAAGTCCGGTGTCAAGTCGCCGGTGTGGCCGGCGATTTTAAAGATGTGGTCTAAGCATTTTGCATACTTCGGATGAGTACGTAGCGCTTCGTCTCCTCGGTCAAACGATGTCAATTTCGTCCGTCATCTAGGCATCTACCTTGACAAGTCTGTTCCTCCTGAAGGTAACGAAAGATGTCACATTTTCCCATAGTGGAACTGGATATTGTTGCTGGTAAAATGTTAAAGACAAATCAGTCAAAGACGACATCACAAATGAAAGCGGACGGGACCAAGATTTTCAAACTCCGACTGGCGTCGATTGCCTCTGGAAAAGTGTCGACCTAATAAGAATAATATGTAGGATACAAAGTAAAGAATGGCCGTTTCCAAAGCTCTAATACCCAAGTCTGGAATCCCTCACAACCCGAAGGCCCCGCGGAAGTCCCTGACTCCCTCGCGCCGGCTCGCGGATTTCGAGTTCCCCCCAAACTCCAAGGCTTGACACCATGTCACAGACACGCGCGGTGACCACGGAAAAAGAAGAAGAAGATTTCTCGTTTTTGCTGCTCCCTCCCAAGGCTGCAACGGCACGCTTTATGCGCGGTTGTTGAGCTCCATGCGCTTCTTGAGGCGGTAGGCGATGGCGCGCTTGCGGCCGGCGGGGGTCTGGGTGAAGGCGGCGGAGCCACCGAAGGGCCCGGCGGCGGCGCCGTTGCGGACGCGGACGACGCAGACGTTGGAGGCCATGCCGACCTTGGCGTCGCAGGTCATGCCGGCGGGCATCTGGACCTTGACGGGGAAGTCGGTGTTGGTGGCGAGGGAGAGACCCTGGATGCCGAGGCCCGGGACGTCGGTGGTGACCTGGGCGGACTGGAATGCCTCCTCCTTGGTGCCGCCCGAGGTGCCGTCGACGTCGGCGGTCAGGGGGCCGGCGCCGTCCTGGTTGATCTGGCGGAAGGTCATGCTGATGGTGCCGTCGTCGGCGGCGGTGGGCATGCCCTGGGAGGCGCCCATGCCGGCGGTCGCGGCGACGCGGGCCTCGGGGGGTCCGTTGCCCTTGGTGCCCTTGTTCTTGCCGCCGCCGCCGAAGAGGCCGGCGAGACCCTGGCGGACGTGGAGCTCGGCGCGCTTGGCGGCGTTGTTGGGGATGTTGTCCTCGACGCCGGTGCCGGAGGCGGCGCCGTTGTTCTTGGGGGCGGAGGCGCCGCCCATGAAGTTGTTGATCATGACCTCGGCGGAGACGGGGCCGTTGCCCTGAGTGCGGCCGAGAGGGCCGACCTCGCCGGAAGCGATCTCGCGGTCACGGATGATGGCGGTGTCGGCCTGGGAGCCGCAGCCGTTGGAAGAGCAGTCACGGGGAGTACCATCGGCGACTGGCGGAAGTGTCAGAGTTTTTGAAGATCTTATATGTGAGGAAAAGCTGTGAGCGGCTTACTGGTGAGACCGGGCATGGAGACGCCGTTAGCGCCCTCGACGGACAGCAGCGTGCCGTGAGCCGAAACGGAGGCGGCCAGGGCGGCGACGAGAAGCGACTGGGAGCGCATTTTGATAGTGATAGTGGCGAGCTGAGGAAACCTTGGAGATGGTCGGAGGTAGAATTAAGAGAATGCTGAGTCAAACAAAAGCCACCGGGGCTGGGATGTGTGAAAGAAGGGTGGAAAGAAGTGAAAGGCTTGAGATGTTGATGCTGCGTGATGAGGAGAGAAAGAAAGGTTAGATTCGGTGGTGTGGACGGGAGAGTTATATAGAAAGATGTGGATGGTGGCCCTTGGCATTTCATGTCCTCTTCGACGCCAGGGGGGATGAGATTTGACAAATTCCTCGAGGCGAGATGGGATGGATCGAGGAGGCTCGGAATCAGACCGTTCCATGCTGTTTGGTAGCAGCTGGAGACGTGGGCTGGCGGGCGAGTAGCAGCTCGTCGACGCCCGTGGTCTGTTCTCAGCTGAACCGCGTTCGCCTCCCCTTTCCCCATCAAACTGACTTGCCCTGCTGCACTTTACGACTGGAGAAGGGTAAGGTGAAGGGCGGCGTGGGTCTGCAAACTACTGCGACTGCGCACGACGAAAGAAACCGTTCGCACACGCCTCCCAGTCGGGCTGCCTTGCGTCCCCGATGGCACCTTGAACCTTGCAACTCCCCGTCCAGGGTCAGTGTCCCTGCGGGCTGGGACCTTGGGTCCATGGGGCATGGAAGGAGGGGGGAGACGGTTTAGGCGTCGGTCAGTCAAAGTCAACTCTGAGCAGTGCTCGGGATCGCGTCAAGTCCAGTGAGCACAGGCACAAGGGGAGAAACGGGGCGTGTAGGCCGAGCCGACAAGGGGGGGTGGCATGAGTGGAAGTGTATTGCGTGTATGAGATGGTCTTTGCTTCAAGTTGTGAGGGCAAGAGGGAGAGCCCAAGGACCAATTCTCTTCGACACTTTGTGACGACTGACGGCTCACGATGAGACGACCAGACGAGTCTCCCGGGAGCCTCGGAGGGCCTGACGGACAAGCAAGCTCAATGCCTCGAGAAAAGTGACATGTCATGGAGATGATGGTGGGAAAGCAAGAGGTTGAAGCTGCCAAGATGCGGCTCACAGCAAATCGCATCTCAGTTGCTGGGGCAGATGGCCATAATGGGAGACGGGGAAGCGCCCACGAACCCACAGGGGCGCCGCAGATGGAGGCGACTGCGCCTCACGGGGCAGAAAATCTCATGTCATACTCATCATGCCTCGCCTCGCGGCGACGCGGCGTCGTAAATGATTTGAGTGGCCCAGTGGCGGGGCGGGAGGAAGCGGGATGTTTGCGAAGGAGTCGCGATGTGCAGCCGGGATGCGAGCTCGAGGATGCGAGGGCAGGCAAGCGGGTTGTGAAGGATTTGCAGGTATTACATGGTAGGTTCGCAGATGCATGAAGCTTGGCGAATCTTTGCTCGTGAATCCGTTTCAGTAGAGACGCCTTGGCAGCGAATGGCCGTGCTGTGCCTGGGTGATTTGAGTGACGCTGCGAAGGTTGCAGTAGTCAGGAACCACGAGAGGGACTTCGTCACAGACGTTCGCAATGTTTTGCTTAAGTGTTAGTGCAGGCAGCTGGTTCAAGGTTCCTCTCCACCGAAATAGCAGGCAAGGATACATGTCTTTCCTCATGAACCAAGGTATCCACTAACCGCCAGGGACACGCGAGATCCGATTGGTCTATCACTCAGGAACATGATGCAGCCTTCTTACGGCAGCCAAGAAGTTTACGGTTTCGGCGATCAGACTGGGATACCGGGTAGATCTGGGGCAGTCGGTACCGTCCCGCGGTACATAGTATGGAGTGATACATCGTGTAAGGTACTCGTGTCCCTGGACTCGTGTCTTTCTCACCACCAACGATGCACACAGGGAATGCCGCACTACTGGTGAATCCGTAATGCTGGCCGTCGATGAAGAAGGCTAAGCCTTTTCCTGGGCCCGTATTTCCCCCTGATCGCCCTCAGGTAACGAATCTTTCTTGCCAAGTTGGTCGTCGGACCCGTTTCTCCTCTCTGGTCTTGCGAATCTTCCGTCGCCAGGGCTGGAAACGCTGGTAGCACACGTTTTGGAGTCAGGAAACGCGGCCGTCCACCGATACGGAGCTCGGTGGTCGGTCGCGGGAGGCGAAGCGCTGGCCTTGGTGGCGGTAGTGGTTTTACGCGTGTTTAGTCGGTGGATCGCGATTCAGGGCGGTACATGAAGTGCTCGAGATCCTTTTCGGCAGCGGGGTCGGGGAGATTGGAGTCTGGAGAACGTCGAGAGGCCGATCAAGAGCAGAGTAGCCCGGAGGCAGATCTCGGCATGGTCTCCTCCCATCCTCGTTTGACTCTCTCTGCCCATGAATGATCACCCGACGATGTGAGGTTCGGTTCGGGGAGCCCCCCTTTCGGCGCGGTAATGAGCCCTATCGATCTGGGAGGGCAGAATATAACCTTGTGACGCATGCGACGGGTTGTTTCCCGCACCACACAGCGTCAACATCGTGGGCGGCATCGACTAGTTTGTTGGTGTGCTGCCGGTCTAGAAGGTTGAGTTCTGTCGGGCTGCTGCTCGCGGGCGCCCAGTGCCACAAGCAGAAGGCCGTCGACGCGTGGTGGAACAATTCTAGCGGGCTTGGAGGGCGTGAAGGAGGGAGGCGTGTAGCTGTCACTGGCTCCTCTCCCCGATGCAGTCGACGAGGAGGAGGACGACGGCAATGACCTACCCCGGTCCGAGGCCCGACCGTGCGACCTCCACTGCGAGACTGTGCGCAGTTACGCGTTAGTCATCTCGGCTCAGGTCAGCGAGCTGACAGCGGGCAGATACGTCAGGTCCACGGTGAGGTGCTTGGGTGCATATCAAAAACCCTTTGTGTTGGTTGTGTCTAGCCGCGGCTGTCGGCTGTCGGTGTCTTGGGGTGCGAAAGAATGAACAGGGAAAGTTGTTGATCATGGTGGAGATGGACCTGCGGGAGAAGGAAGCGGGTTCGGAGAATTAGACCGGAGATTTTGGCCTGGGCGGTAGGTACCTAGGTACGTATAGCGGTACATAGGTACACTACGCCTGGAGAGGAGGGGTCCAGCTAGCTAAAGCATGAAACGGGAACCAAAATAGCGCCGCGTCAAGGCTGTTTAAGCTTGCCTTCACCTTCACCTTCACCTTCACCTACACCTTCACTTTGTGGCTTGTGGCCTGTGGGTTTCCGAGGCAGCGGGAAGGCAGCCACCAAGACTAAGACTGTGTGCAAATGGAAGTCCAAGCACCTGTCGAGGGAGTCATCAGTTCCCATCGTGAGTGTACCAACTTACGTATCTCTGATACATAGGCAGTGGACGGATAGTAGTATCCTATGTACACTAATGTGCACTGCAATGCGCTGTCCCGCGCAGTACCACATGGCAGAGGCACCTACTAGTGTACCTAGTCCTAGGTACCTACCTACCCACCTATGGACCTACCTTCCTAGGGATGCAGGAACGCCTCGTTTTCGCCTTCCCACACACAAAACAAACATGGACGACATCTACCCGTATCACCACCACACCACACTGCCTCACACCATCATCACATCACGTTTTTTCTGCCCCCCTTGGCCTCACTTGATAGCTACATGCTTTGCCGCGCCGTGCCTTACCTTGCCTTAGTTTATACCTTATCACATACCCGCCTCGCCGATCACTAATGCAAGGCACAGTGCTGCCATAATGTCATCCCGCAACTCTAACACATCCATCTCCCTCCTTTTCAGTGTGCACAACCCGCCTACCATGTATGTCCATTTTACGTCCTTCTTTCCACGGGCTGCTTCATGCCCCGTTCATATAATTGGAATACTCTGAAATGACATCAAGGTCAGCGCGGTCATGCTTCCCGTTCCAGTATATCGCTTTCGTCCCGTCCCCTCGGACCCTCCATAGACCGTTCGTTCATTATGCCCTACATTCCCAACTGCTCTTACCTCAGCCCGAATCACCCTTCATAACCTATCTACCCGGATCCATAGTGTGGGATACCATCCCTTCCTTTCCGAGGACCCTGGCCTTGCGAACTGTGGCTGCCGTGACATGTTTCCGCGTCGCTCTGACATGCCGCCGGCGAGACCTGCACGCCCTCGGGCCTCTTCCCTGACAGGCTTGGTACACCTGGACAGATGCTGCCGGCCACAACCAAGTTTTACACTTCCAATGGGACAACTTCTTACGGCGATTCATTGATTCGTTCAATCATTCAATCTTGACGTCGAGTCGGCCTCCCCTAGTGTCTCTTTCCTCCCCCCGGCGCAACTCCCGTCAGCTTGCTGCCCATCGTCCTCGCCGGCACTAACTGAGGCTAGGTCCCGCCTCGCATCATGTTTCGGTCGGTGCAAATGTTTCCCCGGCCGTTTCTCTCCGTAGGTCAGTCGATCGTGATCTTACCCGTCCATTGGGAACGCATCTTGCTGCCCTCTTATGCGGATCAACGCTTTCCTACTTCTCTGGCGTTGCTACCTGCCAATAAACTCTCGGTCTTGCCCATCACACCCTTCACGACGGCCTACAGCTGGGGTACCGCGGCTGTTTGGGTGTGTAACCTTTCTGCGGTCATCCAAGCAACCCGGGAGATGGAGGGCAAGGCGTAGCCTTCTGCCATACCTGTCATCGGTATCCCAGGCCGGGTGCCAGGTTGGCCCTCGCTCTCCCAGCAGCCCTGACGAGAAGGGCTGTGCGGAATAACTAGGAATTCCAATTCTTTGACTTCTGCCAAATAACTTACACGGCGGTCCCTGGTCGGCAGACTTTGTCGTTCCCCTTCGACCCTCTTTGCCCCAAACGCTCACGCGTCTGGCCTTCGTCCCAATCACAACACCGGCGTCCCGGTGGTGGAAACCTGTCGACGAATGCCAGCCTTCTCTAGACGAGATGGCCGGGTGCCTCGCCATCCTCACTGGCACCTCCAACACATGTCATCCTTGCCGACTGCGCGTTTGATGATTTGATTCTCCCGCCCGCAAATCATGTCGCCCGCTTCAAGGTGCCTGCCTGCAGCTTCACGCAGGCGCTTCTTCGATCTGGCCAGTCATTCGTTGAGGTTAGGCTTTTGTCAGTCGTCTCCGCGGCGGCAACTTGACCAAACAAACGCTGGTTGGATGCAACACTTCGGCTTCAGACCGAACGTCGGACACGTCATGGGACAACTAGAGGACCGATACCGAAATTGAGGCCTTCTGGACAGACTGAATCGGCCGGGCGGCCCCATCGTCGCTCGGTCACGACTCTTTGCGCCGTTATGCTTAATCGGCCCCTGACATTGGGATCAACGAAGGCATGGACAAGTGATGGGTCTGGTGGAGCAATTTGTCAACTTCTCGCTCAGGAAACCGGTTCAGACGACCTCAGCTGAGGATGAGGAGCTCGTGCAACGTTCGTTGATCGGCCATTTCTCGGATGAGCTCCCTTGCGGTGTGAGCACTGCCCTCCGGCGGCTTCTGATACGACGACAGCGTGGCACTTCTCTGTTGCCGCTGCTATTCCTGGTGACAATACCTGATATGGTCTCGACCCCGGTGCCGTGACTCTTCAGCACCCTGCCCAGGCCGCTCCATCTGTCAACCCTACTCGATCATCTGTACTCGCCCTTCAGCCAGACTGCCGTTGAATTTGATGCTACTATCAACGGATATCAGAAGGCAGAGTTTGGGCATTTGGTTGCAACGGTGATGGTTTGTCTCTTATTCGGGTTTGCCAGCCTCCAATTCCACTAGGAACTGCGCCTCACAAGTCGGGTCCTGTGTCGCGGGGACCTGTTGCATACCATGCTGACAAGAAACTAGTTACCGAATACGAAAATTTCCTGTCAGAACGGAGGAACCATGCGAGGACGGTGTCGCCGAACCTTGTCAGCATAGACACGCCAGGAAAGCACGATTCCCACCATCACGGCGAATCTGCGACCCTTCAAATCAACTTTACGAACCTCTCAACTTGCGATTCTCACGATTGCGACGTGGACGCCGTCGTGATTCATCACTCCTGTCCTTGGGATCCCCGGGAGTGTCGTTTATCCTCCGCCTCCTGGCGAACGGACACAAGGTTTCCTCGAGTGAAACGAACCCCAATTGTTTCCCCACCGCCGGAGGATCGACTGCAAAATCCCCAGGAGCTTCTCCGGTTTCATCCCGTCGTGTTTCCGGACGATGGCCCACCGATTGTGCGCCCGAAACCGGTCCGTACAGTCGATTTTTCAGATCACCGGTCTTTCCGGGCCTGCGGTTAGGTGTGGCTCTTTCTGTCAAGAACGTAGCATCCCGTCCGGAGGTCGTCCAACGGATTCGTTCAGATGCCGTTGCCCCAGGCAATTGGCAGAGCATGGGCTTATCCTCTAGCTATCCGGATCAGTCTGGATTGCTTCGCAAGTTCAACCGGCCGTTGATGTCCCTTCTTCAGCGAGGCCGGCAGTCTGCCCACATTCTGTTGCAGCATTGGATCGTTTCGTAATGCCACGAGGAATGACATTTACAAACATCTGCCTTGAGATGCTACCAGGCGTCGTGACGGAAGAAAAGCAGAAAGTGTACTTGTACTGTGCTTCTGGCCTTGCACTAATTGCTGCAAACCACAGCTCCCAGATGTACCCCTAGCTCGAAGGGCATCCCAACACTTGAAGATCATCAGACTTGCTAAGCGGTCTCCAAATGCTGTTTTCATTTACTAAAACCGTCTCATCAGCTCGCACTCCTCTTTAGCGAAGACCGCCTTTTCCACTGGTCCCCAATGAAGCAGCGGCAATTTGCGAGCAAATGTGCAACAACACCGGCCCAGGATGTTTGGCGTCAAGGTTGTCACTGTCTCTGACAGAGATCTCTTCACTCACCAAGTATCTGTGGCACCAAGTTCCACGGCTTCACTGATCATATCAGTGTATGCCGGACCTCTTGTGACTATCCTGTTTGGTCACCTTCCAGTTCTCTACCTATGCCGTCTCTTCATGCCCTCGTTTTCCAGCTTCCCTGGCCCGAGGCTGGCCGCTCTGTCCAAATCGTACGAGTTGTACTATGGTGCGACCCGTCCAGGCGAATTTACAACTCCAATACAGTTGCTCCGTAACTATGGTATGGCCGTCTAATATATATTGAAGGGCACCCTGACTGACGCCCTTCAGGCCCTATCGCATGTTATTAGGCAACACATTGAAGACCCATCCTACTTTGACACCCTCCACTCGCCGGCCGGTATGCAAGGCAAATATAAGTACATGGCCGGTCACAACTGCTTTTCTGCAGACTGCTTCTCAACCTCTTCACGCGAGCTGCCACATGCCCGTCGCAAGGTCCCGATTCTGTTCTTGGCGGCGGGCAAGACCGCGAATCCCCATTCCGTTATCCAGGTCAGAGTAGCAAATCTCCACGACAAGCTTGCAGCCTCGGCCAATGACCAGACATGAAGATCCACCAAGCCTTCTTCGCCTTGACGACAGACGCGATCGCCCAGTGTGCTTTGACTAGTTATTCGATCACCTCGGATCCCCAGGCTTTGAGGATACCATGTACGAGGCCCTCGCACAGTTCGCAGCACGGCGCACTCGGAAACCTGTTCCCGGTTCAACCGCAGAGCGCAGTAGCTAGGTTCAAGTCATCTCAACATTATTTAGTTTCTCAAGAACAGAATTCCTTTAATGACGACGAGGTGCCAACTTACCGAGACGGAATCTAACCTAATGACGCAACCAATCGCGAGCTTCCATCCTCGCAAGCTTCCGGCTTCGCCGGCGTGCAAATCACAAGCAAACATCTTAAGCAGAGGACACTGCATTAGGCGCAGAGTGTATAAGAAGCCCATGGTAATCATTTGAAAACACGCACCAACTGCCACAAATGCCCATCAATCAAAAGCCAGAAAACCACTAGGAACATCAACAAGCTCAACATGATTGAAACACGCCACTCCACCATTACCCAAGACGCCAATGGCTCGTCAAAGAACACATCCAACGTCTACAGCAGAGTCGATCACTCCTCTACAAACAAAGGCCGCTCCGAGGCAAAACCTCTCGTCTCCTCCTGGCTTCCCACCATCCACGACACTCTCTCCCCGCTCATGCGCTGGACAGGCCACTACCCGGCCAAGCTACAGGACTACTATCTCAACTTCGCGCGCGATGTCGTGGTCCCCCGCCTCAACCCGCCTCGCCCAGCAGACTGGCCGAAATACATCGGGACGCACGATCATGCGCCGTACGAGATCAGCGTCGCCTTTGCACCTCGCAAAGGGGCCAAAGTGCGGTTCTCGGTGCAGCCGCTGGTGGATAGCCCCGTGGCCGACGACCCCCTCGGGCAGAGGGAGCTGCGCAAGAAGCTCGACGATCTAGCGATTGCATGCCATGCAGACCGAAAGCGGCAGGACGCGTTTATGGATGCAGTCTTCCTTACCGATGAGGAACAGGCCGGCCTGGTTGAGAATGCAGGCGCGGCCGGCGCGCTGCCGCAGCAAAATGTGTTTTGTGCGTTCGATCTCGAGCCCGCCGACGAGGACGGGAGCCCGACTATTCACATGAAGACGTATCTGTTCCCGCAGCTCAAGGCTCTTGCAACAGGCCTAGATCTCATGGACGTCACAGAGTCCGTTCTGGTACGGCTCGCCGACGGCGACCAGGCGATGCTGGATTCCTGGAAAATGCTCAGGGCGTTCCTCACCTCCGACGGCAACGACAACCTCATACACTTCTTCGCAATCGATTGCGTGGCGCCCCATATGAAGCCTCGCTTCAAGGTCTACACCCACACGCACATCAACTCGCTCGCTTCGGCCCGGCACATCATGACGATGGGCGGCCGCCTGCCTGAGCCTAAGTTCCTGGCCACTCTTTGGCCGCTTCTCATGGATATGGAAGACGTTCCCCTGGCTGAGAGAGACGGGATGCAGAAGCCGCTTAGCGAACCGGACAGTAAGTACTGCGGGCTCAATCCCACCTTTGAGCTGGTGCCGGGGAATGCGGTCCCGCACATCAAGATGTACGTGCCTATTTGGCAGTACGCTCGCGATGAGCCCGGGATCGTGAGGCGCTACCAGCGCTTGCTTGAGTTGCAGGGGCTGGGGGAATACGACATGGAAGGAGCTGTTCAATGCACATTGTGAGTATCCCTGCTGCGGAAGTTCTCTTCTAGAGGCTTCAATGATTGTCGATTATAACTAACCAATTTGGAAAAGGGGTGACAAGAGAGAGACTGCCATGCATCACATGGCATCAATTGTCTCGGCGGGAGATGGAGAGAGTGTAGCGTTTACCGCATACTGGGGGCCAATACTTTGGGATAAGATCCAGTGATTGATGATCTTCCGGGATTTGGGCACTATGCTAGTGTGAGGCGGCGAGAAATTTGTCACATGAAGATGTACGATTATGTTGGTGTGCGTTTAAGTTTGTGAAGTTCTTCGGTGTCAATGACCACGCTTAGCAATCTGATGAACGATGACATCCTTCCCATACCCGAATAGTTCACTCTCCATCCATGAATCGACAGGTAGGAGGTTCAACGGTATCTTGTGGCCCTAGGGAAGGGATCTCGCTAGTGCCTGGCTATCAAGTAGGTCCTTTCCAGCCTCCTGGACCGTCTGACATTATTCACCTCTGTCCTAACTTCAACCGAGATTTGCATCACAATGACCGCGATATTGCGTTCCGATGCGAGGCTCTTAAGACGAGAAGGTAGAATGTTCACACGGCGCATGTGTGGCTGGCAAAGTATCCAAAGGTGGAATCCTGGGGTGTTAGAACTCAGGGACAGAGTAGGCGAATCAATCCAAAAACTCACATCACCAACATTTGCAGGGTGTGAAGGGAACTAGAAGCACTGGGTGCCGTCATAAGTGAATTGCAAGGCACCAATCATTCCTTCCAGCACCATGAGAGTTCCGTTGAGAGTAAGCTGAAGGTACATTATTCGTCAAGTCAAGTATCTAACTGAACATAATGCGTCGACCCAGTCGTCTTATTCCACCGCCTCGAGTCCGGTTTAAACTTTGACTATTGGGCCGAGACAAAATCCCCGCGTAGGTCCGCTCCGTTGCAGTGTACAGTCCGATGTGTTGCTTTAGTTGTTTCCATCACTTTTAAACGTGTCAGCACAACTACCTCGTATATGGCGTGCGGGTTGAGTAGGCGACGAACCTGGAAAGTTGCTCCCGACGAGTCGGAGCACACGGCCCTACCGGAAACTGCCACACATTGACCCTGGCCGTTGCTGAGAAGCCTGGTCCCGTTCTCGAGGTTGGGGTCGACTGGCGTGCCGGCGAGGTCTTTGAGGGCCTGGCGGTCTGCCCTTTGTTGCTCCCTGCTTCCACCACGCTGAGCAGCGGCGAGACCGAAAATGGTGGTGAGAGCGACGAAGGCAGCGGAGAACTTCATGATGAGGGAATACTTCGAGGTCAAGTCAGAAATGAAACTGGAGCAATTAGGAAGGATAATTGATTCGGCCGGCCGATAATTGGGTTGGACTTAGGTTGTGGAGTAGAGTGAGCTGGGCTTGAAAAACGATGTTGTCGATGCCGACGATGCTTTTATACCTGCCCAGTTCTCTCGCTCTCGACCTTTCCTCTCCGAGTTGGGATGGCACTTCGGATTTGTCCGTTGTCACTTGAGTGTGACAGGCGCCCCCTTGCCCGTTGACGTTGCGTAGACTCCTGTCACAAACCCGAGACAACCCCACAAATGAAGCACCTTAACGGGTGGTTTATAGGACGTCGAATAGCGCTTGCGTAGACAGAAAGATCGCATCATGTTGCTCGACAATTCGAAAGGGGGAAAAAAGCCCCGGGTTCTCACGTCTTACCTCGCTTAACTTACATGTAGGCGACGTGAGACTCGCGCTTGTCGTTTGGCCTTGGTGGTAGAGAGTTTCAGCATGAGGATTAGCATGATCTTCTGGCAGTCAGCCGGGCAAAGGGGAAGGGGTATTCAAGCTTTTTTAAGGTCGCCAACCAAATTACGGGTCGGGCTTCTAGAACAACTCAAAGATCTGGGGAAGTTCGGGGAGAAAAACACCGACAAAACTTTGGGCATAACACTTTTCTGTACCTAACTCCATTTTCGGCTCCCCTGAATATTCCTTTCCACACCATGTCCGCAACCTTTAACCGACGAGCTCACAATTCCCCCAAACAGCTAATCACCTAGTTCTCCGGGAGGATCTCGGCAATGTTGCTCTTGGCCAGCTTATCAGTCTCGTCCAAGACTTCGATCATCCGCTTCTTCACCAGGGCGTTGTGCTCGTCATCAAGCCGAGCCATCCCCATGTGCTCCATGGAGAGGCAGATGACTGACTCCATAAGACGCAGAGCCAGGGGGCCGGCCATGCCGACGTCGTAAAAGGCCGGCGTCTCGTTTACCTCCAACAGCCACGCGGTGCCACTCGTGTCGATGAGAAAATCGACGGCAAACAGCTCGAAGCACTTGTTCACCGTCGTGAACTTGTCGGCCATGGTGTGGGCGGCGGCGCGGAAGAGCTCGGCCGAGATGCCGCAGATCTGGTGGAAGACGTCCGCCTTCCAGTCGCCGGGCAGCAAGTCGTCCGGAGCCGCCCAGAAGTCTCGCATCGACTGCTTGTTGACGAAGACGTCCTCGTCTTGCAGAGCCGTGTTCGTCAGCGACGACTTGAGACTGGGGTTCATCCAGGGCGGCTCGTAGTCCTCCCCGGCAAGCAAAGCGAGCATCTCCTTGAAGACGTAGACTTTCAGACGGCCCATGGAGAGCACATAGGCGCGGGCGTGCCATTTTCTCTTTTCCATGGGGGGAATGTCGACGATGTATCGTTGCGCGACGAACTCCCGCATCTGGGCCGAAGGAATTCGTCCGCCCTCCTTGAAGACGTACTGCGGCTTGGGACTTCTCTGGACGCCTTCCTTCTCTTTGAGAGACACAGCTCCAGTGGCTGTTACGAGGGCATCTAGGGAGTCCAATCCGGGGTGGGAAAGATTCGGCGAGAATCCGTTTGGCTCTGCATCATC
Source organism: Colletotrichum brevisporum (assembly GCA_030770045.1). Lineage (NCBI taxonomy): Eukaryota > Fungi > Ascomycota > Sordariomycetes > Glomerellales > Glomerellaceae > Colletotrichum > Colletotrichum brevisporum. Next base: position 1,595,573 of record JAUGSI010000011.1, read on the forward strand.
CGGCTTGCCGTTCGCTTCCAAGGAAGTCTCACTCTCATCGTCCTCATCGATTTCATACTCCACCAGCTCCAGATGGCTGGCGAGCTCATCCATCGTGCTGAAGAGGCGGATGCCAGCGCCGCAGTCAACCAAGGCCGGCTTGAGAATCCACCACTCACGGTCCTTGGCGGTCTTGTTCTCGTTTTCCTCGAGAGAGTAAAGGAGAGTGAGGTCATCGGCAGCAGTCAGAGCATCGTCAACGTACTCTGCATAGTCGAGCGAGAGACGGACGGTGAGGGGCGAGTGCTTCTTCAGGATGCTGTCCGGCCTCTTGGCCGTCCAGAACTCGACGGCCCTAGCGAGGTAGTCCTTCCGGGCAAGGGCATCGCTGTTGGGATAGGCATTGATGAGGGCCGTCTCCGCGGCGTTGAGGACCGCGAAGTTGCGGTTCAGTGCCCAGCCGTCGCAGAACTGGAAAGCAGTTGGGGCGTCCGAGGGGAAGTCGTCAAAGTCATCGATGAAGACGGCTTCTGGCACGTGTTGCCGGATGAAGGACTTGAGGTGGTCGCCAAGCCAGGGAGCTGCGGGCTGTATGTAGACGTGCATATTGTCTTGGATCTCCGTGCTTGTGAAGCTTGTCTTGTTCAACGAGAGTCGATCCCTTCCTCAGGGGGGAGAGATGCTTGCCGGGGAATCGTGTAATGGACGGCGCGGTGTTCCATATGATTGGCTGGATGTCTAGATGGCAACGACAACTCCCGCGGCGGCCGGCTGTAACGGGGGGTCTGGAACTCGTAATGAGATGGCCTGAGAAAAGGGACGAGAACGGACATCATTTCTTGGGCATTTATACAGCTAACTCCACGGGTCGGGCGGCTCGATCATCCAGACGCATGTAATGAAGTTGGAGCGGCCAAGAGGGATGCCAAGCTGGGCCGCTGGATACCCATTACCTAACACACGCAGAGCGTCGACACCCATTATTTCCATTAGACATTTCCCATTTAATAAACGTAATCCATACCGAGCACATACCGAATAACCTCACCACATCTTCGATCCCAGCCCGATGACTTGCCATTTTGTTGCTGAATCCTTGGAAGCCCCTGGCGGTCTTCATTGCATGCACGTTGCATCCCGCGGACACGTGTATTATTCCAACGGAGTGGGAACCTGCTTACGTTTATCTGACCAGACACTTTTACAGCACATTTCACATCTCCAGTGATTGAAGGCATGCCGCCTGTATGTTGTGTTTGTCGACGTGCCTCTTTGGCCTGATGCGTGGATGCGAGAAGGCATCGTCAGATCTACCGAATCCTGGAGTTTCTGTTGTTACGAATCTTATCGTGCTCACTAGCATCATTGGGTGAAGAATACCTACCTACGTGCATGTTTCTTGACGCTTTCTATTTCCATTTCGACCGATGAATGGAATTGTAGGCAGCTGGAATCGCGCATGCTAGATGAAGCATCAAAAAGAGTGAAAAGAATGTACAAGATGAAAGCTTGATAAAATAAAAAGAAACAGCGAATAAGAGACGGTGACCGAAATAACAGGTGATGGAGCTAGAGAATATAGAAGAAACGGACACGGAGGCGGGGACGGGATGCGGATAGAGGAAAGGTGGACGGACGGGGACGCGGGACGGAGACGGAGGACGGAGACGGAGACAGAGAGTGGGAATGGAGATTGGAAAGGGAGGGGGCGGGGGAACAGGGAACCGCAGACGGTTGATGCCAATATTATTAATAAAACTCTTATACTGCCACGATAAACAACGATCCCGTCATGCACCGTGATCTCCACCCTGCCGCTGCTGTCGCTGCCGTTGTCGCTTTTGCTATTACCCCTGCTCTTCACAAATCTTCGGCCTCGAGTGGTCTCCTGGAGGGTGAAGGGGCGGGGCTCGTCTTGATCCTCGGCCGGCTTCTGAAAACTGCCTCCATGTCTTCCACTGCCATCAACTCGTCGGCCAGAGATGCATCCGGGTCGAACTGTGCCGTCTCCTCCTCGACAACAGCGAATTGGCTGCCTTCCGTCCGGGCACGCGCCCGAGACTTTTTGACAGACCTTTGCCTGCCTAGCTGAGCCTTTTGCCTGGCTGCCTCGAAGCCTGCCATACTCCTACGCGTACGGGACACGAGGTCGTCCTCGTCGGTCACGTTGATGGTGAGTTCATCCGAAGATCGGTTCGAGCTAGTCAACTGCGGCTTAAGTGACAAGGTGTAGTCTTCGTCGTCCTCGGGGTCGAATCCAACTCCACGCGAAGACCGTGCCATGGAGAGCCTTGTCCGTTCCGCAAGCGACAAGGTATGTCTTGGTTTGGACGACCGCTTGACCGGCGAGGGCGATGCATTATTGATGTCGTCCAGAATCTTGTCCGCAAGCTCCTGGGTCGGTGATTTGGGCGGTTCTGAGTCAAATAGCTCTTCGTCACTATCGAACGATGCAATTGCTCCCTTGCCAAACGAGCGGGAAGGACTCGGGGACCGGGTCGGGATCCGCCGTGCCACATCATCGTTATCCTCGGGCAGTGGAGGAGTAGGCGGCGGAATGGAAAGCTCGCCATGGGTATCTGGAGGCAGCACAGGGGGGCTGGGTAGAGGTGGTGGTAACTCGGCCGGTTGTGCGATTTCGCGGGGAAGCTTGATGAACGGTCGCTCAAGGCGTCGGGATTGAGGCAAAGTGTCTTGGAGCGAGGGGCGCCGCAGGGCGTTGGGCGGAACATGGCCATCGTCCTCCAGCTCACTCAGTTCCGAGATGGTCTCCTCGCCAAGGCTCTCCCTCGTACCTGAGACCCCTTCTGGGCGTTCAGGTTGGCGCGTTCGCGGTCCCGGTGGCCCCAGCAAATCGTCCAGATTAACCACCGGCGCGGCGCCGGCTTGAGCCAACTCATCCCGGAGTCCGTCCATGATATCCGAGTACTCTGACGTCAGTTTGGGGGATTTCTTTGCTAGCTGCTTCCTGGTGCTCATCGATCCAAGGTGAAGGTTGTCGTGCCGATCGAACCCAAGGTCGATGCCTTGAGCAGGCTTCCGCAGCTGGGCCGTTGTGGTAGAGGTTGCTGAGGGCCTGTCGCCGAACATGCTCTGTCGAAAATCTTGCCATTTCGCCAGTCTCTCCTTCTGCGTCTTCACTCGCCCGTCCAATTGCTCGAGCAGACCTTTGCCTTCGTCCTCCAACTCAGGGAGACGGCCCGACTGCATACGGCGCCAGACTCTGTCAAAGGGGGCGGTAAGCAAGCCATCCTTTCGGGCGTTAGCATCTCCATAGAGCAGGGTCTCCATCCACTGCTCGTTTCCAGCCCAGTTGTTGCGGACCATCCTCCACGTATCCAATTTCAAATCGTCCGAGACGTCTTGGCCTTTCGAGTGCTCCCTAGCTGTCGTGATCTGCTCTTTTCTCCGGGCGATGCTGCTGTCCTTAGAGTTGAGCAACTCGGCAAGGTCTTTGTATTGCTTCCGAGCTCGGTTCTTTCGCCGCATGGCGTTGGTGATGGAAACCTTGTGGGCGAGGGCGAGTGTCACCAGCTCAGCCTGCTCGGCGCTGTACCCGCGGTTCTCCAGTGACAGCTGCTGGGCGATGGCCGGGTACTCGTGTTCGGCTTCGGCAACGTCGGCGACCATTTTCTTGAGGACGGCGGACGAGAAGACGGCGAGAACCTCTTCCAGCCGCTCTCCCTTGCACTCGTCCAGCATTGTCTTGCGGACAACGGCGTCACGACCGAGGACGCCATTTTTCTTGGCTTGCTCGAGACATCGCAGCAGGGCGGCTCGAAGATTCAGAGATTGGACGTGATCGCGAGGTGGGAAGAAAGGCTGGAGTTTCTGCGTGGGGCGGCTGTCAGAGTGGGCAGATTGGATTGTCGACGACATGGCACTTACATTCCGCGCCTCCTCCGAGTCCCAGAGGACAAAAAGTTGATAAAGGGTCCATTCCACACAGTGAACGCGCTTTTTCTGGACAGAGAAGGTCTGGGCATCGAAGTCGGGCCAGTCCGGGTAGGACGGAAAGTCGAGCAGGCGAAGGTTGGTGAGGAAGAGATTGACATTGGAGCTGGCCACAGGCAGTGCTATTGGAGCGGTGACGGATGCAGCCGCCGAACGAGTCTGCCGGGATCGCGCAAGAAGAGAGTTGGACGGGAGAGTCGTCATGACGACATCTCCAGGGCTGAGAAAGGTCGGCTCAAAATCAAAATTTGGAGAATGGACTTGTGTAAGATTTGCAATTGGAGACGGGACGTTCGTCGCGTGTATCGCATTGAATAGACTTGTTGTGTTGATGGTGGGGGAAACGGCGGTGGAGGGATCAGCCCAGCAACGCCCAGCAAGGCGCCGTACCCCTGGTGCACCTAGGTACACCGTACGGTGTACCTACTCGATGGCAGCTAACCATTCCCAGACTGTCGTCTTGCTGTTGTCACTGCTTTTTTTCTTCTTCTATTGATCGAAGCTCGTCGCTCTTGTTGCTTGCACAGCTTTTTACCACCCAACGTTACTTGGTGGATAATCTCTTCGGGGAAGAGTTTTGACAGAGGCCTACCTACCTGAGGTAGCTGTGGACGGATGTGTAGATCGCCTCCATCCACTTCGCAGCAGCTAAGAGCACCGGCTCCGTATTAGCGCATACATAGATAGGTACCGTTCGGTAGTCGTCACTAGACGCTGTGATTATGCACCCTTCCCCATCGCCAATACCACTCATCAGTCGTCAATCTACGAGATTTGGTGTCGACGTCTAGTTACATCCGCGAATAATGGTAATTTGAAGCCGCCCAAAGATCCGAAGCTTTGGTTGAGTAAAAACTGATTGATCTTGCGCTAGCCCATCAGTCTCCGCCAGTCCATATCTCGAATCCCACATCAACGTCATTTATCAGTTCTTCATCGTTACTTCGCGCTTGTTTGGAATTTAGGGGACTTTGATTCCACACCCCTTTATACATATTGTACAGTACAGAGATGCTTGCGCCGTCTGGCTTACAAGCGGGCATGCCGGGCGTATCGCACGGGATTACCAACCCTGGTTCGTCAACTCCTGCACGCGCTTCACGGTGGCAACAAAACCCTCCCTGAACCGTTTTGCGAACCTTTCCGTCTTGAGCCTCTTGCGCTTCAGTCCAGGCCGCTCGTGGCGCTTCTGGAGCTGCCAAAGCCGCTTGATCTTGTTCTTCCTGACGTGTGCATCGAGGGCTTTGAGAGCTCTAGGCAGGTCGGTGCTGCCGGCGAGGTGAACCGTACGGCCGGTCGGAGGGCGCGTACGCAATTCGGGTTCCCGGAAGCCAGCGTTCAGGTGCTTCTGAAGGAACTCGTCGTGCTCCATGGCGACAATCTTGGCGATGTCGAAAGAGTCTTTTGTGGCATCATACGTCCACGGTGTGTTGAGCTTCTTCTTGGACGGAGCTGCCGCGGGGAAGGCAGGCGGAGGAGGAGGGGGCGGAGTCTGGAAGGGAGCACCCGGGGCACTCGGGTTGCCAGCGGCCGGGGGGTTGGCTTGCGAGGAAGACGAGTCGTCGGAGCGGACGGCAGAGGTCGAGAAGGCTCTCGGCTGTAGCCACAGAGGCTGGCGAATGGCTTGGGCAACCCGCATGGAGGGAGGGGTGCGGATTGAGCAAGAGGTGAGCAACCTCCTGCTAAGAAATCCGATTTCGGACGCCCTGGGATGAAAGAAGGTTGTCAGTCAAATACCTGTAATCGGAAAAGAGATTATCGAAGCCTTACATGGCGATTGGGCGCTCGGCTGGCAAGGCAAGCACGAGGGTCACTGAGGGCGTGCGTTGAGGTGGTGATATCGAGGTTGTCACCACGCGACCAGCTCCGCGAAGATTTCCAGTCGCTCAGTGTGCTGAACTCTCCAGGCCCTATTCCTATTGGCTGGTGTCGTCGGCGTGGTGGATCCACTCGAGCTTCAGCGGATAAGAGTGACACCGACATGCCGGCGGGTCCACCCGAAGAAGCCAATCAGCGACCTGTCGCGTTCACCACCCTGCTGCGCGTTGGCCTCGCGCCGAATTTTGAGCATCAAGCTGGAGCTGTCAAGGCTCGACTTCCTGCCCTCCTCCTCGCCTCCATTCGCCAGCCGCGCCACCTCAACGGCGAATTACTTGCACACCTGATGCTTCGATAGTCTCACGTTGATACCGACGATATTGCATAGGCTCCGCTGCTCCGAACCCCCGCCATTGAAGCAGAGCAACAGCCCTCGCCAGCTGAACACAAACATTGAAATCCACCGATCTCTCCGACGGCCTTCCGACCCACAACTTAGTGAACTGCATCGCCATGTCGTACAATCCATATGGAGGTATGCTTTCATCACTCTGAATCATGTGCCCGTACTAAACCATTTCTCCAGGCGGAAACCATTACGGGCCTCCCCCGGGCTATGGAGGCTTCCCGGGCTCCAACGCCGCGCCTGGCATGGCTGCGCCACCTGGTCTAGGTTCGACACACGACGCAACAAGCTCACGATACCATGCTGACCGATACTCAGGCCCTCCGCCAGGCATGTCTTCCGCTCCAGGAATGGCACCACCTCCCGGTGTCCAGCAGTCCAACAACGCACAAGCTAACCGACAAAGCGGTCTGCCGCCTAACTTCCAAGCTCCCGCGAATCTCCCCAACATCAACTTCAGCGCCCCCGTCATTCGACTGGGCACCATAGGCGCCAAACCAGGTGCCCCTGAGTCGGGGCGCAAGGACAGCAATACTGCGGCAGGTGGGAGGTCGGGACTAGGAATGGACCGTGGCTTCGACCAGTCTAGGGCCGCTGCCCGGGAGCACATGCAGTCACTGGTGCCGCCAACCAACGAAGAGAAACTGCGAACGTTATTTATCCACAAGATCCCTGAGGGTGTCGGCGGCGACGAAGGCATCGAGCGCATTCTCAATGCCGTGGGCAAGCTCCGCAGATGGGACGCCGCAGCGTCGGTTCTTTCCGACGGCAAAGGCGCCAAGTTTGGATTTGCACAGTACGAGGACCCCGACTCCTTTGCCACTGCTGCTGAGCTCCTCCAGGATGTCGAGGTTCCAGCAAAGCGCCAGAAGACAACGGAAGCCCCACCACCAGAGAATGATACGTTTGAAGGAGTTGAGATGGTCAAACTTCAGGTCGCGGTCGACCCGAACTCGCTCAAGTACATCGAATCTTACAAGGAGAACAAGGGTGACGATAGCGGGGCGGTTCAGGCTGCCAAGGAAGCGCTGAAGCAGGTGATACGGGACCTTGTCTATCCAAAGACTGCATCGACGGTCGATGGCGAGGGTGATGTCGCCATGGGTAACTCGGGCGAGAACGTCGAGGTGGTGAACATTCCTCTGGCGCAAGACGACGAGCTCGCCGATATTCCGGCTGAGATGCGAGAAGTTGTTGCAGCCGAGATCGCCGCATTCAGAGAGCGCAGCAACCAGCGAGACATGGAGCGCCTCAAGCGTGAGGAAGAGATGGAGGAGATGGAGCGAACCCGCATCGGCCCGCGCCCGTCAAGGCTGGACTCGCCGCCGCCTTCCAACTCAAACAACATACCCGTTGGCCCGCGTGGATACAACAGCGGCCAAGCCGGAGGCAGGGGACAGAATGGCACCCGATCGACCTCTTTCGTAAACGGAGGCATGTCTAATGCTGAACTCTCCATCAACCGCGAAGACGAAGACACCGACGCCGATGACGAGGAGCTCTACCAACGGGAACTCTCAAAGCAAAAATCCGAAGAGGACAAGATGTATCTCGAGGCTGAGCGAAAGTGGGCCAACAGAGAGCGATCGCGAGCTGCAGCGTTGGAGCGTGAAAAGGACCGCGAGCTTCAGGAGGAGGAGACGTTGGAGCGGCGTATTCAGGAACAGCTGGAGAGAGAAAAGGCATGGGATGACGAGCAGGAATCCACCAGGATGAATCACCTGTACTACCGTGACCACGCTGCCTGGGTCAAGAAACGACAGGTCGAGAGATCAGACGAGCAGGTCCGGGACGAGGCCGACCGCAGAGCCGAGGGCGACGAGCGACGCAGAGAGGCGGCAGACATGGAGAGGGCGCGGGGTATGGCCGACTCCTTCTTGGACCAGCAAGCCCAGGAGATGGAACAGCGCCAGCAAGCTGCCGTTTCCGCCCCGGCGCCATTCAAACTGTCTCTCGGCGCTGCAGCTCAACGAGCCCAGGCCCAGCGTGTTGCGCCCCAGCGCCGCACCGTTGCCGAAGTCGAAGGTCTCCTGGACGACGAGGAACAAGACAGCACCACCAGGAGGCAGCTCATCCCCATTCAGTTCGAGCCGACAACTGCTGCCGACAAGATGACGGAAGAGGAGATCAGCAAGGCCGTTCGCGCTCTGGCACAGGAGATCCCATCGGAAAAGGAGGGCTTATGGAACTGGTCCGTGCAGTGGGAGTTCCTGGACGACAGCATCATTCGCGAGAAGCTGCGGCCATTTGTCGAGAAGAAGATCGTCGAGTACCTCGGCGTGCAGGAGGAGCTGCTGGTCGAGGTGGTGGAGGAGCACCTCCGCAAGCACGGCAAGCCGTCGGAGCTTGTTGAAGAGCTCGCACCGGTTCGTACAGAGACCCCCGCGTATTGAAGCTCTCGCAACTGACTTATTTATAGGCCCTTGATGACGAGGCGGAGGACATGGTTAAGAAACTGTGGCGCATGGTTATCTTCTTCACCGAGAGTGAGAAGCGAGGATATCCGGCATAAAGTAGGGACCCCGTGATGATGTATTATACCGAGCCTTGGGCAGCAGCATTCAGCAAGACTGGTCACAGTCATTGGCAGGCAAAGCGGTCCTCTGGACTCGACTGCGATACAAAGTGAGCGCCAGGTGACTGCATTCAGACCCTGCAGAGGATTAGAAACTTACTCTGCTCGGCCAGACCATCCACCGCCTCACCAACCCGTGGCCTGCGTTGATCCATCGAAACTTGAGACATGTGCCTGCCAGAGAGAGGAACTGGCAAACTGTGCCTGTAAGTGCCGTTACTATTTAATTCTTCCATGCTCAATTGCCCCCCGAGCATGCTCTGTGTTGTATTGTCGGCCGGCCCTCAACTCTAGAGGTAATAGCTGGTCTGTCCTGTGATTTATTCGAAGACTTCGTGAGTCGATATTCAATCTGAAGCACCGTGTTATGCCCACTGGCAGCAATTCCTCTCCTGCAGGCCAAGGTACCAAAGGGACCTCAGCTGAAGCAGGGATTGTGGAAAAGGATAAGCTCGCCTGTTCGGATCACGGCATTTTGACACAAAGCTTCGCATGCACCGTTAAATGATGTCATTTAGTCAAGGCATGGATGGCTGGTCGACCTTGGACTTTCGGGCTTCACACGTTTTCTACTGTGTGATTTACTCCAGTTGCAGAGTATCCGTCCTGCTACGGACAGTTGGCGTTTCGCGTTCTTCTCATTCTCAGTTCAATGGGATATGATACTGTACCCGCCGCCAGCTTGCACAAGTGTCCGAAACCCGGTGGAGCACAGCCTTGAGTCGTGTATCGGTTTTCAATGTAGAGTTTTGTCCATCACCATGTCCACGACGGTTGATCCCGACACTTCCTGGCTCGGAGAGGGGGCCAAGTGCGCCGTATATGACCCAAGAGTCTCGCCCGGCCAATTGCCATTGAGATGAGGAAAGGCTCAGCCCACTCATCCGCGCCGTACTGGACGGTGAGCGGTAATTAGTCGCGGCCCCAAGAATCCCCAAGACCCTCCAAGAGTCCCCAAGACCCTTAAAAAAGATGCGGCCCCACCGACCCAAGCGTTGGATACGAGGTGACTTGGTGTTGCTGACTGCCCCGGATCCCGGCTGAGGCCGTACTTGGGCAGTCGTATAATTGACTTTTCGGGGAAGATTTCCCCTCCCCTCTGTGTCGGGATGGACAAAGTGAGATAAACTAGCTCGCTGCCCGCATGCTGCCGCAGGTAAGCTGCGCGTCCTCTTGAACCTCGGCTGTCAGCTGAAAAGCTGATCACCACGCGCCGAACATGTTCATCCCATCCACGAGACGTGTAGCCGTAGTACTGCTGGCATTTATTGTTTTGGTAACAGTCTTTCTGACGAGTTCGCGGTTAGACTGGGAAGACAATGACCTAGAGCCTCTGCGCCTTCAGCGGAATGAGAGCTTCGAGTCCTCGTCGGCCGTCCACTCGGGGCCGCGATTTGCATACGCACAGTATGCCACGAGTCTCGACTATCTGTGCAATACGGTAAGTTTATTGTTTACTGGCTGCGAGTATTACGTCTAGCTGGACTCCGGTGCGTAAAACAGAGAAAGGATAGATTAACAACGTCCTTTTCAGATTATTAACTTTAATCGCCTAGAACGCCTCGGAACGAGACACGACATGGTCCTGATCTTCCCCGAGTCCTGGTCAGAGGGCACGACGTCCGAGGCCAAGGCCATACGCAAGCTGCGCGCCGATCACCCCCGACTCGTCCTCCGACCGTTCGAATACCTGCGCATTTCCAAGACGAAAGCGAGCGCGACCTGGGCCGATAGCCTGAACAAGTTTCATGCGTTCGACCTCACCGAGTACTCTCGCGTCCTCATCTTCGACTCGGATACGCAGGTGCTCAACAGCATGGACCACTTGTTCCTGGAGCCAAGGGCTTCCGTGGCCGTACCGCGCGCGTACTGGCTCAACGAGCTGAATGCAACGGCCGAGGAGCACGTGTTGAGTTCGCATGTGATGCTCATCGAGCCGGATAGGGGGTTGCACGACGCGCTGGTCGAGGAGTCGCTGTCCTCGGGAATGCTCGACATGGACTTGGTGAATCGCAGATTCAAGGATACAGCCATGCTCCTGCCGCACCGGCGGCTGGCACTTCTGACTGGGGAGTTCCGTGGAGGGGACCATCAAAAATACCTCTCCCCAAACCAGCACGAGGAATGGGACCCCGTCGCCGAGGTGTCCGAGGCGTATTTGGTGCATTTCAGCGACTGGCCGATGCCCAAGCCCTGGGAGCCGCGGACGGCGGAGCAGTGGAACGCGGCGTTGCCCGCGTGTCCCGAGTCCGAGACGGATAAGCCCGGCCGCCCGAGGTGTGGTGATCGACTCATGTGGACTGGCTTTTACGAGGACTACGATCGCGACAAGAAGGCGTACTGCAGACGACTGGGATGAAGACACAGATCTGCCCATCAGCAGCTGTGGAACTCATCCGAAGAGCAACATGGCTGATTGATGGGACTGGCTTTTCAACATCAACACGATAGCGCCCAACCGAAGGGGCCCGGGCCAGGGACGCCTTCCTCCGGATGTCTCCAGCCGACGACGTCCTGGGCAGCATGGAGTGAACCGACTTGCAGGGTACTTGACCGTCGGAATGCTCCGAGTTATGCGCCAATGCGAGTGGAGGTTCGCAGACACTTGCCCAGCTCTCTGAGAATGCCGGGATGGCGTCTTCAGCTTGGCTCGTGCCAACACCAGAGCCCCATCCTACAACGACTCAGTTGAGAAACCTTGGCATTGCTGTGTGAGACAAGTATGTCGAAGGCTGCTGCATCGCGAAATCTGCGGCAATGGTCTCAGTTTGCGTCTGGCGGTGTACCCGTGTGACAGAGCCAAGATGTGCTGTCTCTAGAGGATTGGTCAGCATATCTGAGCTGGTCGTACTTCGGGGGTTGCGGAGACTCTGGCTGCCACCAGGAAATATTCGCGGACGTAGCCAAAGCGCGAGATACTACCCTCATGGGTATGTAAGTGATAAGGCGCACAGCATACTCGATAGAAGGCATTTACGTATATTGAAACTCGCTGGTATGAAAATGCCGAGCCTAGCCTTAATATTAGGGAAGGCTTCTATTTTAACCCGTTTCCTAGAATCCTAAAAAGCCCTTATTTATCTCTATAGTAGATCGTTTACTAGCTAGTGGTAACTAAGTACTATTTAGTTTACTAAAATAATTTATAGTAAAATAGTTAAATATTAAAACTAACTTAGTTTACTTTAGCTTTTATACTTTAACTTTAAGTAAGTTAGTTAGTTAATAAACTTAAAGTAAGTATAGTTTTTTTATATATTAAACTTAGTAGCGGTTAGCTTAGTAGTTAAGAGCCTGCCCAACCCTACTTTGTAAGAGGTAGAGGTAGTAGGTTTTGTTAAGTTACGCGTAGATAAGTACGTATATTGAACGAAGTATCTATGTGCCTCAAAGCGCGAATTTCGCCCCTATTATACCCCGCGCTAGCTGTTAGGGGTTTAGCTGCTGGACCTTTTATTAATCCGGGCCGTCCCTTAGTTATTAGCTCTTATAGATAGCTAAAATCTACTCTTATAGTACTTAAAGTAGTAGGCTTAAATTTATATAATTTAATATACTTCCTTAATAAGGGCCTTTATAAGGCTCTTACTACTATATTAATAATTAAAAGGCCTTTTAAATATATTATCTTATTTACTCCTTTTAGTATATAATCTATAGTTTAATTACTCCCTTAATTACTCTATAATTATTTAGTAATTAGTACCTTTTAAATACCTCCTTAGAGCGGCTTTTTTTTACTTTATTTAACTCTTAAGTAGTTTTATTACTCTTATTAAACCTCTACCCTTATAATAAAAAGAGTAGTACTATTTTTAAAGTACTTAAGGCTTATAATCCCTTTTTTTATTCTTTATTAATAAAATTAAGGCTCTTAAGCTACTTATTTTTAAACTTAGTATTATAAAGTACTTTAAGTTAATTAGTCTAATTAATAAAATTTAGTTATTTAAAGAATACTTTAAAGTAAGTGCTAGTAAGTAGCTTTATAAACCTATTAGCTATTAACTTCACTATAAGAGTATATTTAATAATAATATAACCTTTTTAAGTTTTTTAATATAATTAGTAGTTATATATATTAACGTAGTATAACTTTGTTTATAGCTAAACTATCTCTTTATTAATAAAGTGGATTATTTATTAATTATTATACTAAATCTATATACTTAGTACCGGGGCTACTAAAGTAGCTCTAAAGGTTTTTTCATTTAGATCTATACAAAGGGCTATTATTAATCGGCTTATAAAAATAGCTTCTTTTACTACTTAAAAGAGCATAAGTAGCTTAGCTTTAGTAGTTAATATAGTAATAGTATTCTATTTATTAACTTACTACTTAATTAAGCTACTAAAAAGTTTAATTATAAAGACTTAAAAGCTTTTATAATTTACTATATTATTAATAAAGCTTGTATTTAAAGTAATTACTAGTCCATTATTAAGTCCTTCTTTTTTATAACTATATTTAAAATATAAGGCGCGCTAGCAAACAAAGTATACTATAGTTCTTTTAGCCTCTTTAGTGTACTTTAAACTAGAGTTATAGTTAAAGCGGGCTAGATAACTAGCTAGAAGAGTAATATCGGGCCGGACTATTGTTATTAAATATATTATAAAGCTAATATTACTTTAATATTAGTTAGTCTTAGTATATATTACTATCCCTTTATATAAAAGAAGCTTACTTAGCTGGAGTAGTAAAGTATATACTTTCTTTAATTTTATTAAGTACTACTAAAGTTATTTAGTAAACTTATTAATATATATAGATTATAAAAGCTATAAATACTTTATAGTATAATTATAAATAACTTTAATTCCTAAAAACGATTATAAGTCTTAACTACCCTTAAAGTAATACTATTTCTAAAGAGCTTTAATAAGCCCTATAGCTTTATTACGGCACTTTAAGGGGAAGTAAAGTACATAGTTATTTATATAAAAAAAAAAAATTACGCGCCCGCGCATCCAACAGCAGTTTTCGCTAGCAACTCACTTAAGCTTAAGTACTTATAAACCCACCTTAAGATAGCACTACTAAAAGAGCAGTAAACAACGTAATCTATAGAGTACTTTAATAAGCTTAAGGATAGTACCTTTCTTTTAGTAACTAGAGGGTATTTATATATAAATATCCTTATTAAGCTTAACGTAAACAAAAGTATTTATAGTATTATATTATAAAAACTTAAAATTAAAGTAGTTAATAATAACTATTAACATTTAAAAAGACATACTAGTAAGCGTTAAAGTATACGTCTCTTAATTATTTTAATACTACTATTCTTTTTATATAATAAGTTAAGTTTTAATTTTAAAAAGCCTACTATACTTATTTAGTTTATATATATAAACCTAATAGTATCTAAAGATTTAAGTATTTTTTATAGCACTTATAAATACTTCTTTCTATAAGTTTATTTCTAAATAGCTTTTAAAATAGGTCGCTTTAACTACTTATATAACTATAGTATACGAGTAAGTTAATACTTTTATATAAAATATAAATAAAGGTTAGAAATCTTTTTAAAGAGTACCCAGCACTAGTAAATTACTATACACTTTATACAGCATCTCGTACCCACTTAGTAAAGAAGTCTTATTTCCCTAGGTGCCTAAATCCTCTCTCTATAGCCAAAAATTACTATTAAAGCACTTAATATCCACTTTTTAAAATGCCCCTAGAGTATATTAAATACTAAAGATCCCCTTTAATAGTTTATAAGTAACTAAAGGGCTAGTTTAAAAGCAGCAACACTATAGAGTATCTTAGTATAATAATAAAGTCCCTACTAAAAAAGCAGCCTTATAAAAACTTTACTTTTAATAGAGTTTTAAAAGCACATTATAATAAGTCTACTCAGAGTCTTTTAAATCGTTATAACTTATTACTACTTCTATACACCTCCCTAAACACTCTTTCTTATAAATAAGTACTTAAAAAAAAGTAGTTAATAAATTAAGTAGTATTAATATTAACTTAAAATAAGTTATTAAATATAAATATTTACTAGAAGAAACTTACTTTACAGCGGGGTCTTTAAAATTAAGATTTTTAAAGATCTCACTAGGGCCTTTTATAAAAGGCATCACTTTATTATTTTTTTTACTCAGCAAAAGGGGTCTATATAGGACTTAATAGTTACTCTCCCCTTTATTAATAAAGTAGTTATAAACCCACACAGTAATAGTATTAAAGTCAAGGTTTAATATATCCCTTACAAGGGCCTTAAAGTTACTATTATATTATTAAGTCTTATTAAATATCATATTCTTTATAGTAACAATCTTACTTTATAATAGAATCTATATACAGTACTAATTTATTAAAGTATACCTAACAAGGAATCCTAGGAGGGCGCGGCTAGTAAGGTAGTTAAGGCGCTTCTTTTTAAACTAAGCAGCTACTATAAGGGTATACACTTTATAACTATACACTTATAAGTACGTAAAACTCAGCTTTATAGTATCGTTATTTTTAAGCTAGTAATAGAGTACTTTATACAGGGTCTTTTAACTAAAAGCCACTTATAGTATATAGTTATAAAAATATACCACAGACTTATATATATTAAACTAAATCTTATAAAAAAGCTTACCACCTTCCCTTATAGTCCTTACTTTAGCCTCAATTATAGTACTAACGCGCTTAGTACTACTATTTTAATTTTATATATTTAAAACTAATAGTTTAATAAAATAGCTTTATACTTAAAAAGCAGTTATTAGTCTCTTATACTTAATAAACTCTCTATTACACTTAAATACTAATACATCTACATTATATTAAAGCTTTATTATAGCAATAAACTTATTAAAAGTCTTAATAAGGGTATTGATAGAGTAATTAAAAAGGTAATAATCCCATAAATATCAAGTAACACAGTCAGTAAATACTAGTACAGACGTAAACCTACTATATCCTTTAGTATATAAATAGAAGTTAAACGCAATACACTCACCAGGGAGGGTATACACATTACTCTTTTATAACTTGTGTTTTATTATTCTTTTTACTTTACTAATACTATACGTATTATAGTAAGGCTTAGGAGCTTTATTATTTTATTTAAGGGTACTAACAGTAATTCGGACTCCTCTTATAGAGTTTATTAAGTAGCGGAGTAGCTTAGGGCCGGGGTAGCTAAGCCACTAGTACCATATTTCTTTATTACCTTTAAAAGGCTATTATCTTACAAAGTCGTATTTATTTTACTACTATAAAGTATAAATATACTAAATAGTTTATATAAAACTATAACTATTATATACTATTTTAAAAGTAACTTCATTATACTTAAGTACGTAGTAACTATATTTAACTTTAATAATACTAAAAAAACTATAATCAGACCTTTATAGCGTTAATTAATACCCAGGGTACTTATCCTACTAGTATCCTTATTTATATAGCTACTAATAAGAAACGAGATTTATTACTATAGACGTATAGAGTACTACGTTATAAAGGCGTATTATAAATCTTTTTCTATTAATTTAAGTAACTTTAATACTTATATCTCTATATACCTTAATTATAAGTAGCTTAAAGTCTACTTATACATAGTTACTTACACCAGCTACTCAAAGCTTTATAAATAGCTATTTATTATAAAATATATAAATTAATACACTAGAGTCAAAAAGGCAGGAGTCTCTAAAAGAGTAAGCTCATAGGCCCTTAAGAAGAACAGCCTAAAACACTACTAGTGGCTTCTCAAAACTCCTAACACACTAACTATAAAGTTATTTACTACAGAGATCTTTAATAAGTTTAATTAACTAACTATCAGTCTCTAAGCACTTATCAGCACACTCTTAATAAGCCATATTACAGTACCATCCTTCAAATACCTTCTTAGAAAAAATATAATAATATAAATCGAGTAGATAAGTAAGGTCACAAGTGGGGCAGATATTATATTATACAAAGCCTTGGTAATTACTTTACTTTAAGTAGGTACTTTATAAGTAGTTTTTATACTACTTATTTAACTTTAAGTTATTTAATTAATTAATATTAAATACCCTAAAGGTATACTAAAATCTTTTAGTTAACTCTAATAAGTTATTAATAGCTTTAATAATTAACAAAATTATCCCCTTAAGCATAGTAGTATACTACACCCTAGAGTACCTTACTTTAAAACCCTAAATAAAGCTTTAAATAAAAGAGTACTTAAGGACTTTATAAATATTAAGTACTTAAGAGTTAGTTTTTAACAAGGCTTCAAACAAAACAGCTTATTCCTTATACATCTTAGTAATCCATAAGTTAAACTACTTAATAATAGCTACTTTTAAAATAAGTTAATAGAGATAAGGCACTATAAGATAGTCTTAAAGTACTTACTTTACGTAGTTATAGTAAAGAAACAAAGTTATATTAAAATAGCTTTTAAAATACAACAGCTAATTAACTAGTCCCTTATTTATATTATAGTACTAGTACTAAAGCTTAAGAGATATAGTTTTTTATATTTATATAACTAAGTTATTTTTATTCTTTTTATAGTCTTTATAATAACAGCTAATAGCCCCCTAAATACTTTAAGTATTAGTATAAAACTTAAGGCACTTAGTAAAAAGGTCCGTAATACTTATAGCATAGTAGAAGTTATTAATACTATACAAAAGGGAAATGTCCTTAAAAATAATAGCTAAAGGGCTAAATCCTATGGGTATTATAGAGTAAAGGCTTAGTAACTCTAATCTATAGTAAACAAAGCTCTTTAAATAGTTACTTAAGAATAGCTTTAGTAGTAGTACCGTACTACTAATTAATAACTAGAAGTCCATATCTAGGTTAATAGTATTCTAAAGATCAAAGGAGACCCCCTAAACTTAAACAGCGTTTTACTAGGGGATCTAATCCTTAAAGCCAGTAAAGAAAATCTTACTAATAACTAAATTAATTATTATAATAATATATTTATTTAAAAAAACTTATAGTAATTAATTAATTAAGCATAGTAAAGGAGTTATAGTATAAAACTCTTAATTATTAAGTTATATATAAATAAGTATATATATTAAATAAAGTATTTATATACTTTAAAGCGCGAATTTCGCCCCTATTACGCCCCATACTAGCTATTAGGGGTTTAGCTACTAAACCTTCTATTAATCTAAGCTATCCCTTAGTTATTAGCTCTTATAAGTAGCCAAAATCCACTTCCACAGTACTTAAAATAGTAAGCTTAAATCTATATAATCTAATAGGTTTAAATCCTATACTGCCTAAAGGGTTTTTATACCCTAACTATATATTATACGCCCGTATAGTATAGCTATTAGAGTTTTTAAGTATTAAATTATATAGCTTAGAGCCGCTAGTATACTACAACGTATAGGCGGATTTTAGTGTTTAAGGCGGCTAATAGCCACTCTAAAGTAACGTTTTACCGGCTCTAAAGGCCGTAGCTATATTTAGGGGGTTCAAAGGCCTATAGTACTATTAAAGTAAAAAACGCATTAATAGCCCTTAAAGTATAGCTTTATATATATATAAATATATATAAAATCTAATAATTAAGAGTTTTAATTTACTACTCCCTTTACTATATATAATTAATTATTTTTAAACTACTTTATTAAATATAAAGGTTATTATAAATATCCTTTTAATTTTTAAAAAACTATCTTTAATAGTTTAGTTACTTAGTACTTATAACTTTATAATTTTTAAGTACTTATAAATACTCTTAATATATAAAAAGCTTTTAACTTAACCTTTATAAATCTAAAGCCCCTTATTAGTAATACCCCGCCCTAGAAGCTATAGCTTAGTAACTACTTAAAGTTTATTATTTACTATAGTTTTAAGTTATAAGCCCTTTATTTTTAGATAGTAGGATCTAGAGTAAATAAGTTTACTATAAACCCTTTTTTTAAGTGCCTTTAAGTAAGAACTTTTTACTCTTATTTAAAGCTATAGACTACTACTATACTAAAATAATAGTTAATTTTTTTAAAAAGGCCTTTAAGTACTATATTAACTCTTTATCTTTATATTATACTATAAAAGTAATATATTAAGAGTAAAAAAAGACTAAGAATACTATTGTTCTTTAGATATAGAGTACTATTGTTAAAAAGCTTAGGATTTAATATTGTTTAAGTGCTTTAAGGCTAGCTACTTAAATTTAAAACCTTTATAAATACTTTAGACTTATAAAAAGTATATACTATTAGTATACTAACTAGTTTTATATTAACTACTTTACTATACTTTATAATAAGTAACTTATAATAAAAGCTACTATAGTTAAATAGTTTATAACATAGGTTAATAATATATATAAGAGCTGTACTATTGGGCTTAAAGTGGCTTGTAAAAGAGATTTATAGATTTATAAGTTACTTTACTTTTTTAACTACTTACTACTTTAATCCTAAGTTAAAAGCTATTATATAATAATAAGTAATAGTTAGTATAATTATAGTTTTAATAAAGTTATTACTAAAATAACTACTATAATTAAATAGATACTAGAGTCTGTAGGATGCGGGAGAAGTACTTAAGGGGCCTTTACTATTAAAAGAGTAACTCTCTGTAGCTCTTTTAAGTACTTTAGTAGTAATAAGTATAATAATACTAACCTAAAGAGATTATAGAGTAAAGTTTTATTAGTATTTTTAGTGCTTTTTGCCCTATTAGTCCCTTTTTATTTATTTTATTCTATATATTACTATTTTAAGAATTACTTTTATACTTTTTTAAACTATATATATAATAGTTAAAAGCCGCTTAACTACTACTACAAAAGAGCTAAAAAAAACCTTATAAATAATAAATAGTTAATTTAGTGTATTAAAGAAATTAGAGGCTAGTAACTATATAGCTACTGTGTTAAGAGTTTTAAGTAGTTATTAGTAATGTTTTAGGCTGCTTAATATAAGGGCCTGTTACTATACTCTTTTAGGGACTTCTACCTTTTTAACTTTAGTATGTTTATTTATATTTTTAAAGATAAATAATAGTTTAGTAACTTTTAAGTAACTAGTATAAGTAACTACTTATAGGCTAGATTTAAGTTCTTTATAATTAAATGTTGGTAGTATTAGTATATGGTACTTATACGCCCTATATTTACTCTATACTAGACTAGAGTAAATAGTACTTACTACTATCTCTAAGAAGTAGTAGTACAGCTTACTAATCCAACATTAGTAAGCAAAAGGTCCTAGAATCTTCTACTATACCCTAGAGGCTTAGATTATTAATACTACTCTTAGTATTAATAATCTACTATTACTAATAGGCCTTCTCTTTTAATAATATACTTACAAATTAAATTATATATTAGTAAGTATATAGAATATTCTAGTAAGAAGGATTAGGTCTATATAAGGGTAGTAAACCCTCCTATATCTAGTCTCTCTTTTCTTAAGCCAAGCTAATCCAACTATTCTACTCTCTTTACTATATACGCCTTACTACAGTATACCCCACTTATTATATATACTATATATATTAGTATATATACTCTTTTTATTATATAAGTAGTATAATATTACTTTATACTACTTATTACCTACCTACTGTGCTAATATTAAAGGATATAGAGATATAAGTATATGTATTATATTAGTTAATAGTAAATAATTTAGTTTATACTTATATAATATTATGTTATATACGTTTATAGCGACTAACTTTATTTTTTATAATTAACTTTATAAGTACGGGTACTAGTAGGATAAGTGCTCTAAGTAGTACTTTATACTTTATAAATTTAATTACTCTTTTTTTAACTTTATTAAGAATATATATAGTTAAAAAGTATTAGAGTATAATAAGTTTTTTAATAAAGTACTTATATATAAGGCGTTTATATAAGCTATTTAGTATATATATACCCTATACTATTAAATAAAGTACTTTTAATAAAAATAAAGGTTTTTAAAAAGCTTTAAGAAGATGTGGTACTAGTGGCTTAGCTACTCTAGCTCTAAACTACTTTAGTGCCTTTTTTTATTAGTTTATAGTATTTAGATCTTTATTACCCCCTAGGCGGTACTAGAGAAAGTACTTTTAAGCTACGATACTTATAGTGTTAGTAAAGTAAAGTAGATTATTAACTATGAGTTATATAAAAGTAACGCGTACGCCTGCTTTAATAAGTATATTATATTTAACTTTTACTTATATATTAAGAACTATAGTAGGTTTCTATTTATATTAGTATTTATTAATTATATTTTTTAGTACTTATAGGAGTACTATTTATATAACTATAGTATAGAGAGTTTTATTAAGGTTTTTAAGAAGTTTATTTTACTTTTAAAGATTTAGTATAATGTTAAGATATTTATTTTTAAGTATAATAGTAAGATTCAAAGATACTACTACTTTATAGATAGCCTTTAGAGGTATAGTAAATATATTAAACTATTAGCTTTGTATACTTAGGATTAAAACGGTGGCGCTAAGTACATTAGTACTATAATTAAAATAAAAGTTTAAATAATATATAAAGGTAGTCAATTACTTTATAAGGTATAGTTTAATATTTATAGAGTAGTGATTTATTTTTATAATTATATACTTAAAGTGGTTTTTAGGTAAAAGACTTTATATAAAACGCTTTACTAATAGCTCTATAGTAACGAGACTACAAAACTAAGCTTTATATACTTAAGATTTTATAGTTATAAAGTATATACCCTTATAGCTACTATATAACTTAAGAAAAAGCGTCTTAACCGCCTTTATAGCTGTACTTTTATAGGATTCCTTATTAGTTATATATTTATAAATTAGTATTAAATATAAAACCCTACAACTAGGAAGATCGTCACTATACATAACGTTATATTTAATAAAAAAGAGTACTATAATAGTAACTTAGATTTACTTATTAATAATTATAATAATTTAAACTTTTAAGCTATAATTAAATAGGTTTAAAAAAGCCTTATAGTAGCTAGTAAAACTATTTTTTAAGTATAGCTTTGCCTATTTCTACTTAATAAAAAAAATAATAAAGTATCTTTTTTTATAAACTCTCCTAATAATATTTTTAATAAACTTAACTTAGGTAATACTACTTTTAATAATAATAAACCCTATAACTATAGATACTCCTTTATTTACTTTAAACCTTTATTTACTCCTTTTAATTTATCCGTTTTATTCTTTTAAGTACTAATTAAAGAAAACTAATACTTAGGGAGGTGGGTTATAGTTAAGTTAGTAAGTAAAAACTTTTTTTTTATAAATCTTTATTAGTCTACATTTATAGTTAAGTTTATAAACTAAGCTGCTTTAGTGGTTTATATGCCCCGGTATAAATAAATATTTTATAAAGCTACTTTTTTAACTAGTACTTTATTGTTATTTTAAAATACTTTACAGTAAACCTACTTCTAAACTAGTTAATTAGTTACTTATAACTTATTAAAGGGAACTCTTAGTATTTAATGTACTATAGAGGTGTTTTAAAGTATAGATATTAAATACTTTAATAGTAAGATTTAGTTATAGAGAAAGGTTGTAGGTGTTTAAACTTTATTAAGTAGGTATAAAGTACTGTACTAACTATAGACTAAAGATTCCACTCTTAGTACCCCCTAGTAAAAGCTCTAGCCTCTACTTATATTTTATAGTAACCCTAACCCTAAGTTATCTATAACTATACTATAAAGTGCCTTTAGTTTTTATAGTTTATTTATATTAATAAAGTTATTAAGTACTTAAAAAGATAAGGCCCGTAAGTAAAGTGACTATATACTTCTTTAATTTAATTACTTAAGCTACTCCTTTATAAAGGCTCTACTTTATATATAAACACTAACTATTACTAAAGTAATATTAGTTTAATTATATATAGTATAATAATAATTTAGCTAGATGTAGTTTTTATAGTAAGCCGCTTTATATACTTTAACTATAACTCTAGCTTTAAGTACTATAAAGAGGCTAAATAAACGATTAAATACTTTATTATTAAATGTACTTTTTACTTTAAATTTAACTATAAAGAAGGCGGCCCTTATAACGGTTGAGTAATTACTTTAAATACTAACTTTCTTAATAATATACTAAATTATAAGAACTTTTAAGTATTTATAGTTAAGTTTTTTAGTAACTTTATTAAGTAGTAAATTAATAAATAGAATATTATAACTATATTAATAACTAAAGTTAAGTTTTTTATTCTTTTTTAAGTAGCTAAAAAGGCTATTTTTATAAGTCGTTTAATAACTACACTTTATATAGACTTTAGTAAAAGAACCTTTAGTACTACTTCTACTCCTAACGCTACTATACTAAGTATATATATTTAATATAATAATTAATAAATAATTAATTTTATTAATAAAAAAATAGTTTAACTATATATAAAGTTTTATTATATTAATATTTATAAATATTAATTATATTAAGAGGCTTAAAGAGACTGTATTAAGGTTAAATATTAGTTTATAGTATAGTTAATAGTGGACGGCTTTATAAAGCTACTTACTAGTACCTACTTTAAACTCCTTTTTAAGTAGTTTAATATAGTAGATTAAATAGTATAACTTTAAGTACTTTTTAATACTAAGTTTTAAAGTAAATATTATAAAGACCTTAACTTTATTAATAAAGAATAAGTAAAAGGGATTATAGCTCTTAAGTACTTTAAAAATAGTATTACTTTTTCTATTATAGAAATAAAGGTTTAATAAAAATAATAGGACTACTTAAAATAAGGACTTTAAGGGTATTATAGTCCTAGAAAGATAAACTATGTGATAGTAATTATAAAGTAGTTAGAGTATAGTTAGTATATAATTTTATTTATAATTAAATTTAATAAGGCCCTTATAAGGCCTTTACTAGGGAAGTGTATTGAATTATATAGCTTAGAGTTACTAGTATACTACGATGTATAGGTGGATTTTAGTGTTTAAGGCGGCTAATAGCTGTTTTAGAGTAATATTTTACCTGCTTTAAAGGCTATAGCTGTGTTTAGGGGGTTTAAAGGCCTATAGCGCTATTAAAGTAAAAAACGCATTAATCGCTCTTAAGGTATAGCTTTATATATATATAAATATACGCGAAATTTAATATTAGGGTAGGGGCCCTACTAACTTTAATTAGCTATACCGTATAGCTCGTGCGCTACTTCTAGTTAATAGGAGTAAGTGGCCCCTACTAGGCCGTATATAGTAAATAGTACTTTCCTTTATAAGTAGGCATCCCCTAACTTAGACTTAAATACATCCTTATGTATAATCTTTACTAATTACTCTATTAAATAGATATATATTTTCCGTACTAGGTTTTTTTCTATATACCTTTACTAAATATTATATACTTAAAAGAAGTAAAAAGCCTACGACTTAGTAAATTTCCTAATTATAAATAAGCTAGCTTATAAATAATATAACCTATATATATATATTAAACTTAATAATATTTAGTTATTTTTAAGTACTAAACTTAGTATTATTAAGAAATACTAAAAAAATATTAAGTTTTAAGTTAATATATTATATTATTTTACTTATTTTTAATTTTATATTAGTATATTAAGTTTAAAACTTAAAATTTAAACTTATTAAAACTATTAAATTTAAAAAAACTCTAGTAAATTATTAATTTTTGTATTTTTATATAGTATTTTATATTAATATTTCTATAAGGTATGTTAAAAAGAATATATTATAGCTATATACTATTAAGTAGTATAGTAAGTAAAAGTATTTAATAAAGTATATTTAGTAGATTTAACCCCCTTTAATTCTACTAAGTAGTCTTAAATAGAGCTTAGTAAAGTATATATACTTTAATAATTCTACTTATCTACTCTTTTTATAGTAATAATAATAATAATACTATTACTAATAAGTAGTACTAAATATATTAAAATAAATCTTTACTTATATAAACTTGTAACTAAATTATACTTTAAGTACTATAATATACTATAGAGTTTAATAAGCCCTAGTAGTATTTATAATTAAAGAAAAAGGTACTATAAGTCAGGCCTTTATTAATTTCTTTTATTATATATATATATATATATAATAATTTATAATATTTAATACTAACACTTCTATAAGCTCTACCTAGCCCTAGAATAAATAAAAGAATATAATTCTAGAAATATTAACTAGTATTACTAGTATTAATACTAATAAAAAGTACTTAGGTTTTTAAACTATTACTATTTACTCTTTATAATTTTTACTATAATATAGTACTAGCTATAGTTACTATATTAATAACCCTTTACTTGTATAATACTAGGCAAAATTTAGATCTATATTACTTAACTTTTCTTTTAATAGTATTTCTCTTTAACTATTTTTTATTAGTAAACTACCTTCTTATATATTAAAGTTTATAATTATACTTATAATAACGTAATTATAATAGAATTAAAGTACTTCTATTAATTAATTACTATTATAAACTAATAATTATATTTAATTACTATTAATTACTATTAATACTCTTAATACTCCTAATGCCCCTAATGCCTTTAACGCTCCTAATACCTCTAAGAATCTTTTATTAATTTAAATCACTCGTTTTCTTTATTCAACTTTAACTATTAACGTTATTAATATTATTAATACTATTATTAATATACGACTATAGCTAACTTACTTAATTTAACTAATAAACCCTATATTTATTAATAAATATCCTAATATCTAAACCTTAACTAGCTTTTAATATACTAATCTTTAAGCCTATTAAGTACTAAGTACTTATAAGTTACTTAGATTATTTAAATAAAGTATTTATAGTAGTTATTTAATTTTAAAATAATAAAGTAGTAGTTATTTAGTTAAATTAAGCCCTAGTATAGGGCTTTAATTTTAGTTATTTTAGTATAGTTACTACTACTTTTAATAAAATTAAGTAGAAATAAAGGAAACTAAATCCTTTTATTTATAAAAAGGGTATTTTAGTTAAGATTCTTATTATTGTTAAAAATATAGTAAAGTCTATAATTGTAAACTTTTATTTAAGATCTTTTTTAGTTTATTTATATAAATAATTATAAGTTATAAAGCCTTTTATTTAAAGTTAGTATAAGGTAAATAATAGTAGTAGTTATATTAATACTTTAAAGTTATTATAGGACGAATATATATAGAGTTAAAGAATATAAAAAATAGATTAAAGACTAACTAGAGTTTTATTAATACTTTTAAGCTTAAAAAGCTTAAGTTACTTAATAAAAAAAAGATCTTAATCTATAGTATATAGTAACTATATTAAGTTATACTATTTTAAAAAACTATTTAAGTAAAAGTATTTTTAGTATATTAACTACCCTTAGTTATAATTAAAGGTTTTAGCTATAGTAGTATTATAATTAAAAACTATTTTATATTTATAATTATATTATACTCTTTTATTATTATTAATATTAACTATAGTATTTCTACTATTTATATTCTACTTAAACCAATTTACTATATAAGTTTTAACTATTTTTATTAGTAAAAGTAGCTATTATAAAAAAAAGTACTTTTATACTATAAACGCTTATATAATTAATATAAGCCCTAACTAATACTACTAAAGTAAAAATAATAAAGTAATACTTATCATTTTAAGAAGTTTATACTATAATACTACTAGTAATAGCTATAATATAAATAAAATAACACTTAATTTATACTTAAGAAATTTAAATACTATAAAAATCTTAAATACTAAATAAACTATAAATACTTTAACTAATTAAAGAATATAGCTACTAAAGTCTTATTAGCTAAAATACCTACTAATATTAGTATATTTAATAAGGCCTATATATAATAATATTAAAATAAATACTAATAATAATAAAGTTAAGTAACTAAACTAACTATACTTATATAACTAAGGGAAGTAATAAAATAGTTTAGTTTAAATTTAATAGGTTTAAAGAGACGGTTTAGTAAAGTATTAGTAGTTTTAATAGTATTAATAGTATAATTAGTAGTTAAAATTAATTAAAAATACCTATTACTTTAAATTTATAAACGCTACGTTATAGTAGGTAAATTTAAATACTATTAATAATAAAAAAAATTAATAAAATAAGTAGTTAAATAACTATTAAAAGAAGTAATATTCTTTATAGTATATAGCTAGTAGGCTATTAGTTACTTTAAAGTAGGTAAGTTATTAATTTTTAAAATTTAAAATTAATACTTTAAAAAGTTTAACTTTAAATTACTACTTTACTATTTAGTTTATAAAAGAAATAATATTTAGTTTTTTAATACTTTAAGTTTAAAAGATTTTTAAATTCTATATTAAATTATATAAATTTTAAATAGCTTAAAGTTAATAAATTATAATAGTAATTAAATACTAATTTAAATATTAATTACTTATTTTTAATACTATATTTTATAATTTATATTTCTTATATTATTTATAAATATTTAATCTTTCTTAAAAAAAACTAAAGTTCTAAATATAACTACTTTATAGTTTAAAAGTAAAATTAATATTTTCTTTTAAATAAATTTATAAATATATATATATATATATATATATAAAGTTAAATTATATAAACTTAGTATTAATTTACTATACTATATTACTTTAGTTTAACTAACTAGTTTTAATATAAAACTCTCTATTTAAGTAATATTAAAGATAGTTTCCCTACTACCTATTTAGTATATTCTTTTTTAGTAAAATATAAAGTACTCTCTAACTTCTATTCTAATCCCAGTATTTATATAAGTAAATTAATATACTATTAAGAAACTTAAAAACACAGCGGTTTTTATATAAACTATATATAGAATTTAACTTTATTTCTTTAACAATTATATAGTTAGAATTAAAGTAACTACCCTTATAACAGAAATAAAATACTTAGTAGTAATAGAATTAGTTTTAAAATATTTTATTAAATAGTATAAAAACTTTATAAAGCTACTTACTTAGTAGGTACCCCTATTAGTATTCTTTAATATTTAGCCCTGACCCTTAGCTACAATTACTAGTTAGTAATAGTATAGCTAGATACCTATAAACTAACTAGTAACTAAATACTAGGTTTTGCGTAAATTCGCCTTAGTATAGCTTTTATAAGACGGGACATTAGTACTAATCCAGTAACTAACAGTACTTAATAACTTCCAATCTACTTCTAGCTTTTGTAAGACCTAGTCTATAGATAGGGCCGATATTATTTATAACGTATTGCTTATAGTCGCGGGGTCGATTTCGGAACTAGATACTTTAAGCGCGCGCTTAATTGCTATCCTTATTTGCTAAATAGATACTAACGTATCAAGCCTAAGAGATAGTATAACAACAAGGCAACGAGTTAATACCACATCCAATTTTAGCTTTTAATTTTTCCGCTCTAAGTCGCAGAGGGACTTTTACAGCCGAAACCAAAGCTTTTTTATAAGGCCAACACTTTCTAAAAAAATAGTACTATCAGATTACGTAGCTTAAAGCCGCTAGTATACTATAACGTATAGGCGGATTTCAGCGTTTAAAGTAGCTAATAGCCGCTCTAAAGTAACGTTTTACTAGCTCTAAAGGCTGTAGTTATATTTAGGGGGTTCAAAAGCCTATAGTACTATTAAAGTAAAAAACGCGTTAATAGCCTTTAAAGTATAGCTTTATATATATATAAATATATACAAAATCTAATAATTAAAAATCTTATTCTACTACCCCCTTTACTATATATAATTAATTATTTCTAAACTACTTTATTAAATATAAAGATTACTATAAATATCCTTTTAACCCTTTAAAAGACTATCCTTAATAACTTAACTACTTAGTACCTATAACTCTATAACTTTTAAGTACTTATAAATACCCTTAATACATAAAAAGCTTTTAACTTAACCTCTATAAATCCAACGCCCCTTATTAGTAATACCCCGCCCTAAAAACCGCACCTTAATAACTACCTAAAGTCTATTACTTACTATAATTCTAAACTAAAAGCCCTTTACTCCTAAACTATAGAATCTAAAACAAACAAACTTACTATAAACCCTCCTCTTTAAATACCTCTAAAAAAGAACCTCTTACTCCTATTTAAAGTAGTAAACTACTACTATACTAAAATAATAATTAACCTTTTTAAAAAGGCCCTTAAGTACTATATTAACTCTTTATCCCTATACTATACTATAAAAGTAATATACTAAAAGTAAAAAAAGGCTAAGAATACTATTATTTTTTAAATATAAAGTACTATTATTAAAAAGCTTAGGATTTAGTACTACTTAAGTACTTTAAAGCTAGTAGTTTAAATTTAAAACCTCTATAAATACTTTAAACTTATAAAAAGTATATACCGCTAGTATACTAACTAGTTATATATTAACTATCTTACTACGCTCTATAATAAATAACTTATAATAAAAGCTACTATAGTAGAATAGTTTATAATATAGATTAATAATATATATAAAGGCTGTACTATTAAACTTAAAGTAGCTTATAAAAAAAACCTATAAATCTATAAACTACTTTACTCCCTTAACTACTTACTACTTTAATCTTAAACTAAAAATTATTATATAATAATAAATAATAACTAAAATAATTATAGTTTTAATAAAGCCGTTACTAAAATAACTACTATAATTAAATAAATACTAGAATCTATAGAATATAAAAAAAGTATATAAAGTACCTTTACTATTAATAAAGTAACTCCCTATAGCCCTCTTAAGTACTTTAGTAGCTATAAATATAATAATACTAACTTAAAAAGATCGTAAAGCAAAGTTTTATTAGTATCCTCTACTCCTTTCACTCTATTAGCCCCTTCCTACTTAGTATACTCTATATACTACTACTTTAAAAATTACTTTTATACCTTCCTAAAGCACACATATAATAAATAAAAGCTACTTAACTACTACTATAAAAAAAATAAAAAGAACTTTATAAATAATAAATAGTTAATTTAGTGTATTAAAAAATTTTAAAGCTAGTAACTATATAGTTACTATATAAAAAGTATTAAGTATTTACCTACAGTATTTTAAACTACTTAATACAAAGGCTTATTACTATATCCCCTCAAAAACTCCTACCTCCTTAACTCTAGCGCATCTATTTATATTTTTAAAAACAAATAATAGTTTAGTAACTTTTAAATAACTAGTATAAATAATTACCTATAAACTAACTCTAAGCCCCTAGTAATTAAAGAATATAGAGATATAAATATATATATTATATTAACTAATAGTAAATAATTTAACTTATACTTATATAATATTATATTATATATATTTATAGTAACTAACTTTATTTCTTATAATTAACTCTATAAATACAAGTACTAGTAAAACAAGTACCCTAAATAGTACTCTATACTATATAAATCTAATTACTCCCTTTTTAGTTTTATTAAAACTATATATAACTAAAAAGTATTAAAGTATAATAAGCTTTTTAATAAAGTACTTATATATAAAAACTCTATATAAACTATTTAGTATACACATACTCTATACTATTAAATAAAGTACTTTTAATAAAAACAAAAATCTCTAAAAAGCTCTAAAAAAACGTAGTACTAGTAGCTTAGCTACCCTAGCTCTAAACCACTCTAGTACCTCTCCTTATTAGCCTATAGCGTTTAAATCTTTATTACCCCTAAAACAGTACTTAGTAATACCCTTTTAAACTACAATACCTATAGTATTAACAAAGTAAAGTAAATTATTAACTATAAACCATAGAAAAGTAATACATATACCCACCCTAGCAAGCGTATTACATTTAACTTCTACCTATATACTAAAGACTATAGTAAATTTATATTTATATTAGTATTCACTAACTATATTTTATAGTACTTATAAAACTACTACCTATATAACCATAGTACAAAAACACTTACTAAAGTCTTTAAAAAGTTTATTTTACTCTTAAAGGTCTAATACAATATTAAAATACTCACTTTTAAGTATAATAATAAAATTAAAAAGTACTACTACCTTATAAATAACCTCTAAAGACATAGTAAATACATTAAACTATCCACCCTATATACGCAAAATTAAAACAGTAGTACTAAGTACATTAGCACTATAATTAAAACAAAAGCTTAAATAATATACAAAAGTAGTAAACTACCCTATAAAATATAGCCTAATATCTATAAAGCAGTAACCTATCTTTATAACTATATACTTTAAATAGCTTTTAATTAAAAAACCCTATATAAAGTACTCTACTAATAACTCTATAATAATAAAACTATAAAACTAAGCCTTATATACTTAAAATTATATAAATATAAGGTATATACCCTTATAGCCACTATATAGCTTAAAAAAAAGCATCTTAACCACCTTTATAGCCGTACCTTTATAGGCTTCCTTGTTAGCTATACATTTATAAATTAATATTAAATATAGAACCCCACAACTAAAAAGATTATTACTACACATAATATTATATTTAATAAAAAAAAATACTACAATAATAACCTAGATTTACTTACTAATAACTATAATAACTTTAACCTTTAAACTATTACTAAGTAAATTTAAAAAAGCCTTACTACAACTAGTAAAACTAACTCTTAAATATAATTCTCCTTATCTTTACTAAATAAAAAAAATAATAAAGTATCCCCTTTTATAAACTCCCCTAATAATATTTTTAATAAACTTAACTTAAGTAATACTACCCTTAATAATAATAAACTCCGTAACTATAAATACTCCTCTACTTACTTTAAACTCCTACCTACTCCTCTTAACTTACCTATTTTATTTTTTTAAACACTAATTAAAAAAAACTAATACTTAAAAAAGTAAATTATAACTAAGTTAATAAATAAAAACCTTCTTTTTATAA
The DNA here is from genome assembly GCA_030770045.1 of Colletotrichum brevisporum. Lineage (NCBI taxonomy): Eukaryota > Fungi > Ascomycota > Sordariomycetes > Glomerellales > Glomerellaceae > Colletotrichum > Colletotrichum brevisporum. The sequence continues at coordinate 1,627,118 of JAUGSI010000011.1, forward strand.
ACCCTTATTAGTCTATATTTATAACTAAGCCTATAAACTAAACTGCCCTAGTAGCTTATAAGTCCCGGCATAAATAAACGTTTTATAAAGCCGCCTTCTTAACAAGTACCCTATTATTATTTTAAAATACTCTACAGTAAAGCCGCTTCTAAGTTAACTACTTAGTTACTTATAACTTATGTAAAGGGACCCCTAGTATTTAATATACTATAGGGGCGTTTTAAAATACAAATATTAAATAATTTAATAGTAAAATTTAGCTATAAAAAGGGGTTATAAGTGCTTAAATTTTATTAAGTAAGTATAAAGTGCTGTACTAATTATAAACTAAAGTTCCCGCTCTTAGTACTTCTTAATAAAAACTCTAGCCCCTACTTATATTTTATTTAAAAATATTAACTTACCCTTATATAATTTTAATATAAGTAGTTAAAGTAAACTATTTATAAAGCTATTATAAAACTAACTTTTAAAAAAAGTTTTTAAAAGCACTACTAATAGCTTCTAAATTCTAAAATACTATTAAGTATATATATATAAGTTAAATAAATATAAAAAACTCTTTAAAATTAAAGTATACTTTGTTATACGTAGTAACTAGTAGCTAAGAAATAAGTAAAATACTTATACTTTAATACTTACTAGTATATTATTTTAAATACTTATAACTATTATAAACTACTTTAATTTTAAGCTTCTATAATATAATACAGTAAACGCGTTTATACGGGTTCTACTTAATAAAAACGTTTATATATAAATACCCCCTGGGTATTAAAAGCCTAAGTATATTCTTAAGCTTAACAAAGCACTCTACAACCTATACTACTCTTTACTCTTATAATAACACTATTTAAAAGCTAGTTTAAAAAAGCTTAAATTAAAGCGTATAGTAAATAAAAATTATTATTAAATATATAGCTATATTATCTTCTTTTTTTATATTAATAACTACGTCCTATACTTCCCCTCTAAATACTACAAAAAGGCCCTCTTACTTATAAAAGCACTTTAAAAGTAATACTTTCTTAAGAGTAGTAAAGACTTATAATAGTTCCTAGAAATTAAAGTCATCCATAACTATACTATAAAGCACCTTTAACTCTTATAGTTTATCTATATTAATAAAGTTATTAAGTACTTAAAAAAGCAAAACCCATAAACAAAGTAACTATATACTTTTTTAATTTAATTACTTAAGCTACTCCCTTATAAGGACTCTACTCTATATATAAATATTAACTATTACTAAAGTAATATTAGTTTAATTATATATAGTATAATAATAATAAAGCTAGACGTAGCCCTTATAATAAGCTATTTTATATACTTTAACTACAACCCCAGCCCTAAGTACTTAAAAAAAATAAAATAAATAATTAAATACCTTTTTATAAAGTATACTCTTTACTTTAAATTTAACTATAAAAAAAGTAGCCCTAATAATAATTTAATAATTACTTTAAATACTAGCTTTACTAATAATATACTAAACTATAAAAACTCTTAAGTATTTATAATTAAACTTTTTAGTAGCCTTATTAAATAACAAACTAACAAATAGAATACTATAACTATATTAATAACTAAGGCTAAACTTCTTACTCTCTCTTAAATAACTAAAAAAACTATTTTTATAAACTATTTAATAACTATACTTTATATAAACCTTAATAAATAAATCTTTAACACTACTCCTACTCCTAACACCACTATACTAAGTATATATATTTAATATAATAATTAATAAATAATCTATCTTATTAACAAAAAAACAGTCCAACTACGTATAAAGCTTTACTATATTAACATTTATAACTACTAACTATATTAAAAGGCTTAAAAAGGCTGTATTAAAGTCAAATATTAGCCTATAGTATAGTTAATAGTAAATAACTTTATAAAACTACTCACTAGTACCCACTTTAAACTCTTTTTTAAATAACTTAATATAGTAAATTAAATAACTTAACTTTAAGTACTTCATAATACTAAACTTTAAAGTAAATATTACAAGGGCCTTAACTTTATTAATAAAGAATAAATAAAAGGGATCGTAGCTCTTAAATACTCAAAAAACAGTATTACTTTTCCTACTATAGAAATAAAAGTTTAATAAAAATAATAGAACTACTTAAAATAAAGACTTTAAAGGAATTATAGCTTTAAAAAAATAAGCTATATAAAAGTAATTATAAAGTAGTTAAAGCATAACTAGTATATAATTTTATTTATAATTAAATTTAATAAGGCCCTTAAAAGGCCCTTACTAGGGAGGTATATTAAATTATATAACTTAGAGCCACTAGTATACTACAACGTATAAGTGGATTTTAGTATTTAAAGTAGCTAATAGCTACTCTAGAGTAACGTTTTACTAGCTCTAAAGGCCGTAACTGCGTTTAGGGGGTTTAAAGGCCTATAGTACTATTAAAGTAAAAAACGTATTAATAGCCCTTAAGGTATAGCTTTATATATATATAAATATATATAAAATCTAATAAGTACTAATATAGGTACAAAAGTCCCTAAGGTTAAAAACAATACTATAAGGTTAAAAAGCCATTATAGTATAATAAACTTATTTTATAAGTAGGAAAATATAAGTAGAAAGATGTAAGTAGAAAGACGTAAGTGGAAAGACGTGAGTGTAAAGACGTAAGTATAAAGACGTAAGTACAAAGACGTGAGTACAAAGATATAACTATAAAGACGCAGGTAGGAAGACGCAAGTAGGAAGATATAAGTATAAAGACACGGGGGTAAAGTATAGACCAGGTGCATTATAGTAACAGTAGCTCAAAAGAGTCACATCAAGTTCACCACAGTAAAACATTGAGTACTTAAAACTCAGTTAGGACATTTAACAAACAAGATAGAATCCCTTATCCTATATAGATACTTCTCTTTAAAATAAATAATAGCTTATAAGTTTAAGTAAATTAAAAATAAATATTATTTAATAATTACCTTATAATAATAGTTTTATATAGCTATTTATATATTACTATATTAATTTCTAACTATACTATTAATAATAAACTTAGTAAATAAAAATACTAGTTAACTATTATTAATTATAGACTATATATAAATAAGAGTTTAATTAACTATAAACTATTTATATTTTTATTATAAAATTAAAGTAGTATTCTTCTCTTTACCCTAATATATACTTAAAAAGATAGATATAATTAATAATTATATAGTAATTATTACACGTGCTCTGTAATATAGTTTATACCCGGCCTGTTTGAAGTCGGTATGGGAATGGAAGACGGTCGGCTCTTGTCCCGCGGGGGGAACCCTGGTAGCTAGTGCGGTAGTGATCCGTAGCTGAGGATGTCCGGGTGAAGTCGTACTCCCCACTCGTACCCGACATTGAACTGTCTGCGGCGCCGTGCAACGCGGCGACACCAGCAAGGGTTTCCAATGACAATGACGCTCCAGGACTTAAGTACGACGACAGAAACCCGTTCACCGCTTCCCGCGCGGCCTGGCTGGCAGCATCGCGGGCAGCCTCCCTTGTGGACACAGATATCATCTCCCTCACCCAGGCTCTATCCTCAACAGTAAGCCGGGAAACCGGGGCAGGGGAACCAGGTACAACAGATGAAGACCGCTGGAGCCTGTCAACCTTGGCCTGGAGTGCCTCTAGGGTAGTCGTCACTGTTTGTAAACTTTGGCTCAGGGCGCCAACCTCAGCAGTCAGTTTCTCAACGGCTTGTCCCTCGGCAATCGTTCTTTCAGCCTCGTATCCATCGGCGGCATCCGGCCTGGATGATCCGAGATTCTTGTGCGGTCTCCTCGGAGGGTTTGCTTTCTTTCTGACAGCGCCATTGTTTTTCTTCTTATTCTTGGCTTTGGATTTCTTCGACGCTGCCTTCTGACGCAGGTCTTGCGTGAGGCGATGCGCATCCAAGTACTCGATCACGATCTCTCTCGCTGCGTTCAGGATGGATCTTATGGGTTCCCACGTCGCATGAGGTTCCGAGGACGGATACCCAACCCACTGAACCTTCAAGAGCCGGCGACGAGCTTCGCGACGGTGATCGAGCACACTGAAGACGTGGTACGCGCAACTCTGCACCGTGGCGTCGCGACCGCCGGGAAATGAAGCCCAGTACGATAGGACCTTCTCCTCATCTATGAGTTGGCCTACTTCCTCCCGAATGCTGCGGATGTGATCGGATCCGAAGGGCGAATCGGCGTGGGGTTTGGTATCGTCGTGAACGTCGTTCGGTCGCCACCAGAGCGTGACTTTGGCGGTTTCGTTGTTCACGCCATGGCGGATGATCGTGCCATTCCTAAAGTCTGGTGCATTTGGTCAGTGATCTGTACGCCTCGCCCGTGCTAGACTGTGCGAGGAGAGCACTACCAACCTTGGATCGATGCCGGCGAGATATCCACGGCGTCGGTCATCTTCGTTTTCGCGCGTTGTTTACAGTATGGAGAAAGCCGTTATGCCCCCAGGTGCATTGCAGCGACGGCGCCTCCACCAAAACGGTCACACCGACTTCGCCACGGTAAAACGTCGGGTACTTGAGACTCGCTTGGGGCACTCTACGGACAAGCTACGTACCCTACCCGTGCCCGCCCCCACTTTCATTGGAACTGGAGAAATCTCCCCCACTAAAGTGGTTAAAGTGGGGCGGGTATGGGTACACTGTAGGATCTCTTATCCCGTACGGATACCTATCCGTACTTCTCCTTGAAATGGACAACGGCTCACAAGTCCCACGAATCCGAGGAGCGGTCGAAGACAACTACAAAGAGTTTGCGCAAGCAAGCGATGCCGGTAAACGCCTAGTTGATTGAAATCCTCTATGCTCGCACCCGAGATGGGCACTGCTAGTACTTGGGCCCTTGGCACTTGGCTGTTTATGGACGAACAATCGCCGCTAGCCGGTAATGGTCGATGCATCTATCCGCCTCCTTGTATTCTTACACACGATGCTCCCCCAGGAAAATTGCCCCGAAAAATGCCAAAACCGACGAGATGAGGGAAAACCCGTGGCTGAAACCCAACCCCTCCACGTATGCCTGTACGACGGCTTTCGCAACATCGCTGTCAGCATGGTCAATAAAGTCGACGCTTGATGTTGCTTTCGAGATAATCTGTCATCATCGGTCAGATTCCAGTCAACTCAAAATGACGCGATTCAATGCGATCGCAACTCACCGACACACGTGCGACTGCGTCGAGGCCCATCCCCTGCAGCAGTGCATCCAACCTCCATCTCATAGTTTCCATGATGATCGCGCTTACACTGGATAGCCCAATTATCATGCCAATCTGAACTGTTAAGAACACTCCCGAAGTCACCGCTGCCTTGTGCTTCGGGTTGATAGCCGCTTGGACGCTGATGAAGCCGGCCGACTGCACGAGGCCTGCGCCCAATCCGCCGGGTAAGATGTACAGAGACTCCCAGACATTAGTATCCCCGTGCCATCGAAGAAGAAGAAGCACATAGGAAATGGACGATGCGACTGTCGCCAGAACAAGAAGCGACTTGTAACGCCCAGTCCTTTCACGAGTTAGCATGTGGGTTCTCGTATCCTCTTAGCTGCGCTTTGTGGTATGGCTTACTGTTTGATGAGGTATCCGGCAAAAATACCGCCTATGGCGTTTCCAGCAACCGCAGGAAAGAGATGAAATCCCGCAATCGTGTTCGACGCTCTTTGTGTGACCTGGAAGTATAGTGGGACAGAGAACAGAAGACCTAGTTGAGCAGCGACCTGAGCGCCTGTGATCATATACGTCAAAACAATATCTCGATGCTTGAGGAGCTCGAGAGGGAAGATCGGCTCCTTCGCCCACCACTCCTCTGTTGCAGCAAAGAGACCACCAAGGACGATGGCTGCGCCGAACAGAATGAAGATGAGGGGGTGTGTCCACGGAACTTTGCTGCCGCCAATCTCGATGGGCAGAAGAAAGGCCAGAATGAACAGCGCGAGGAGAGCAGCTCCTAGAAAATCGACTCTTGCCAGGACACTCTTGTTGGTATCTTGAGGCTTGGTCGTATCCTCAACGTCGGTCTCGATCTCGGGGTCGTGATGATTGTTTGGCAGAAAGAACCAGCATAACAAGACAGCGATAAGGAAGATGGGCGCCTGACCGAGGAACGACCATCTCCAGCCGATGCTGTCAGCAAGCCAGCCGCCCATGGGACCTCCGAGACTCCGCCCGACGGTGGCTGCGAGATTGAGGCCGGCTTGCCACGCGGCAACTTCGCGGAGCGGAACAAGGTCTGTCGAGGTGAATAATGATTACTCCCCACGGATGTCTCAACCCAAAATACTCACCCGTTATCAGAAGCAGGCCAAGCACGTTGAGGGACGAGCCTCCAGATCCCGATACTACTCGGCCTAGGACGACCTGCCACATGGTCTGCCCAACGCCGACCATCGCACTGCCCTCATCAGTACTTGCCGCCGATGCTGGCGCTTCACGCGACTTACCATCCAATCGCAAATAAAGTGTAGGCCACCATGAGCAGCGCCCGACGACCGTAAATGTCACTTAGTTTCCCATACTTTCCCGCCGTCAGCTCGTCAAGCCCTAACTGAGGATCCGACTTCCCGTACCAACGTTTGGGTGGCGGCCCCGGCGAGGGCAAAGGCAACGAACAGCCAGCTCGAATTCTCGAGGTCGTTGAATTCGGAAGCGATAGTGGGGTGCGTGGCCATCACCAAAGAGCCGTCGGCATTGGCGGTGAACGTCCCGATGAGCAAGATGGCAACTATCTTGACTACAGCCGAGACACGCGTTCCCTTGTTCGGAGCCTTTGCTTCATCGTCGTTGTGAGGAGGTGCGGTGCGTTCGACGTCAACATCGGCGTACGCCTCATTGACCTCTGTTGACGATGTGAGCTGCTATGGAAGGAAATGGCCGTCCGAGCCTTTGCTCGACGAGGACGAAGTCAGGGAGCTCTCACCTGACGAGTTCGAATCGCGTCGAGCCCGTGGCAATAACGGCGACCTCTCGTCAACCCGTCCGCGCGGCTCCTCGCCGATTCGCAACGTTCCTTGGCGAGCCATTGTTGCGCAAATTGTTATGGAAGACGAGAAAGATTACCCTAAATAGGCTACTGCGAGCGACGCAACTTATAATGGGAAAACCGAGGTGTCATCGGCTTCTCAGACCCAGGCGCAACTGGGATGAACCTTCGTAATTTTCTGGGGGCCAGTGTAGATGGGATCTGTGCAGCATGGAACGTGTGGCATCCGCCGAGATCCCCGTTTCCAAAGTGAAAAAATCCGCATCGGCCAAATCGCCGCAACGTGCACTCCGAACAGGACCTGTCCTGAACGACACGGATCCATCAGTGGCGAGAGACGTACCCTTGACAGGAACAAGATGTTTACCGATGAGGGGATCCAGGCTCTGGGGCCTCAGTATTGCGACATATTGCGCCATCGCTGCCCTGCAAACTCGGCCACCCGTCGGTTCTGTCCTTCTTCTCCACTCTGCCGGGAGGCCGGCGGGTCCCGGCGCTTCCCCGGGCGGCTCTGCACGCTTACAGACCACGGTTGCCGGAACCTATAGCGTTTGTGGAAAAAAGTGCCAAGGGCTGCAATCGAGAATGAAGACGTGCAGTACGCAGGTGTCCGTACGGCGCGCGAGAGGCCGGTAACTTCCGGGAGATGGTTTCCTCGCCGGATCTCGCTAGTGCAGCCGTTCATAGTAACTCGGACCAGCTCTTCGGACCCGGATTTCGGAAAGCATGAGTTGTTCCTCTGAGTCAGCACCACACCCGAATTGGTGCTGAAACTTTGCTCATTATTTGGCATCTGCCGTTACGGCTCCGAAAAAAACCTACCGGCCAGCTTCGCGTCGCGAGGGGGGGAATTCGTGCTTAGGCCGAAGCATCGGCCCTCTCCTGTCGCCGAGTCCGTAAGTGCGTGGGGACCGGGAACATCCACTCCACCAAACAAGTCCAAGTCAAACCTGGGCGCATAGGGGATTGAAACGAAACATGAAATAGGAAAACAAGAGATCGGGATGATGGCGTTTCATCGACTTGTCATTTCCCTCGAAATCCTGACTGATCTGCTCTTCATCTAATGTTCTGTTGCATCTCAGCTAAGGCGAAACAAGGTACACAGATGCATCCAACAACAGTAGACAGTTCAGTGCACCTAACCCTTTTATACTACTGAGATACCGTAACTAAATCGGCTTGTCGGCATTTCGGCATTGCCGTCTGTGTGGTTATGTGGTTACTTTGCTCTCTTTTTCAGGGCAACCTTAAACTTCAGCACACCACAAAGGTCTTACGAGGTTCTTAACTAAGAGGATTATGTTAAGGGGTTGATTTGATTTTAATATGACTTTCAGTAGTCTTATTACACGTGTGATGTTGCGTAGATTGAGACTCGGTTCGGTCTTGTACTAAACAAACACTCTCTTGACTAAACACAGGCAATGTATAATAGACGAGTGAGAACACAGTAAATAGAGCGTCCTAATTATCTGATGTTCCTGCTGTGTCTCGGACAGTCCACTCGATTAGGTGGGGTTGTTAAGTGATAATTGAAACACCATCCGGGGACGTGTGGTAACGACAACAATATTGTGAGCTGTAATGCTGATCTAAGCAGTCTTGTACACTTAGAATGTGTAGTTGCCATGCTTGTAATATCCCGATTATTGATTCACCGCCTCGGATGTGAATGCCATGCTGCTAGCTGCTGAAGGGTTTTGGAATGAATCTGTGCTTAGCCTTGTCTCTCCGAGTAGCGTTTCCGTTCTAGTTCCAACGACAACTGGGCCAAACGTGATCGGCATTCTACTAGGTGCGGTAGTATCCGGACGACACTATCCGCTTGGGACCTAGAGCCCGCGCCATTCATTCTTCACGGGGTGAACCGCGGATTCAAAAATCTGATATTGGCTTTTATATATCGATGTTTGTGTCGAACCTTGGTGCCGAGGTATCTATAAGACCTTAGGAAGAGAGGAGTTACCGCATAGTTGCCATCAGTTGTGACCCACGATACAAAGACGACGTCAGCCCGGAATCAATTCAATCGATGCCGGGGAATACCAAGATTGGGTGGCCATAGCAACCCTTGGCGGTCTACTCAAAAGAAGACGGGATCTCAATGCCCCCGAAGTCTGTCCTCCCTTCTCAACCAAACGTTGCCAGGCTTGAGGCGCGCAAAGTAAAACCTTGCACGCGGCGGCAGCAGCACGCCTCTTCAGAACCCGCTAATCCACACGTCTTCATCGTGCTGACTTCAGGCGGGCAGCAGAACTCGACCGCCAGTGATAGATACGGACTTAGTAGCTACGACGGGCTTAGTTTCATTGGAAACTGTATCTGATTTGGAGCTCAGTCGGGGTCACTCTGTCGTGCAACCGTCGGCCCGGCCGCCCGATGCTCCACGACAAGCGATGGTCTGAGATCTCGGCGAGGTCGACGGGGAATGGCATGCAGCAAGATTACATGCGGGCCAAACCTGCTCATGTCCTACCGGACCAGCTAAGACATGTCGTGGAAAGGAGAAAATATGCATCTAGATGAGCTCAAGTACAACCAAGCGGTTGCGCATGGCGATAACAGTAAGCTTCGGCGGCTTCCATTTCTATAAGAGTTACGGCTCTGGCCGGTGTACCAGACAGAATTGACAGGCCTACATCTCTCAAGAAAGCATCCAGCTTCTCTGCCACTCTTTCGTTTTGCATTCGCACATTCGCTTTCGTCCAGGCTAAAACTCTCATTACTATGCGTTCTTCTGCTGCTCTCACGCTCCTTACGGGACTTTCTATTGTCTCAGCTCTTCCCGCCGTCATTGAGGTCCGCCAAGATGCTCAGGTTGACGGATACACCTGCACGGGCGACTTGATCGACGCGGGCTCGAGCGAATTGTACGCCTGCAGCGACGACCGCCTTGGCCCCGCTGTGCTCCCTGGTGCGGACGTTCAGCCACTTGGTGCGGCGGTTGCGAACTACAAGCGCTTTGGAAACCTCACCATCACCGAGTTCCTCAACAAATACTGGAATGCTTCCCTGAACGACCAAGGACAAGTGACTGGGTGGACATACCCGCCGAAGAACGGGTTTGTCCTTGACATCGATGAATGGCCCATCAAGTCCACCGTGAAGGTGGAAGCGGGAACTTATGTTGACCGATTTGGCCCCCCTACCGGTAAGAACATTTGACTTCTAGTTGCCAGAGACGCAAGTTGACTTTAAAAGGCGGTTTCATTGCCCCTGCCGGGGCTGGGTTCTCGCAGCGGGCTATCCCCCCCGACAGCCTCCTTAACAGGTTCACTCTCAACTCGACCAACCCCAACAACTACCACGTCTACAAAGTCCTGCGGGGCTTCACTGTTCACGCTGGACCTATTGCTCCGTGGTTTGAGCAGCCCGGCGGCGGTACGCAATACTGGCTCGGAGACGGCTGGTCGGTCCAGATGCTGCTTGACGGCAAGAGGCTGGAAGAAGTCTCACCGTCTGAGATCGCCTAACGAGGGAACTTATGACTAATCCCAAGCTCTTAAGAGTTGTAAATGGGGGCCGAAAAGACTATGGGATGACCTTAGGTTTATAAGCGGGGTTTAGAACTTGCTGGATCGGGTTTTCCCAACTAAAGACCGTTGCTTAAGTCAATAAATAGTACGGTAGTAATCGTGTGACACCGAATACAACCATACATATCCCATAAGAACATCCACGGCTCTGAATTTGATACAATCAGGCAATTGGCGCCTGTCTGGCTTCAGAAGCTGGTCTGCAGGTGACTGGTCCTCGCCATCAAGCCACCTGCCGGACTTCTGCAGCAACGATCCCGAGCATCGTCACACAGTCCCAAGCCGTTTCCCGAAAATTGAAAGTAGGCTACCTACGACTCGAAGCAGTCGAACGTGGATTAATTTGACATCGATTTGGATTATCCACCCGTTGAAAGGGAACACCAAGTTCAAGGTGAACTGGCTGTCCTCTCATTCAAGTCATCCGTGTCTGGATCTTCGTCGGCTGGGTTCCTGCATTCCACTTGGGTATTTGCATAAGAGGCCGATTGACACTACCCGACGCACCAGGTCATACGCATCAGGCGGTGCGGCTTCCCGTGAAGTGAACGGGATGCCACATACTTGTCAATAACGGCTGGTCAAGATAGCGCAGGTGGCCACGACTGCCTTTGACGACCAAGCCGTTCGATTCTGGGGAGATACACAAGTGCGGCTGGATGATGGACAGCGACACCGAGCGACGTGGACATGTCCTGTCGTTGGTCATGTTTTCAAGCGCCTGATTTGAGGAAGGCACTTCCGTGCGGACGGGAAGGGAAGCGACGATTCTTGTCCAGCTTCCTGTACCAGTGTGTGGTCGTAGTGACGTTTGGGGCTGGTAGGAAAGAGACACTCTTCACCCACATAGGTAGGTAAGCTGGGTAGGTACTTCCGGTTCCCTTCGGTCGAGGAGGTCCCAAGCTTGAGTGTCTCTTACTACATGTAGTGGGCACAACGTGAAAGCAGCAGTATACATTCCACACCATGGTTACCAACACTGTTATTTTGCAGGCCTCCTTGTACTCGGTATGTATGGAAGCCATCTCCTACCGATCTGGAAACTGGCGGTTGAGTGAGGTCCAAAGGCAGGAGGACTGGACGAGATTGCCATAGAGGCTGCCCAGTACTTACCTAGGTAGGTGGTAGGTACCTAGGTACAGTGTAGGTCGACATGTCTAGTGTTCCACCTGCACCGTGTCGGTGTCGTGCTGTGTCGTGCTTTGATGCACGGACCAGCACAGAGTACGTACCTATTCTTCGGTCCCTCCATCCCCATCAACTTCATGAACCTCGACCCGGCCCGGACTTCACTTAGAACAGACAGAGTCTACATTGTATGTCTCCCCTCGACTCCATATTCTCATGTCATCCTCTTTCTCTGAAATCATCTGTCCACCGGGTCCGCACTCGGTCCTTGTCGACCTTACTGCTGAACGTCAACTCCCCGCCTGGACTTCTGAGAGCATAGCATTTACGATCACATTTGGGGGAGGTCTATTGATTTGCCATGGACACCATGGAGTGAGTGCGCACCCTGCCCTTCCCCTCGAGAACCACGCGACTGACCGTCGGAAGGGCCTTTGTGTTCAATGAAGAACTCCAAACGTGGTTCCCGGTGACGCTCCCCTACGCGCTGCCCACGGACATGTGCGTCGTCTACGACGAGAACGGCCACGCCCAGCTCCCCGTGCCCTGGCAGGGCCCGGCCCGGACAGGTCCCTGCCGCAACTGCCTGGCCGCGACTCACGACATCGATGAATGCCAGCTCGAATGCGGGTACTGCGGTCAGGACTGGCACTCCATCGACACCTGCGAGAGCATCCCTCGAAACCGCTGCAAGTGCTCCCCCTTCCCCCAGCACCACCTCGCCAAGCGCTGTCCCGTCCTCTGCAACCCCGACGACTGTCCCAAGAAAGACCAGCCCGGCAGCTCATATCACCGCAATGCCGTTATGTGCAAGGCCCGCTGCTGTATGTGCGGGCTCTATGGCCACGCCGGCCGCGACTGCCACCTCAAGACTTGCCGCTGCGGTCGTCAGCACTTGGCCATCGACCACCCTCCCGAGGAGCGACGCTGTGCCGCCGAGCCTTGTCCTCGCTGGTTTTGCAACAAGCACTGCCAGCTCTGCAGGGAACTTTCTGAGGCCTGCCGGTGCCCCAAGGACAAGGACAAGGACGAGGCGCAGGGCCAGACGCCGCAGCCTGTGCCGGAGCCAGCCGCAGAGCCATGATCCATCGTCCCGAGGACGACTTCTCCATTTAGCAGTTAGAACGAGGGGGAACTGGGAAACCCTTTCGGACGGCACGTCATCTCTAGCTTCAGCGTGTAAAATGGTTCTTCTTTTTGTACAAGCGACAAATACATGGCCGAAACTCCAAACCCAGCAAGAAGTACGACGCCAGCCTCCACCTTCGGCCTCTTCGGGCAAAATGACAGACCCTACCTCCTCCCTGTGAGGACGCGTCCTAGGTACCTAGGTAGGTAGGTGGTGGTATCAAACGCAGTGGCGTCTCCAAACTCCCCGTCGTCGGCAAAAAAAAAGCAATCCGCACGTGTAGCAAACGAAAACGCTTTCCCATACGTAACGCTTCCTCGAAAACAGCATCCGGGATCAGTCGTCCATCCAGCCGCCGTCGTCGCCGTCAATCTCAATCTTGGTACCCAGAGCCTCCCGTCCTTGGCGGATCATCTCCTTCAGTCTCTGGTTGAAATCGTCGATGAGCGCATCCGAGTCCTGTTCGTCTCGCGCTCTCCTGGCCGCCAGCCTCTTCGCTTCCGCATCCAGCCGGGGGCTCGCGCGGATAGACTCCACGCCGAACTCCTTCGTCTTCGGCCGTGCTGGTGCCGCTGATGCGCTGCTCTGCGAGCGTCGGTGCGACTGGGGGCTGGTCGCGGGCTGCGCTGGCGAAGGAATGTTGCTCTGGCGCGTCGCAGGGGTGCTTGGCTTCGCGAAAGGATTCGGGCTCATGCCGGCTGGTTGAATGGGCACGGGAATCCGGCTGGGCGAGGGACCCGTGAATTGAACGGGCGTCTCTGCCGACCGAAACCCAGCAAAGCTCGCGGGCTCCCGCGATGACTGGAAGGGAGTTCCTGCGTGTGAGATGGTGCTGTGGCTGCTCATCGGTCTGCGGACGACGGTCGGCGACGCATTGAGCCGGGGCTTGGGAACGCTAATCCTCCGGCCCGGCACCATGGACGGCCGCGAGCTGCGAGACGCAGGTCGAGGGACTGCTCGCGGCAGAGATCGCCTGCCGCTGCCGCCGCCGGGCGCCGCGTGCGGTTCGTCCACCACAACCCAGTTACGGAGCTCGTCGTGGTTGCCAGCACTGGTCTGTCTTCGCTTGACTGCTGGGCGCGATGGCGTGGTCTCGGGGGTGACGAAGTCTTGTAGGCCGTGTTCGAAGGGTGTGTAGCTGTAGTCGGGTTGGGGTTGGGGGAAGCCGCCAGGCGGCGTGTTCTCGATGGCGGGTGCATCGCACATGGTGGATTCTTCGGCAACGCCATTCGTCTTCTCGCTCAGTTCTGTTGGCGCCGCCGGTTCCGCCTCGGGCTCAAGCTGCGGCTTGGGCTCGGACTCGAACTCGGTATCAGGAAGAGCCTGGCCGTCGATGGTGTATGCCTTGCCGCCTCCTGCGGAAAACCCCCGGAAGGCCCCGGCCTTGCAGAATTCCCAGACCTTGCCAACAACACCGCCTATCGTGTTGAAGGCGAAGCGGCTCCATCCCTCTGCAACGGGCTGCATCGGCTGGACCAGCATCGTCGGCTGGCTGGAGACGGGGGATTCCATCATTTCCTCGTGAGGCCTCTTCGAGCCCAGCTGTCTCCGGTAGTCGGCATCGGAGTACATGCTCTCGTCCAGTATTCCGTTCTCGAAGGGCGGTTCGGCCGCGGCGGTGCCGGGAGTTTCGAGCTGCCCGGCGAGTGTGTAGCGCGCTTGCCGGTTCGGCTGGGGTGTCTGGTGGCTGGAGTCGAGGTTCATGTTGCCGTCGCACCAGTCGCGGAGAGGGGTGACGTCGCGAGACAGATCGGTTCGGCGTTTGCGCTTGGCCTGAGCCAACGGGGTTGTCGCTTCGGAGTAATAGCTGCCAGTGGACCTCGCAAGATGGAAGGACGAACTGGCTGAAGGGGATTCGGGGGGTCGGAAGACGCCGGCGTGGACTCCGCCGGGCTGAGGTTCGAAGTAGGTGCCGGGCATGCGGTACTGTGATGCGAAGGTCATGTTGCGGAGGAAGTCGTCGAGGTGAAGAACCAAGGGCGCGGGCGGAGAGTGTGTTCGGGATTTCGAAGTCGAGATAGTACTGACTCCAGAGGAGAATTTCTCGCAGGGTCCGCGACAAAAGGGAGCGGCTGCGATGGCAGGCGTGGCTTGGCTTGGTCGAGCGGGTGTGTGGTGATTCACGCTGTCGCAGACGTCAAAGGGAAGAGCTCATGGTCGATCCGGCAGCTAGCGCCAAGGGTTTGCGTCGTCGTGTCTCGGATCGCAGGTGATTTCGAGAAATCGCAGTGTCTCAGGCACGTTGTCCGTCGTGCGAGCTGGCCGTGCGATAGGTAGATAGATGAATAAGATTCCCAGCCCGGGTCGCTGTCAGATGTAGGGCGGACGGATTGCCGTGATGACAGAGCGCGTGACGACAAGGTAGAGAGCTGTTGGTCGTGGGTGGGCGACTTATTTTTCTTGGGGGTTCGGACTAAGTGTGGGGGGATGGGGGAGCACCTGCGCGCGTGGTGCTTTCGGGAGCTTAGGTTCAAGGTTCCAGTGGTCAAGTGCCCGGGTACCGTACCGCAACCTCGGACGCCACACGAGACAGGTAGAAACCGAGGTAAAGCTATGTACTCAGAAACACCCGTTATTTTGGAGAGCTTTCGCTGCCTGGGCCTGGCCTCCAAGTGCCGGCGAAAGCCGTTCGTTGTCGATCGTTGCGATGTCGCGCTCCGGTTGGTCAAGAAGTCAACTAGGACGAGGACCGGTTGACACGCGGCACAAGAAAGAAAAACGCCCCAGAGGTGGCGCTGGAAGTGACGTCGAGTTCGTTAAGCGCCAGGAACGCAAGGGACGGATGCGATGATGACGATGAATTCTGGCCGAGGTGTGATGTGCTGTAGTACGATGCGGCGCGGCGCGGAAAGAGTCGCGTCAAAGCGTGACAAAGAAGAAAAGGACAGAAAGGTATCCGTACGGATCCCAGGCACGAGGAGGGTGAGACCCTTCTTCACTTATTACATACGTGATAAATAGGCAAGGGTTTACGCATTCGCCTTCAGAAAAAAAAAGAAGACAAAATTGGGAGGCCGGTCGGATGAAGATGGACCAGGGGTGTGTGTTGAGTCGGAGGCGTTCTATTCGATGGCCCAAACCTCGCATTGACTCCGTCCACTATTTTATGCCACAGCCGCTGCCATTCTCACTGTCAGTGTCAGTGTCAGTCGACTCATTTGTGTTTGAGTTGGCATGGATGGAAATTCAGTCCTTCTGGCGGAGCGCGAACTCGTTCTACCGATGGGCTGGATGTTTGTATCGGGAAAGGTGCCTCTCGGTTGCCGGGGTGCCTGTCCAGGGCCCCTGCGTCCGGGAGCCTCTAGCGTGTAAATAGAGGGGCACAAACACCACACCGCCTCCCTAATCTCGCCATCCTCACACGCTCCGTCTGCAAAGCCCTGCAAGGTATCTGGAGTGTACAGGTAGGAGGCTGGAGCAAAAAGTCTGGGGATCTATTCTCTGAATTCTCCGGTTAGAACCCCATTCAATGCAATCGCCATTATCATCTCAAGCGACGGTATCTGTATGGATACCATAAGAGTGCAGAGTGATGCCGTATCGCCAGTCCATGCATGTCCTTGACCCTGACCGCGGCATCTTCCAGCCCAAAAAACAGCGCCAAGGGGAATCGATCTATCCCGTTCATCCGTCATTTACATTCCATGCCGTCTCCACAGAGCCCCGGCTCTCTTCTCACTCCCGCGTGTAATAGTCCTCCTGCTGTTGTCTTCTGTCGTCCTTGACGCCACCCTGCACGCCGGCCTCGCCATGGACGTGATCGTTGGCACCCCAGAACTGCTCCCTCTCCTTGAGCAGCTCGTCCACCCACTCCTTGGTCTCGGGCAGCGTGAACTTGGTGGCGACGTAGGCGAACTCGCCGAGGTCCAACTTTCCCTGGCCGCGCTTCTCGTACTCCATCATCTGGAGGAGCAGCTCCATCTTGTCGAGGTCGTGGACGAAGTGGCTGTTCAGCGTCTTGGAGTCCTCGTACTCCTGCCAGATCTCGCGGATCTCGGCGCCCGCCAGGCCGCCGTACACGTTGCCGAGCAGGCCCTTGGTGATGTAGTCCATCGTCTCCGCCTCGCGTCTGTTCTTCTCGGGCTTGGGGACGCCGTCGACGGGCGTGATGTCTCCGACGAGCGATTCTGCCATGTCGTGGATCAGGCACATCTTCATGCAGCGGGCGAGGTCGACGCGCGACGCGAGCGCGGGCGGGCACAGCATGGACAGGAGTGACATGCGGTACATGTGGTCGGCGATGGATTCTCCCCTGCTCAAACGGAACGTTAGCCACCAAAATATGTGGACGGGCCGGACCCCGGGTATGTCCTTGTGAGTTACGCACCTCTCGATGCCGAATCGGCGCCAGCCCTCGCGTTTCGTCGTCTTGAGGCGCTCAATCATGTGGAAGTAAGGGAGCGGTGAGGTCGAGTTCTCAGGAGCGTCGGTGCCGGAGATCTTCAGAGCCTTGTCCACGGTCCATGTTCCCTCGACCTTGGGAGTAGGAACGAAGCCCAAGTCTAGCACAAAGTCAGCGCGGGGGTGGGCAATCGGGCGAGGGGCGGTTGTCAACTTGCCCTTGATGTTGGGCTCGCCATTGGTGGAGGCACCGTTGGTGCCGTTGGTGCCGTTTGTGCTCGTGCGCGACATGTTCGGAACGACGAAGTGCGCGTGTCGATTAGTTTGTGCAGTCTCTAGGTCTGTCGAGGTGGTATCGCGAATCGCAAGATCAAGTTGAACGGAGAAGAATCGCGGTTCGGCGGGGCAGGGCGAGTGGAGGGGGGGAAAGAATCGGTGCTATCGTGGGGTCGCGGCGGTCAGTACCTAGGTAGAAACAGCGAACGGCGCTAACTCGGAACGTTGGGATCAAGCAAGCCACGCGAAAATGGAACATACCTGAGTGGCAGTTGCAACTTGGATATCAACGCAACTCGATCAATATCAGGAAGGGAGGAGTGGAGGAGTGGAGGACGGCAGGAATGAAGGCGCGAGGGAGGAAAACAATTATTAGGCCCAGTCCAGGCAGGAAGAAGTCCAGGCGACCGGCAAGAGGGCAAACAAACAGTTTAGGGTAAGTACCTATTATCCGTTGGTCTTTCCGGTCCCGCTCGTGCTGGCCCTGGCCTGTGGTTCACAGTGTTTTTGTCCTCCAGAATCCCAGCCACGAAGAAGGAGCATCCCAGTTGATGTCATTGCCCTCCCTCCCTTCGCGATACGGTGTAACCCTGGCGGCAGCTTCTGGTATCCAGGCCTGCGACCTCTGAAAGCACAGCGGCACAGCGGGTACCTAGGTAGGTACCTCTGCTTAGGTACGTACCGGTGCGAGATCAGTCCCACCTCTTGGTTAGACCAACCACTTATGTAAGCCATATTTGCGATCGCTTTCTCGTTCGCTTCTTCGTCTTTTGACTTGACTCTCTTGACTGTTAAAGGCAAACAAGTCTGACGAAGCGCGTGGCCATCTTTTCTCTTTGCACTCCCGTTGAGCCGGTACGTATTTATGTTGGATCCGTATATGTATGGCCGCCGGAAACCAACACCCCCAGATCGACCCTGTGCCCGGGGCGCTGCCGGCCGGCCAGAAAGCCTTCATTGAATTCTCGTCGACTTCTTCCCAATCTGACGAATTCTCGCTCATCCATGCTCCTTGTCGCGGGATCGATCAATCACCAAAGTTAATCCTACAAAAAACTGCCTGTCATGTAGATATCTCATCCGAGACGGTATCCAAGGGTTCTCTCGTTCAGGCCAAGGAAGATCCAGGCTACCAAGGAAGGCAATGCTGGATCAGCTGCGTAGTACAGTATACTTGCTCTACTTTCAGATCATCCTAGGAATGGGGACTAACCGCGGCTCGCTTACCTACTGACTATGCCTTCGGTAGAGAATGTTCCCGGCGGTGCTTGTCCTCTCGTCCGTCCAAGCAGGGACCTGCTTCATGACAACTGAATTGCCTGCCAGCTTGTTCGGACCAACACAATTTTACGTTTTGCCGTGCCGTCCCTGCCGCGTGTGGCCTACGCTACACTAGGTGGTTGCACAAATAAGTAGCGGTTCGAACCCCAACCCAAGTAAGTACATGAATGTGAACTCAAACCGCTGGGTGTCTATGGAATGAATGGCCCTCGTGCAGCGGCTAAACCTCCGCTTAGGTGTTCAAGAAAAGTAGGTCGCTGTACCCCGGATTGTTAGTGACGTATACAGTGACTATGGTTATGAGGGGGCGGGGTTGGTGACATCCAGTGCATATGTCTGTGAGGGGAAATTGTGGACCTCTTGCAGGTCCGGTTCTTGCAAACACCACCAAAATGTGGCACGTATTGCAGAGTACAGACCAGGGGATCTCATTAAGGTGGGATGATGGGATGGAGGATTGGCCCCTGGGGACCATCGTCATGTGCGGGCCTTCAGGGTTGCCGTGTGCTTCGCATCCGAAAAGAGGGGAAATGGGACGGCCGCGGTCATCTCCATGGTATAAGACGGTGGGCCATTATCAAAAGGTGGCCTGCGTCCCCTCCGCTTACTTCGCGCGTCGACTACGCTCGTTCTTCCCCCCATCAGAGCAAAGATGAGGTTCTCGGTTGCCCTTGCGAGGGCATTTCCTCTGCTGGGTCCGGTTGCTTTGGCTGAGGAAGCCAAAGGCGGCAGTCAGAGTCCCCAGTTTCACAACTCAGCCCGTCACGCTGCTGCCGATCCCTACGTACTTTTCGACTCCAAGAGCGCGCAATACTACGCCTACTCGACTGAAGGAGCCGACGAGGGATATCACTTTGCGATATACATCAGCCCCGACCTCTCGACATGGCGCAAACATCCTGGCGGTGTCCTGAAAGCCTGTTACGATGATCAGATGAAACAGGTTGACGGTGGTCAGGCCTGCTGGGCTCGAGACTGGCACTGGGCACCCGAGACTTACTACAACGAGGAAACCGGGTGGTACTTTTTCTTCTTTGCCGGACGTTTGCGCGCGGATCTGGCCAAGGACCACTTCCGATACTCCGACTTCGAGGAGCCGTCAAAGTTGGGCGTTGCCGTCTCCAGGTCGCCCACGGGACCCTTCGAGGAGATTCGCCCAGAACCTATCGGCTACTATCCGTTCGATCCCGACTACCACGATGTGAATCTCATCATGGATGCGCAACAAATGCTCCCGCCGCAAAGCCTTGACCTTGGGAGGACCGCCCCGAAAGGGACTTACATCCCCACCATCGACCCGAACATCTTCTTCGACAAAGATGGCCGGATCTACTTGTACACCTCTCGTAATGCCTATCGAAACTGGAACTGGGACGACAAACTTGGCAAGTACATCGAAGAGTCGAACATTATCGTCGTCGAGATGGACCGGCGCTGGTGGGATGATCCTCTCGCAAGGACCATGCCTGACATAGCATACTCGGAGATTAACCTTCATGCCGCCGGCGCCCCTGATTTACCCAGCAACATCACGTCCTACAACGGGACTGGGGAACTGGGAAACCCTCCTCGGAAGGATGGCTGGAAGACGGTCATCTCGTATGGCGTCGATCCGCAAGAGTGGGAGAATTTCCATGCCGAAGACTACCAGAGAAACAACGGGACCAAGAAAGACCGGCGATGGTCTGAGGGGAGCACCGTCATCCGGCGCACTGGCAAGGACGAGAAGCCAGTCTACCTTCTCACCTACAGCGCTAACAACTACGAGGCTTCCAACTATGGCGTTGGGTTTGCGACTGCAGAGTCTCCTCTGGGGCCGTTCCGCAAGTCGACCAAGAACCCCGTCCTCTCTCAGGCACCAGACGCAGAAATACCCATCTACTCGACGGGCCACGGCAGCATCGTGTCGTCTCCGCCACGCAACGGACGAGACCAAATTGGTGCCCAGGAGGTTACCCATCGCACCCCCGACGGAGCCGAGCTCTTCTACGTCCACCACGCGCGCAACGATACGGCTCGCGACAGGTCCATCTACACAACTCGCATGCAGCTCAACGAGTCTGCCATCTACTTCCGCTCTGACGATGCCATCACCATGAGCTTGACCCCGCTTGACCAGCCGCTTCCAAAGAACACATAGCCCATTCAATTCGACGTCAGCTGCCCCCGAAGTCGTTGCGCGGGCTCCCAGTTCGAAGTTCGCGTGTTTACCAAGTCTGGCGCGACTTTCGACCTCACCGAGGGTTCCAACCGCGTCATTGGTCAGCCGGAGGGGATAGAAGCGACTTCAGTCGAGCAGGGTGTTCGAAAAGATGGCTCATTTGTCCTCAAGTTTGACAAGGGGTCTATCAAAGAGTTGGCATACCAGAGTTTCACTGTATCTGGCAAATGGACTGCCGTCGCCAGCAAAAGAGTCGGGTGTACGCTGGCCGAGCGTCGGTTAGTTCTTCAGCCGTAGAGAGTTACATACGACAGCTTTGCATACTTAATTAGGTACATAATTCACGACCTCTCACATTTATTGAACATTCATTCAGTCTCTTGCTACACTCAACGTTCGCGCACTCAAAACAACTGGAGAAACGGCCGAATGTTTCTTATTCTATACTTCGATTATAGATTATAGAGAGCGACTAAAAGAAACGACAATCATGAAACCCCTTCGCATATCCAAAGAACAAGAAGCTGAATCCGTTCCATTGGCTATACTCTCCAGGTGTCTAGTAATCCTTCTGGCTGGGGTCGAGGTAGACCGAGACGGCGCCCTGGGCAGTGCAGATGGTAGATCCAAGAGGACCGCCGTGGCAGTAGGTCGGCACATCGCGCGATCCAGAAGAGCCGCTCCTGTCATGCATGTTAGCGACAACCCATCTTCCAGGTCTCTTTGAAGGCAACTTACGCGACACCCCAGCGGTGGAAGAGGCGGACCGCCCAGGTCTCGGCGGTGCCCTTCACGAGAGCGAAGCTGTACTTGCTGTCGCCACAGGCGTACTTCTCGCCAAGAACGACAACCCCAGTCTTGGAGCACAGGAGGTTGTCGGCGTCGTCGGACGTCACGGAGGTGATGTGCAGACCGACGGAGTCGACCGCTCCGCTGGTCTGGTGGCGGGCACTGAAGTCGTTGATGACAACCGTCTCGGTGAGGTCGGCGTTGGCCTGGGGGGCAGGGGCGGCGTTGACGCCGGTGCTGAGGAGGGCAGCGATGGTGGCGATAGTGAAGCGCATTGTGATAATTTGTGGTGAAGGAAGGTGGTGAAAAGGTAGGGTAGGGTGTGCGAAGGAAGTTGATGTTCAAGGTCGTTTTGTGTTTTAGAGGTAGTGTTGGAAGTTGGAAGCTTGAGTTGTGTTGCTCTGGATGGAAAGTAGAAGGCAGAGGGGGTTTGAGTCCCGTTTTATCCTTTTCAAGACGCCATAGCATCCCTTCGCCTCTGTGGACATCTATGTCATCTCAGAATACACACTTCGTGAGCCTTTCGATTCCATCACAAGACGTCAACCGGAGTTCGCGATGCAGGTGGAGCCAGCTTCTGGACCTAGTTGCCTAGCGGCTGTCAACCCGGGACTAACACGAATGGCTTCATCAGGGTGCTTATTAACGAGAGACGTCCTCGTATTGAGACCGTTGCCCTAGACCCGCCGCCCTGTGGCTCTAGATCACCGCATTCGGGCTACGTGCTCCGCGTTTCCGCTACGGGACTTGCCTCCCGCCCGTATTCTAAATCGGGATTCGATAGAGATCGCGGGCTTAGGGATTATAAACGGTCAACACCTAAAGATGTATGTATGAAATCTTCTAAGATTATCCCGCCCGTGTCTTAATGCTGAGAAATCACGATTTATATATATGAAATTACATATGTAGATTAGAACTTTTAAGACAGATGTTGCGCCTGCGCCGGGTTATTTAGAGATCTGAATCTTAAATATATTAACCCCAAAACTTATGGGATTTATAAGATCTTTGTAGGAGCGTTATAGAATAACAATACGTTATTCTAACTTATATCTATAAGTAGATATTCCTACTAGGACTAGTGTAGAGAGTATTTTAATATGTAAAACTATAAAGTAGGGTGGTTATAGTAAAGTTAATGTTACTATAGGGTAAAGGGTTACTTACTTATAATAACTATAATAAGTTAGTTTAAAACTACTTTTATATAGTATACCTATTACTTCCCCTATTATTATAGCTAGCTTTTTAATAGTAAGGTTTGTGTTAATAGAAGCTAAGGCTTAACGCTATGAATAGTACTATAGGGTACTAAAGGGATCCTAGGGTTTAAAGTATATAGGTGATTAGTTTAAGTGTTTAATAAGAGGGTTATAGTAGTTACTACTAAAGGGCTAAAAGTATTTAAAGATTAATATAAGGTTAATAGTTAAAGAACTATAGGAGGGAGGACTTAAGGGTACTTAAGTCCTATTTATATATAAGTCCTATTTCTATAAATATATCCCTTTATTTTTAAAACTAATATTAAGTATATTAATTTATTACTATAAACTACCTTTAGTATTATTAGTCCTACCTTAGAACTACTTATTGTGTATTAGTCCTATTTATTATTACATAACTTATATCCTAGTTCTTTTGTTCTATAGTATATTATACTAATATAAACTAACGTTGCCTATTTAACTACTAAGCCCCCTATAGGGTCACTATTAAAGGTCTATTAACTAACGGGTTATAATACCTATAAAGTAGAATTTAAAGTTATATACTTTAATTCTTTAGTAAAGTTTTATAGTTATAGTATTATATAGAGTAGCTATAATATAGCTTTATATAGTAATATACTTATATAAAACGTAGTACTTATATTTATTATTTATTTATTTAGCCTTAGCTACTATAGACTTTAATAAAATAAACTTTTTTTATATAACTTTATATATATATATACTTTACTATAGTTATAAGTTTAATTTTAACTTAACTAAAATGCTTTTAAAACTACTATATGTATAAAAGAATACTTAAACTTATTTTTATACTTAAATTATTTTATATATTTATTTATTAATAACCTTTTTAACTATATTTATTATTTATACTATTAAAGTTATTTTTAAAAGTCTTAATAAATAAATTAAATAGTATGCTACTTTTAAATATTTTATAAAAAACTAAAGTATTTAGTATTAAATTAATTTTGATAGTTTTATTAATTACTTTAATATTAACCCCCTCTAAAGTAACTAATAGCCTATAGACTATATACTCTAAGGAATAGCTATTTAACTACCTACTTTATTAACCTTTTTTATTATTAATTAGTAATAATAAATAGTACTTAAATTTACTTACTATAATATAGCTTTTATAGATTTAAAGTAATAAGTATTTTTAATTAATTTTAAAGTAAACTACTAATTATACTATTAATACTACTAAAACTACTAATATCTTTTATATACTTTCTATATACTTAACTATTTAAAAAACTATTCTTTTAAGCTTATTAAACTTAAACTAAACTAAACTATTCCTTTTCTTAACTATACTATAGCTAGTTAACTTAATTAACTTAATTAAACTACTTTTTTCTATACTTATTAATAAACGTTTTAATATTTAAGCTTTATTAAATATACTAGTGTTTTATAAACTCTAGAGGATCTATAGTTATTATTACTACCTCTATTACTTATTTAAAATAGTATTAGCTATTTTTTAAAAATAGTAAGTTTAAAATCTAACTTAGTATTAATATAAAGGTATTCCTTGTGTAACGTTAGTAGGAATGCCTTATAGGTGTTGTGGGCAGTAGTACTAGTATAAGGTGCTAGAACTAGTAGATCTTTTGGTCTTTATTAACTTAATTAGCACTACCCCTAATAGCTTTATAATGTTTTAGTACTTTATAGGTCTCTTAATAATACAGAAGTTAAGGGTTTAATTCCTACTCTAGTTACTTATATTAGACTTATAAGGACTATTATATAATACGTACGTAACGCTAGTACAGTTACGTAATAGAGCCTTAGGGGTTTACAGTACCTATACTACCTTAACGTCCTAAGTATTATAGGGCGTAATATACTAAGGGGGGGAATAGTATAAAGGTATTACTTATGTAATATTAGTAGAAATGCCTTATAGGTATTATAGGTAGTAGTACTAGTATTATTTAAACTAGGAACGTTTAAGTTTTAAAATATATTACTATATATTACTATAAAATAAAAAAAAACTATACTCTTTAAATTACTATTAATAACTAAAAAATAGTAATAACTAGTGTTTTTTTAATTACTATTAGTAACTAAAAAATGGTAATAGTCTATACTCTTTTAATTACTATTAGTAACTAAAAGATAGTAATAGCCTATGCTCTTTTAATTACTATTAGTAACTAAAAAATAGTAAGGGCCTATACTCTTTTAATTACTATTAGTAACTAAAAAATAGTAATAGCCCGTACTCTTTTAATTACTATTAATAACTAAAAAATAGTAAGGGTCTATACTCTTTTAATTACTATTAGTAACTAAAAGACCCCTTTTATTTACTCTTTATTTAACTATTAGACCTAACCTTACCTACTACTTCTCTAATCCTCCTACTTCCTATAAATACCTCTATAGGCAATTTTATTATACTATCCTTTTCTTTTTTATCCCTTATCTACTCTATAGTTTATATTATTTTAAGCTTATAACTATATAAAATCCTATTTATAATATTCTTTTATATATTATAATATAAGTTTTTTAGTAGTAGTACTCTTTTTACTAATATATAATAAATTAACTTTATCTTCTTCCTTTTTATAAATCCAAACTAACTACCCTTACTCCCCCCCTTTAACTATTTATACTATAATTTAATATTTTTTAGTAAAAATACTAAAACTCCTAAACCTAATACTTTAACTAGTATACTTAGCATAGTAAACTAGTAAATAGTATTTATAAACCTTTTACTATTACCTAAACTAAGCTTCTTTATAAAATAAGTTACTAAATAGCTATTTAACCCCTTTCTCTACTCTATTATTAATCCTTTTTTTTTTAAAAACTCCTATAACTTTAATATTTCTATCCTATTTTTATAAAACTCCGTTAGTTCTATCTAACCCTTTTATAAGTTATACTACTAAATATATATTTATATTTAAAAAGCTACTATCTATATACTTACTACCTTATCTATAACAAAACTCTATTATATAATAAAAAATACTAACTATAAACTTTAAGTCCTTTTAAACTTATTTATAAGTACCCTAACCTTAAGTACTATACTACTTAAGTATAAGCTTTTTTTATAATTATACTTAGTTAATAAGTTATAAAGTTAGTATTTAAATACTTCTTTAAATATACAGTAAAAAATAAGCTCCTTAATATAATAGTAGTTATCCTTCTGTATTTTTAACCTATTATTTACCTTTAACTCCTCTATAATACCCTATAATACTATCTAAGAATCTAGTAATGTATATAATATATCCTCCTTTTCTATATAAGTCTTTAAAGTCTTTAGTATTTTTATAAAGTGCGAACCCCTTTACCCTTATAAAGTAAACCTTTTCTACTATAAAAAAAATTAACTTAAAAGTTTAGCTTTAGTATTTAGTATTTCTAAAATACTTATATTAGCCCTAAGTTCTTTATCTATATCCCTATTATTATTATCTTACTAACTTAATATTATTTTATTTTATATAACTAAGTTACCTATACTATTTTTATTAAAATTTACCTTTATTTTATTATTTTATAGTTTCTTTTTTTAACTAAATTAGTATTATTAAGAGTTACTTATTTAAAATCTTAAGTATTATTTTAATAACTATTTAATAACTCACCTTAGCCTTTTACTACTAACGCCTCTACTTACCTATCTAAGTTCCTATTATTAGTATACTAAGTAATATAAACTAAATAATAACTTATAAATAGTACTTTATCTACAACTAAAACTTTTTAATACTTCTACTAACTTTATAATATATATAGTATAAACGTTTTTTTTTTATTATTATTTTAAGTTATACTTAATTATATATATAAACTACTAAAAAATCTTTTTATTATTTTATACTCCTAATACTTTATAACTCTTAAGTAAATCCTTTTATATTAAATATTATATTAATATTTTTTATAATTACTTCTTTAGTAAACTATTAGTAAAGTATACCCCCCCCTCCCTAATAGTATTTTTAAATTAAATTCTTTTTCCCTTCCTTAGTAATATTGTTACTATAAAATAAAATAAGTATAATTAAACTAAAATTTTAATACTAAAAGTA
Source organism: Colletotrichum brevisporum (assembly GCA_030770045.1). Classification (NCBI taxonomy): domain Eukaryota; kingdom Fungi; phylum Ascomycota; class Sordariomycetes; order Glomerellales; family Glomerellaceae; genus Colletotrichum; species Colletotrichum brevisporum. Next base: position 1,654,080 of record JAUGSI010000011.1, read on the forward strand.
AATAAATAAAAATATAAAAACCTAAATCACTAATTAATTAAAATTTATAAAATTAAATACATACTATATTTATAAATCTCAAATCCCCTTTAAACCCTACTAACCCCCTAAAGAATATAAAAAATAACTACTATTTAAAATACTAATATTTAAAACTAATAATATCTTATAACTAAACTAATAAATAATAAAGAATATAAATATTACACTATACTACTAACACTTAAACTAAGAACTACTATATACCTTATTAAAATAAAACAGTATTAGTTAAAACACACTATACTTTTTAGGTCCTAGTCTAGATTTTAACTAAAATAAACCCTTATTTTTATATAATAGTAGAATTTAAAAAAAGCTAATTAAATACTTACTAAGTTAAACTTAAGGATAAAGTATAAAGGAGTTAATAGTAAATTATAAAAATAAAGTAATTTATAGTACAGCGCATACTACTATTTTTAGGTATTAATAAAATAAAATAAAAGAAAAAAAAATTAAATATATATAAAAATAAGTATCCTAACTTTAAAACGTTCTATAAAACAAAAGTTTTATACCTTATTTATAATTAAATAACTTAATATAAACAATAATATACCAAGTTAACTAGAAATAGCACATCCTAGTCCTTCTTTAAACAACTAGACTTACCTAAAATCTATCTATTAAAGCCTCTACTTACTATTAAAAAAAATAATTTACTTAACAGTATTAAAACAAATAGTAATACATAATTAATTTCTAATTTAAATAAAAAGGATAATAATAACTTAACTAATAACAACTAACTTTTAACTATTACACCTTCTATTATTATTACTAATCTAAAAAATATATTTACTTATATTAAATAATAAATAATAACTAATTAAATTAATAACCTACTCTTAAGTAACTAAAACCACTTTACTTAACACATTACTACTATTACTTACTTTAGCTTTATATCATATAACCACTACTTTATACTAAAGAAACGCTATTAACTAACCTCTAGCTAATAAAGCTCTACTCTAGGCCAAAATAGTTATTACAAACTAAATAGTATTTATACCTAAATAGATATTTATAAAAAATAAAAAAAAGAACTTTTTAAATTTTAATTTATATTATTAAAAAAACCTTACTCTACTTTATAAAAAATACCTTTTTTATACACTACTCCTAAAAGCTAATATTCTTTATAGTATAAAATTAATATTAAACTTTATTAATATACCCCCTAATTTATAAATATCCCTTAATATTAACTATAACTAAGCTACCTAAATCTACTATATAAAGTTTAATACTAATAACTTCTTAAATATTGTTTTAAATATTAATAATTTTAATAATATAATTAACTACACACTTTTTTACTAACTTACACATAAACTACTCTTAAATATCTACATTATATACCTAATTACAAACCTATAAATAAAAGCATAAAATAATATTACCCTTTATAAAATACTCTATACCTACTTTAAAACTATTTAATTACAAATAATATATATCTTTTTCCCTAGCCTTTATTAAGCTACTAGGTTTTATATAAACTTATAAAATAGTACTATATAACTAATAAATAATAAATACTATATATTTTATAATTAAATTATAAGTCAAAGTATCTATAATAACTTCCCTAAGTTAATAATAGACTATATTAAAATTATATACTACACTATTCTTAATAAAGCTAAGTTCTTAAGTAACCTAACTATACATTATATACTACTCTTATTTAACTTTTTTTTCCTATTCTTTTAATTATATAAACTTAGTACTAAAATCTATAATAATATAAATAATATTCTATATAACCTAAAAACTAATAAAGTAAATAATACTAAAACTAGTATTTTAATAATAAAAAACTTCTTTTTTCTTATTAATATAAAAAACACTAAAGTTTAGTATAAAGGTATAAACAATATAAAATTATATTTTACTAACTTTTAAAGTACTTAAAGTAAAATTATTAATAAGGCCCTTAACCTACTAAACTAACTTATAAATAATAGCCTATAACTTCTAAACCTAGTAGTAAAATAGTTACTTAGTATTTATATAAATACTACTATCCTCTTTACTTATATCTACTACTAAGTTAATATACTAAAATTCCTTTATAATAAAGTAAAAGCAGCCCTCTTTAAAAGAAATACTTCTATAAAGCTAAATACACTTAAAAAGCTAAATACTAAAAACCCCTAATAAACTAAAATCTCTAAAAGCCTCTACTACTTCTATAATATTAATTTTCTCTAAAATACTATTAGTATAATAATAGAGTCTATATTATTAATCCACAAACTTAAACTCTATTACTTTTAAAGTTATACTATTAATAAAAAAGTTATAAATACTATTAATAAAAAGCTATATACTAAAAATAAATTACTCTATAGTAGCTACACTAATAGTATACTAATTAAAATACTATTTAAGTTATTAAAAAAATTATATTTTATAAAAAGTTTAATTAACTTTTTAATAAGTCCTATAAATCTTTTTTTAATTTAATTAAATTTAATAAAAAATAGTATTTTTTATAATAAGTAGAGTAGTAGTACTCTAGCCACTTAACTAAATTAATTACCTTATATAACTAAAAGTAACTTAAATACTTAGCCTTTATAAAGGCTATCCTAAAGCTACTCCCTAACAGGCCCTTTTATAAACTACTACCTATTAATAACTATACTTTTTTTTATATCCTATCCTAAATATACTAGCCCTTTATTTACTACTCTATTATATTCTAAAAATACATTATAAACCTCATTATAATCTACCACTAACACAAAATAACACCACTAACTACTATACTCCTTTATACTATAATAATTACCCTTATAAAGTCCTTTATTAACTTAATTAACCTACACTTCCACTATATACTATTTAGCCCCTATTAAATTAACAATAAACTAAAAGTAATACTAGTTAATAATACTAGTAGTATAAAAACTAATAAAGTAGTAAAAAAAAAAAAAGACCTAAAGCTCTAATTTACTATTAATAAGTATAGTTTTAGATTCCTCCTTTAAGACCTTATTAGCTAGTAAGCCCTTTATATATATAAGTTTATAATATATAACTTTAGTATTCTAAAACTATAAATATTAATTAGTAAAAAAAAGTTTATACTAACTAAAAACACCCCTAACAACTTATTCTCCTACCTAATAAACCTTATAAAAACAATAAGTAAAAGTACTAAAATAAAAGTTATCCTTACTACCACCTCCTACCTTATCCTCTAGTAGTACTAGAAAACTACCCTTAAAAGTATAATCTATAAAAATAAACTAGTTTTATAATAAATAAAAATTAATAAAAACCAAATTACTTTTATATTCCCTAACTTAAAACATTACATTCAAAAATATAACCAAACCACTATTAAGTCTAAATCTAACTAGTTAAAGTAAAGAACCCTTAATAACCTCTAGTACTTTACTTAAAAAGACTTACTACACAATCTATCCCTTAGCTCCTTATATAAACAAGCCTAAACGTTATTTAAAAACTAAAATTAGTAACGTTTTGAGTATAATATATATACTACTATTAGTAAATATATTAAGAGCAGGCACTAAAATAGCTCAAACTCACTTTTATCCTTTAAAAAAAATATAAACACTTATGTTTTTACTACTATACTACTTTCCTATATCTATCTAAAAATAACAGCTTCTTAAAGCTAAGTAACACTCTACTTTTAAAAACTCTTCTTAATACAGTTTTTAACACTAAAAATAACCTTAAGTTAAGTCTTAAACTAAAGGAGCTAAGTAAAAAAACCATACCCCTAATTCTATTTAAATACTATAATATTTAATTAGTAAAAGACATCTAGCGTTTAGTTAATAAAATAAAATAAAAAACATAATTCTATTAATACTTATTTTACATCTTTTATAATATAAACTAGCTATAAATATTAATTACTAACTTACTCCTAATTAATTATTTACTTTTAAACCTAATATCCTTTTATAATAAAAGTACTACTTTAATAAAATCTAAAGGGATATATTATAATACTATCCCAACCTTACTTTTTATAGCTATATAATTAAGACTCTATTCTAGTAAAAAAGCTACTCTACTTAGTAATACTAATATAATACTTAAATACACTCCCTTCTATATAATTCTATATATTCCCTATCCCTTATAGAACTTCTCTTATAGGCCAGAAACCCCCTACTACCCAGGCCTAGAGTAACTATAAATCCATACCTAATAATAACACTACTAAAGGCTAAACTACTATAGTAGCCTAATAAATAACAATAACAAAGGCCTATTCTAAGTATACTAAAATAGTTTAGGTCCTAATAAAACTAAATACTATTTATAAAACCTAGTTCTATATTAACTCTACTTATCTTAAAGATACTATCTAAAATACTAAATAAGCTATAGTACTTAAATAAAAAATAAAAGTAACTACTAATATAAACCCTATACTAATATAAAATAAAAGCCTTATTAAATAAGTAAATCTATAATAGAAATATAAGTCCTAAAAATATATATAATATTTTATAAAAAAAGGTAAATAACCCTAGTCCCCTATTTACTATACTACATAAATAAAAATAGCCTAATAAATAAAGCCCAAAAAAATACTAAATTAATAAACAACCAAAACACTAATAAAACAATAAGCTATTTAAAATTTATAAAGGTCCCTAAATAATAAGCTATTAAACTAATATTCCCCTAATAATAACTCCTAAAAGGTAATCCTACTTAACTATCCCTAATTTATACTAAATAATATCTTTATAAAACTATTAATATAACTACCCATAACCTATCTAGTATTATACTAATATAAATAAAGCTATAATTAAAAACTAAACCTACTTACTTATATAGTTATAATAACTTATTTAATATTATATATAAATAAAAAGTTAAACTAACTAATAACTATCTAATTATTTTTTTTTTTATACTATTATATCCTAATTTAAAATATAACAAAGTATTTAGTATAAAATTTAAATAAACTTAAATACTACCCTATATCTTTAGTAAACTAAAAACTTTACCCCTAACTACTATAAAAACTAAACCTCTTAAGTAATTTATTAACTAATAACCTATATACTTATTATAAGTATTACTTATATTAGTAGTACTATAAAGTTAACTAAATTACTTTAGTATAGTCCACCTAGGCACTTAACTATACATTACCTTAGTAATTAGCCTATACTATAGTAAGTAGCCTAACTATATAGTGTATTATACTAACTAATAAGTATAAACTCTACTTAAGTACTAACCTACCTAAAGTTTAACTACTAATCCACTACTTTTAAGTCTAACTTACACAAATTAACCTCACCTTTACTATAAACCAATTAATTACCTATTATTTATAATAACTATATATACTAATAACACCTAATAAAAAACTAAAACAATTACTTATCCCTTCTCTACCCCTATATTATTTAAACCACAACATATTACCCAGCTCCCTTTATTAATCTACCTACTAAAACCGTCTACTACTAATATAAAGTTATAAATAATATAAATATTTACTACTATTTCTCTATATATAATACCCTAATATTATTTAAAATTTATAAAGTAATTAATTCACAACTATAGCCTTCCTACTATATTTACCTAACTAAAAACCTACTTAATTTACTAAGCTATTTAAAATTTATAAAGTACTCTAAGTATCTACTAAAAATAATTAAATCTACTAGTATATAGACCACTAAAGCACTCTATATAAAAAAATCTTTTTAGTACTAACTTTAAGACTTTAATATCTATAATACTAACTATAAGTTTATACTTATATTTATAAATCCGCATAACTAACCCTTATTTTTAAAACTTTATAAATCTTAAATATACCTCCCCTTTTCCTTTTCCCCCCTTCTTTTAGAGTTTATAAATTTTAATACTACTTCCCCTATCTACTTATAAACTAAAAATCCCGTATTATATAAAGTACTAAAAAATAATAACTACTTTTATTTATAAACTAGTATATTTATATTACTCTTACTTTAATAAAACCCCTTATACTAACTAATAAGCTTTACTAATATCTATTTATAAATCTTAATTATATATTTTAATTTAACCTTTAAACTTTTATTATACCTCGCACTATATACTTAAGTAGTAAAATAAAAATAATAGTTAAGGCTATACTAAAGCTATTTAAAAAGTTACTAAAAAAGCTATAAGCTCTGTATTATTTAATAAATCTAGTAAGTTTAATAAGAATAAACTAAACCCCTTTAACTTACTACCTCATTTTTAAAATAATAATAATAACCTATTTAAAAATAAGTAAAACGAATCTAAACCCGCGCCTATTAACGTAGCTATTAAAACCACTTTACCTACTAATAGTATTATATAATAGCCTAGTATAATAAAGTTTATTATAAAAAAGTAAATAAAGTAATATAAATACTTAAGTTATAGTTACTTATTTATAATTAATAACTACCCCTTTTAACTATTAGTTAAAAAAAAAAGTAAAAGTTACTAGTAAAATTAATAAGGATAAAGTCTTTAATATAAGTAAAACTAAATAGTAATAAGGTATACCCCTCTTTATTAAAATTAACTAGTAATACTTAATACCCTAAAAGCTATTTAAATACTATATCTACTTACTATTTAGTATCTTAAGTAGAAAACAAAACAAACTTATTACTACGTACTATAATAAAAAAAAAGTACTAAGCTTTATTTTAATAGTATTTATATTTTTATAAAACTAAAAACATTAAAAGTATACTAAAATAGCTTTTTTATTCCTTACTTTAGTTTTAAAACTACTAATAAGTTTATAACTTAGATTAACCTAAATAGTAAGTTACTTAGGTACTTATTTAAAATTTATAAAAGCTAGCCCTAGTACCCCTTTATAAATCTTAAACCTATCCCTAACCCCCTACTAATACCTATAAAAACCTTTTATATCCTTAAGTTGTTTTTAAAAGCATTCTTTACGCTTAAGCCTAATAAGTTAATTATTAAAAAAAAACTATAGTTAAAACTAAGTCTACTTTAAAAATAATAAAAACTAGTAAAAGTAGTTATAATACTAAGGCCCTAAAGTTTACTAAAATAGTTCTTAATTCTAATAACTCTAACGCTAATAACACCCCTACTAACCTAGTAGTTAATAAACCTAAAATACCGTTTAAAAAAGCACTAGTATAATCTAAAATTAAAAACTTTCTTAAGTTACTTAATATAAAACACAAATTCCTATAGAAATAACTTAAGAACTAATACCTATTCTTTATTTTAAAGATTAATAAAAGAATTTACTTACTTAAACTTATTAAATAGTTTAAGTATAGTAATATTTACTAATAAAAAACGTTTATACTTATAGTATATATACTTCTTTAATACTTCTTTAATATCTTTACTAAGTATAATAAAAGTATAGCTAGTAAGTACTTGAAAAAAAATAAGTCTTTATTATAAGTTATTTAAATAAGAATTAGTATTACACTATACTTACTATTTCTAAAATTATTTATTACTATAAAGTAAATTTAAGTATATAGACTAACTACTTTTATAATAAAAGTATTAAATAAACTAAAATATTTAATTCTAAAATTATAGAAAAGTTTAAAGTTAGTAAGAGTTAGTTAAATAACTATACTATTACTAAAGCCGTAGTTAATCTAAAAGAGTCTATAGAATTTATATAATACTATTTAAATATTAAGTTTAATAAAAATACTACTAAAAAGAAAAATACTATACGAAATTTATAAGTATACTAATAGTTTATTTTAAAAAAAATAAAAAAGTTATTAAGTTATACACATCTATTTAAAAAAATAGTATAAGTAAAAATAATACTAAAATCCTCTACAATAATATTATAAATAATAAACTATATAAAACCTATACCCAGTTCTAACTACTATTAAAGCCTACTTTTAATAAAGTTCTTAAAATAAAATACTTAACTTTAAGCATAAAAAAAAAAGCCTAACTAATATTACTAAATAAAAGTCCTTTATATATATTAATAAACTACTAAATACTAGGCTTATAAACTTCATCTATATATACTTTATTACCTAATCTATTACTAATAATAACAACTAACTTAGTACTATATTATTAAAAATAAAGAATAATACTTAAAGGGGTAATACTACCTTTAATAATAATAATAATAACTCTAAACTTACATAACTCTAAGTATTATACTATTTTCTTAAAAGCACTTTACTTAAAAATAACTATAAACTTACTAAAATCACTAAAAGCTTCTTATACTTAAACAACTTAACTTAAAAGAATTTTATTATTTATCTTAATTAAAACTTAAAACTCCTACCCCACTAAATCATTAGTAAGTACAAACTCACCCTAACTATAACTTATTTAAGATTTACAAAATAACCCATACTATACCCTTTATAAATCTTAAATACCCTACTTACCCCTAAACTTTATAAATCTTAACTATACTTTCCTTTACTATTAAACTTTATAAATCCTAATTATACCTTACTTTACTTTTAAACTTTATAAATCTTAACTATACTTTTCTATTAGTTTATTACTAACCTTACTATAAATACCTTTTAAATTACTATAAAATCCCTATTCTACCTATCCCATAGTAGTATTATTATAAATAAATATAGTATTAAAAAAACCTATACTATCCTTATTACTATTTATAAAGTAATTACACAATATATTACTACTAATACTAATAACCCTAAAACTAAATATTAACCTACTATCTTTCTTTACTTAGTATTAATATTAAACTAGACCTTTAAAGACCTTATAACGTACTATAAAAACTAATTCTAACTTTATATTTAGTACTATAAATCCAAAACTACTCTATTAAATTATAGCTTATATACTATTAATAAAAGAAATAGCCTAAAGTTCTTTATACTTAAGGTCTATAAAAACCCCTATAACCCTAAAAACACTAAATATATTATCCTAATAACCTATTTAACTATAACCTACTACTTAACTAAAAACTATAAAACTATCTACGTTACTAGTAATAGTACTAAAATTAATAAAATAAAAAAGGTAGATAGTACGCAAGACTTAACAGATACTACTAAGTTATAAGCATTATTATAAATAAAAATAGAGTTTAATATACTATCTTAGTTTAAATTCTTTACTAGAATTTATAATAAAAGCTATACCCTTAAAAACCCCCTATTACTTTTATAGTAGGTTTTCTTCTACTTAAACACACACATTACCTAGTACATCACAGTAACTCTAATAATATTAAATATAAAAAACGTCTAAAGCTACTTTTTATAACTTTAAAAACCCGCCTTTATATTTAAAATATTAAACTTTAGTTTTATAAATAAAATAACTATTATTTATATACTATACTATATTAAAGCCTTTAGAAACTAAAACTATAAAATACTTTTTAACCTTAGTATCCCTTTTAAATAACTCCTCTTCCCTAATAAAGTAGATATAGCCTATAAATAATTATTAAGTAACCTACAAAAAAAGTTAAACTTTACTAAAAAAAACAAACTTACCCGCGCTAAGTACTAAACTACTATACAAAAGGACGAACCTATTTACCTCCTTAACCTATATAACTTTAAAACCCTTAATTAATATTTTTAATAAAATATTTAGTTTACTTTAACTATACTTAAAGCCGTTTTTAAAAAAGTTTAAATTTAATATAGGATATTAACGCCTATAAAACTCCCTAACAAAATAATAACCTTCCCTAAAAAAAGCATACTAATAATCAAAATCTAAACAATTAAGTTAAAAGTAAACCCTTTAGTATTACCTACCCTAATAACTAAAATTAATAAAAATAGTTAAAAGCTAATACTACCTCCTAATAAGGGTATTAAGCCCTATAAAAGAGAAAAAAGCACTATTAACAAAAGCAATAAGCCTAAAATTAATTAAACTATAATATAAAACACTACTTTAATCTCTACTAATACCTACTATTCTAAACTAATAAATATAAATACTTATATTAATAAAGCTATTATTAACTAGTCCACTACTAATAAGTTATTTACTCTAAAAAGCACCCATACTTACTATACCGCCTAAGTCCTTACTACTAAAAACAAAAAAAAAAAGCAAAAAAAAGTACAATAAAAAAATAAACCCTAAACCTAACTAAAGTAACTTCTCTAGTACTAAAAAGAGCACCTCAAAACTAAAAGAGTTAAAAAAGTCTAAAAACCTATATACTATAACTAAAGTTAAAAAGATAAATAAAGTATATATAAAAAATAATACCCTTAGCCTCTAGTAGTATTTCTTTATAACCCATAACTATCTATTCTTTATATACCCTATAAACCCTTTTAAACTCCTCTACTTCTATATTTAGTTTAATTTAAAAATTTTCTATACTCTATAAAAAGTAATAAAACTAAAAAAACTTAAATTAAAACTCTTTATATACTATAATAACCCCTTTACTAGCTTATAAGTAAACTAACTTTAATATATTTAAAATTTATAAACTTATATAATTCCTAAGTTTATAAATTTTAAATAAACCCTTAGTTATATAACTAACTAAATACTAAACTAATAAACACAATCCTTACTATAACTAGCTTAAACACACACTACCTATACTCTAAACTCTTTTAAAATAACTATAACAAAGTAATTAGCAACTTTAACAACCCTAACGTCCCTATAAACATCATAATCGTATTACTTATACTAAGTACCTATAGTATTACCTACTATAAGTACTATAATAATAGTATTATTATAAAAATTACTACTAACTAAACTATCTAAATACAAAGCCTTAAATAAACCTAGTATATTAATTAAACTAAAAAAGTCTAATAAACTATTTTATAAACTTAAAATATATTTAACTTTTAATTAAAAATATATAATTTTAAAAACTCTATTAACTCTATTAAAGTAAAGGCTAATTTTAACTAGTGTATTTATAGTAACATCTACACTATTTATATATAAAAACTAGCCCGCATAACTATTAGGACTAAATATAACTACTACCCCCGTAACTTTATTAACTAGTAGTACTTTACCTACTTACTAATCTACCTTAAGGGTTTATTCTACTTAAAACTTATATAATATATTATCCTTTACCCTACTAAAGCCCCCTAAGTTACTAAAGAGTATATTAAAAAACTAGCTTTACAATAGTAAAAGGGCAATAGCTTAGTTATAAATAAAATATTTAACTTAAAAACACCTATTATGTTTAACTATAGAACTAAACTTAAAAACTTTATTTATACTACCCCTAATAAAAATAAGCCTAGATTAGGCAAATAAAAGTAATACAGTACTAGTAATAATAACCTAAGTACCCCTAAAAAGCCCTATATAAGCTCTAGTAAGTATAACATTAACACATTATTTATAAAAAAGGAACAAAACACAAAATTCTATAACCTTTACTAACTATCATAATAAATAAAAAGTAATACAACGCTACTAAGTATAAATATTAGTATAGTAAATAAAAGGTATTTTAATATTAAGTAGACTTAAATTAAAGGTTAGTAACTCTAGACTTATATTTAAATAAATAGTAAAAATATTAAATTAACTTAAAAATAATAAAAAAAAAACCTAAAAAACCTAAAACCTAAAAAGGCCCTATTAAAAGTAACTAACAATTCTAGCCTATAATTAAGGTTTATAAACGTTAATAATAACTCTAAGTTACTAAATTATAAATCTTAAATACTACCTATCTACCTATACTATTTACTATAACTAATAGCTGTAATATAGATTTAAAATTTATAAATACTAATAATACTTTTTCCTAGTAGTTTATAAATTTTAAATACCCCCCTCCCCCCTAGTATATCCTTTCTTAGTAAAGTTTAGAATAACTTATAGTAAAGTTATAAAAGTTAAATACTAATTTAAAAGTAATTACTTTATATAACTTATAATAATAGTAATAACTTATAATAATAATAATAACCTATAATAAAGATAGTAACCTATAATAATAGTAATAACTTATATTAATAGTGTAGATTCCTATTAGTACTAATAACTTATAAATATAATATACTTATAACTCTAATTAACTATATACACTAAGTAAGAATAATAACTATTATTTAATAACTATAATACTAGTAATAAAAATTATTTTAATAATAAGGGACTACGCTCTATTTACAAAACTATTAAAAAGTAAAACTCCTCTATATAACTACACAATTAACACCTCTATTAACGCCCCTTTCTATTTAGTAATTTATACTTAACTAGCCCTTTTTTATTTATATTACTAAATTATAATATTCTATATTATTTTTATAAAGTATATTATAAATTAATATAGTAAATTCTAGTCTATTATTTAACTACTTAAGTATATCATAAAGCCTTTTTTATATACCTCTATTTTATCTACTTAAAATATACAAATACTAAATTAACCTAATTTACCTATTACTATTAATACCAATTCATACTAGCCCTTTTTACCCTTAATACTAATACTATCTTTATACTTAAATACTTTTTAACTAACTCCTTAAATACTAATAAAATAGTTTATAATTAAAATACTATACTTAGTACAGTACTTACTTTTATAAACGTAAAAAAGCTAAATAACCTTTTACTCTACCTTTATTATACTATAGTAATACTTAAAGTAGGTATTAAAAATAATACTACTAATATTAATAACTTAACTAATAAACCCTAAAATAATAATACCCTTATAGTTACAGCTAATAGTATAAATAAAGAATATACTATCATTTATATAATAACCCATAATAATTAATATCTAGTCTTAGTTACTATTTATACTATTCTACTTATTAATTATTTATTTAAAAAAAACTATAAATAAAAATAATAAATTTATAATTATTAAAGTTCTATTATAAATAAATATATAAAACTTAATAAAAGTTACGTATAAGTATTATTTACCTCTAGTTTACTTATATTAACTACTACTATAAGTATAAAAGTACACTCTTACCTTAAAGTATACAGCACTGCGTTACTTAGTAATAAAAGTATCACTCTTATTAATTAACCTATTACTAGTAGTGCTTAAATTATAATAGTTACTATTAATTTTAAACTTAGTATAGTTCTTAACTAAAAAGCCCTTTCTAGACTTATATAACGCCTTTACCTTTAAAGTAAACTAAGCCTTAAAAATCTCCTTAAAATTACTATTAAAATCTATACTACTATTACTCTTACTATTTTTAATAGTAATAAGGGTTTTAAAGCTATTACCACGTCCTTTAGTAGTAAAGTTTAGTTGTTTAGTAAAGTTAAAGACCCTAGTATCTCTAACTAAAAACTCTAAATAAAAAGAATAGTACTACTTTACTTAACTCCTTATAGTAAAGTTATATATTAACTTATTTAGTTTATTACCCTTAATAAAAAAGTTTTTAATTAATAATAGCTAAGTATATAAAAAAAAAGTATTATATACTCTATCTATACACAGTACTACCTTATTTAAGTAGTAATATTTAAAAGCTCTTCTAAAGGCTTTATTAATATTATTAACTAATAAAAAAGCGTTTATAAAGCTACCACCCTCTATAGAAGTAACTAAGCTAAAAGCGTTCTAAATATTAAATTCTAAAACTTTCGTAAAATCATTAAGTACTATCTACTTTAGTATTAATTTAAATACTACTATAAAAGTAAATAAAAAAGTAGAGGTATTACTTATAGTAACTATTAACTTATATTTAATTAGTAATTCCGTTTTTAATAACCTTAGTAATATTTATTTATACTAAAAGGTTGTATTTACTAGTAAATATAGAAGTAGAAAGAAGTTAAAAATAAAGTCTAGTTATTATAAAACGTAGTAATATTAAAAAAAAGTTAAGTTACTACAAAATATAATAAATATAAATAAGTTTATTATTATTTCTCTATAGTAGCCTAGGTCGCATAGGCTTTTTTAAAATAAAAGGTAAAAAAACTTTTACTTAGTTATAAAAAAAATAAAAAGTATAATATTTTTACTAAGTTCTTAAATAAACAAAAAGTACACCTTTTATTTTTTTTTATTATTATATAAACAAAAAGAGCAATTCTCCCTAATTAGTTACAAAAACAGTAAGCATAAAACAACTAATTTACTTAAAATAAAAATAGTATATAATTATAATTATAGTATAATATAGAGTTAAATATAGTACTTACTTAAGCTAAAAATAATAAAGTAGTTGGCCTTTTAACTTAATAAGTAGAATAAGAGCTTATAATAAATATACTTATATTAAAACAACTTAAAACTTAGTACAAACCAATACCTATACCTTAGTTATAAAGGGCTATCTAAAAATTCCCCTACTATAAGTACTAAGTATATTAAAAGCGCCTTATATAATTAAGTAAGTAATACTACTTAAATAAACTAAATAAACTACTAAGTCTATACAATCCTACTTTTTTATTAAAAAGTTAATCTTACTACTTAACCCTAACACTAAACTCCTAAATAACCTATAAAATAAGTCACTAACTTTTATTTAAGCTACTATAGCCTATAATAATTAACCTATACTTTAACAAAAACACTAAGTAAATTATATTACAGAAGAATTACTATTACACTAACTTTAATAAAGTCCACTACTACTAACTAAACTAAAATAATAATAGTTATTATACTAATAAATAATATATACTAATAGACTTTAAAAAGTTCTATCCTATATTCTAGAAAGTAAATAAGGTCTTTAACAACCTAAAAAACATTAATAAACATAAATACTATATTAAAAAAAGTACTAATATTAATAAAAAACTTAATACACTAAACAAAAAGACTAATCTATCAACCATTACACTTATTATTAAAAAGTAAAATAAGTATATAAAAACACAAACCTTACTATAGTATAAATAATTAACAATAGTTTTATACTATAAAGACAAAAGTAAAGTTAAAATCACTAATAATAACAAAAACAACAAAAATAATAAAAACAACTTAAATATAGTACCCCCTCTAAAGCTAAATAATAAAGTACAACCACAACTAATTACTAAAATAATTCTCTTCTCCTTTATTAAAGTACTTTATTAAAACGCTTAATTTTTTAAAACTATTACTATAAACCTACTTAAAATTAATAAATATATAAAAAAACGCAAAATTAATACTAAAAAAGTAATTTAAGGCCTTACTATATATATAAAAAAACTAAATATAAAGGGGAATAATTAACTTATAATAACCTAGCCTATTATTAAAAAAAAGTAATTTACCTTTCTTAACCCCTAGGCCTAAAGTAAAAGTAAGTGTTTTAAAAAAAAGCAACAACAACTAAACAAAGCACTAGTAGTCTAACCCTTAAGACAGAACCCTTAGTAACTATCCTTAATAAGTACAAATATATAAATAATAATAATCCATTTAATAAGCTACCCCTAAAAATACAAATAACAACCCACAAATTAACTAATAGTAAAGATATACACCTTACTACTAAATAAAATAACTATACTAATTACTTTACTACTTAATTAAAATAAAGGGATTTAAAAACTACTAGAGAATTAAGCATAATCTTTTTAATAGTTAGCTTTATTAATAATAAATAGTTTTTTATTTTCTACTTTAACTATTACTTTACTATTAGTTTTAAGTACTTTATTAAAATACTTTACTAACTAATAATAATATATATTATTCTTAACTTATTATATTACTATTTCCTTTTTTTTAGCCTTAGTATAATTATTAAAAAGTTATTCTTATACTCTTAAGTCATAAAAAAGCCTAACCCAGCTTTAATAGTATAATAAAATACATAAATATAACTAAACTAATAACTAATATAACAACTAATAATAATAATAAATAATTAACTTAACCTATTCCCTACTCCAGTATATACTAATAGAGTTATTACTTAAAAAAACCTAAATAGTATAGTTTAATAGTAAAAGGGCTAGAATGTAATTAAAAAAATAAAAAAAGTTCTAAAATTAACTATCTTCCTTAAAAATTAAAGTAGTATTTAGTTCTAAACTAGTGTTATAAAAAAGCATATTTTAAATATTAGTAAAAAGATCACTAAAAAACACTTATTAAAATTACTAAAAATCACTACTAACAATATTAATAAACCCTCAGTTAAAATAAAAAACAATAACCTAAAAAATTAAAACACTATAATAACTCTAAAAAAGTAACTATACACATAATTAATATTAAAATTAGTATTTTTTACTATTAGTATTATTATTTAAAGTTAGTATTACTTTAGTCTTTACCTTAAATTACGTTCTTTACTTCTTACTTTAAATTACCCTTACTTATACCTATTTTAATAAAATAAACTTCTCTTTAATTACTTTAATTAATACATTTATATTCTAAATTCTTTTAGAATTTATAAATATATACCTTTAACTCTACCTTAAAAAAAAATATACACCTTTATAAATCTTAAAACACAACCTACTCTATTAAAATAGTATATTATAGAATTATATATACTATACTAATAAATAACTATAATTAATATTGTACTTACTTATTAACTTACTTACTATTTAAACTATTCTAACTATATAAGTTAAAATATTAAGTAGAATATAAAAACTACTCTACTACCTAAGTCCTATTTTAAATAACTTTACTCTTTTACTATCAAACTTAAGTAATAGTACTACTAATAATAGTAAATAATTACTTATTACTAGTATTTTTAAACTTATTCCTTTTAAAAATCCTATTATAAATAGTTAACCTAATTATAGGCACCCTTATAAACTATAGCCTTTGTTGTGATAGCTGAAGCTATTTGTGGCTGTATACGTAAGCAACTACTTATTTAAGCGGCTTACTTAAGTGACTTTGCTCTATCTTCCGCCCCTATAAGGGGGCCTTTACTTTTGCTCTACTATATTGTAGGACTTAGAGATTAAACTATTACTTTTACTTTACTTTAACTATTTATACTTAACTATATAATAGTTATAAACCTAACTTATACTATACTTTTAAACTACTATTTCTAAAGTAAACGTACTTACTAAAAAAATATTTATATAAATACTCTTTTATTATAATATTTTAATTCTTTAATTACTATTTTAATTTAACTATATTAAACTTAACTTTAACCTCTTTCCTTCTATTCTCCTATAAGTTTATAGAGCAGTATAACTACTCCGTGTAGTTTAAGAACCTTTAAATTAAAGTAGTTATATAAAGGGTCTAGCCCTAACTCAACCTTAACGACTTAGTTTTACTAAATAAGCCCCTAAAAAAGGTATTTTTAATTTTATTTACTTAGTAGCTTTATAACTAGAATACAGAGGCGGAAAGAATCTATTAAATTCACTTTAACTTATAAAAGAATAGTACTACTAAGTACTAGTTTAGTACTTTAATTAAATACAAAAATAGTATTAACTTTATAAAAGCCCCTAGAGTATAGACTTACTCTTAGAGTAAAGGGAAGTAGTCTAAAGGCGCCCCGGGGCCCTCTTTAAGTAATAAAACCCTAGGTAATTTAACACCTAATAGTAATAAACCTAAGCTAAAGTACGACCCACCTTTTACTAAATAAAGTAAAGGCGTACTTAATAACTATTTTAATTATATTTTTAATAAAGTTATTAATAATAAAGTTTAGAAGTAAAAGGTAAAAGCCCTTAAGGAAATTAAATTATATATTAATAAGTTAGTATTACTTAAGTTATTTTAGGTTAAGGTTTTAAAAATTTAGAACTTTTCTTCATATATTTTTATAATATAATTAATAAAACTATATTTTAATTCTTTTATTTAATTAAATTTTTTATTTTTGCTATATAATTATTTTTATTATTATTATAATAGTAAGTTTTTTAAATATAATAATATTAATTATTATATTTATAAAACTTACTATTGTAATATTTTAGTAATATTTATATAATACTTTAAAAATTAAAAAATTAAGTTAAGTAAATAAAGTATATTAATTAAAATAAGTATTAATACTAAAAATAAACTTATTTTTAAAAGAAATACTTTTTTAAAAAGATTTTTAATTAATTATTTAACTTTTTACTATTCTATTTACTAAAAGCCTTCTAGTAAAAAAAGCTTGTACGAGCTAGATAGCTAACTAGCTATTTAGTTTTATAACGCCCTACCTACTAAAAGCCTTTTAATAAAAAAAGCTCGCGCAAGCTAAATAGCCAACTAGCCATCCAGCTCTACAACGCCCTACCTACTAAAAGCCTTTTAGTAGAAAAAGCTCGCACAAGCTAGATAGCTAACTAGCTATTTAACTCTATAACGCCCTACCCACTAAAAGCCTTTTAGTAAAAAAAGCTTATACAAACTAAATAGCTAACTAACTATTTAGCTCTATAACACCCTACCTACTAAAAGCCTTTTAGTAAAAAAAGCTTGTATAAACTAGATAGCTAACTAGCTATTTAACTCTACAACACCCTACCTACTAAAAGCCTTCTAATAAAAAAAGCTTATATAAACTAAATAGCCAACTAGCTATTTAATTCTATAACGCCCTACCTACTAAAAGCCTTTTAATAAAAAAAGCTTGTATAAGTTAAATAACTAACTAGCTATTTAGCTTTATAACGCCCTACCTACTAAAAGCCTTTAGTAAAGCTCGCGCAAGCTAAATAGCCAACTAGCTATCTAACTCTATAATACCCTACCTACTAAAAGCCTTCTATAGAAAAAGCCGCACAAGCCAAATAGCCAACTAACTATCTAGCTCTATAATACCCTATATACTAATAGAGATATTATTTTTATAATAACTCTAACGTCCTCTAAATTTATAAATATAAAAGTAAAGGTTATATACTACTATAGCTAAAAAAAAAGGGGCTAACTTAAGAAGTAAGTTACTAAGACTTATATAACCCTTATTAAGTTATAGCTACTATAGCTAAACTACTATAACTACAGTAAAATATATTTAAAGAGCTCTCTAACTCTATACTTAAAATAAACTAAAAGAAAAACAGCTACTTTAAAGTAAATAACTATTAAAACATCCTACTTTAAAAACTAAATAGTTTTTAAAAACAATAGATCCTACCTTACTACTATTTAAAAAAATCTATTAGTAGAAGTTTTATAATATCCTTCCTTTTCAGCCCCCCTTTTTGTACTAAAGTTATTATATATATAACTTCTCAATAGTTTTATTTTCTCAAAAACCCCTCTATAATACTCTTATTTCTATAGTATCGCATATCTCCTATAGTTTTAGTATCTTTGTCGCTATACTCTATAAAATCAGCTCCAACTTATCCCTCCTTATTATACCCTTTTCTTACCCTTTTTCTATACTAAAAAAGTACTTCTACTAGCTTTTTATACTTTTAAAAATAAAAATTAGAACTCTGTACCTAAAATACTTCACTAATACACCAACAACTAAATACTCTAAAATAGCTACTTTAAAATTCCCTCTCTTCTTCTTCTTCTTCTTTTTTTTTATATCTATTTTACTAAATAAATACTTTACTATAACTATATCCAACCTTTCTCCTAGTTTTCCTTTTACCGTATCACCTATTATCTTCCTTAGTTTACTAACCTTTTTTATTATATTATAAGCCTTTTTTAACTTCCCCTATTAATTCTAGACCTTATACTAGGCTGTAAAAAAACGTAAATTTACTACTACCTCCCCTAGTTTAATTAAGATTTTATTTATAGTATCCTAAACCTAACAAACTTTACTAGCCCTTGTTTTTACTTGGCTTAAATCTTAGATATACTTTTCCTTTTAACTTAGCTATATAGTACTACTTTTAAAAATATACTCTTTAAGTAAAGTATATAGTTACTTTTTTGTACTAGATCTAAATATATAAATAAATAATAACTCTTTTATATAATTTATATCCTCTATATTTAATATACTTATAAATTAACTAACTAGTTCTTTTTTAGTAGTTATAAATATTTTTAATTAACTTAGTAGAGAAGTATTGATTTTTATAATTAGTATATTGTAGTTTTAGTTTTTAACTTGTTTTTTAATTGTGTTAAACTTTTATAAGTGGATAATAGCCTTATTTTACTATTTAGTTATTAGTTGTATTTTTTTTCAGGCTCTTTTATTTTTTCCTTTTGTTTTGTTTATTTATTAGTTATTTAGTATTTATACTACTTACTAAATATTTAGTATTTGTGCTACTTACTAGCTATTGTGTATTTGTGCCATTCGCTAGCTATTATGTGTGTTTATACTACTTACTAGATATTTAGTATTTATACTACTTACTAGCCGTTATGTGTTTGTGCTGCTTATTAGTTATTATGTATTTGTGCTGTCCGCTAGATATTTGGTATTTGTACTGCCCGCTAGTGGCTTAGTATTTATACTACTGGCTGGCTGTTTAGTATTTGTACTACCCGCTAGCTGTTTAGTATTTGTACTGCCCGCTAACTATTATGTGTTTAAGCTTTTTATATTCTTAAATAGACTTAGTATAGGTTAATTTTCTAAAGATACTAATAATTAATTATTAACACAAGTTTATTTAAAAGTAATACTTACCTTTTCTCTTTTTCTTTTTCTTATTAGTTTAATACTAATACTCTTAAGCTATAATCTATATTAGCTAGTTTAATATATTATTATTTATATAACTTACTAAGTTCTATAAAGGTTAATATTTATATACTTTTTAAAAGTTTTATAAGGTGGAATATTACTTAAAAATACATCTCCCTAACTTCCTCTACTTTAGTTTCCTTTACTAAGTCTTTAATATAATAAATTAAACAATCCTAATACTCTTTTAGTTTTTTTTAGAATCTAAACCCTAAATTAATTAATAACTATTTACTTTCCTTAGCTAAGGTATTATACCTCTCCTAATATATAGTCTAGCTATACGTATTATCCTATATCTCCCTAATACAGGGTCACTTAAATAAATACTATAATAATATCTTGCCCTTAGTATAGTTTTAAGTAGTTAAAAGAGTACTCGTATTTTTGTATGTCTTATTACTACGGAGTTGCTTAATTAACTACTATAATAACGTTTTACTTAGGTTATAGTTTTATATACTTAGAGGGGTAGATTGATTAGATATAGTATCTATAGTGTTTAGTGTGTTTTGTTTAGGATATTAATTAATAGTAATAACTAGGTGCGATTCTAGCTAGAATAATTATTTAGGTAATAATTTCTACGTAAAAAGTAAATATTTAAATAAAACAAAGACTAGAACAAACAGCATCTAACAAAAGCCCTATATTATAGTACCCTCTTCATAAATAAACTACTTCGTCCCCTTAATCCTTATACGTATACCCTTACTTCTTAACTCTATACCCCCTAGACTACTATAAGTTACCTAGTTTACTTACTTTATATTAAGTTAGTCTCTAAAAGTAAGGGTATATACCTAAATTCAACTTAATCCTAACGCAAGCAGATACTTTAATAAATAATATAAGTAACAAAAAATTAATTTTAATATTTAAAATAATAATTTATCTAAGTTTATAACACCTATATTTTAAACCTATATAAACTTAAAATCTAAACCCCTAAGTAGTTATTACTAGTCTAACTACCTAAAAGTAAACTACATTCTAAATAGCTTCTATAGTCCATATATCCTTTAATCTTACCAGTAAATCAACATAGTCCCTAGGAGGTCCATCTATATAGTATAGTACTACATACCTAGCGTTAGTACTATTAATAACAAATACCCTTTTAGCTAAGAGTGCCTATAGTACCTATAAGCTATACATATACCTTTTTATATATAATACTATCCTTTTATTTTCTTCTATCCTACTCTTAAAGTAGTACTTATAAAGCTCCCTACGGTCCCTAATTTATAGTAGTATTAAGTAGAACGTAAAGAAGTTCTTTATATAAAGCTATTTAAAAGCATACTTGTTTATATCCCTAGTAGTAGTAGGCTTTAATAACCTTCTAAGGTAGTTAATTTTATTAAGGATAGCTTAGTATAACTAGTACTAGTGATATAATGTATACCCTTGTTTAGTATAGTTGTTTTGCCTCTATACCTTTTAAAAGTATATACTTAGTAAGTTCGTAGCGTTACTACCACCCTAAAAAACCGTTATACTAGCTGTATTAGTAATTTCCTTAATTTAATACTAGATAAACTTAATTATATCCTAATTAACCTTTTCTATAAATTCCTAGTCTTAGTTCTGTTTAGGCGTGATGTAGAGTAGTACCTCTTAACAGAAGAATTGAAGTAAGAAATACAAGGCCAAGTCATAGGCTTATATCACACCTTATTCTAAACTTAACTAGTAACTCTCTAGTTACTTAAAACACCTGTAAACAGGTCTTTACTACCCCCTAACTACTAAAACTTAATTTTTCAGCACTTAGAACAACAAACTAAAGTCTAGCTTAAAGTTATTATATACTAAGTATTTATCTTAGTAGACTATAATTTTAGTAGAAAGCCAAAACTATAGGTCTTAATCGTCTCTCTAAGGCCAAGACCCTTCCTCACTAACGTTTCTTTTTAAAGAGATATTAACGGGATTTAGTAATTATTTATTAAAACGCATTGATAGGATTAATAGGGTTAAAGAATAATTATAAAATAATAACTAAAATACTATAAAAAAGTGCTGTTATCTCTATAATAGTACTTAGTAATAAAAGTATATAAAAATCTAAATAGTATTTATAAAAAGGTATAGACTAGTAATTATTTTAATAAATTCCATACATAGAAGTCTATATAGAAAATGCCCCTTTTATATGAAGTAGCGCTTTTCTCTGCTATAGTTGTAGAAATAGCCCTTAGTGACCGACCTTATGAAGCTATTATCCTGCTTCACTCCTTATCTACCTTCTTAATCTTTACTAACTTATAGCACACTACCACTCTACTTACTAGTATATATACTTCAGTCCTTTTTCTTTAGGCAAGTGTATTTTAGAGAATTATTAGATTTAAGTAATACAGTATTTAACTTCTTATAGACTTTAACTAAAGTTACTTACTTTATAACCTCCTTTAGTAGATGGTTGTTATGTCCTCTGTTTACTAAATAGGTATAACTATATAGTTTCCTATTAACTGCAAACTTAAGTACTCTTAATTAATAGTATAGCTTTAATAGTAGTATAGACTATAGTTAAAGATTTTATAGTTTAACTTAAGCTTAAAAAGTAATACTATAAAAGTCTTAAAGGTAGTTAATGTAATATAAAGTATAAGTACTACTTTAAACTATTAGAGTTAAAGGGTTCATTAAAATATTCTTATTAAAACTAAAGAGTAATAAAAGGTGTAATTAATATTCTACTTATAAAGAAACTAAATAGTATTTAACTAGTAGTAGTGCTAAGTGAGTTAAATTTGAGGCACGGGATCCTTTTTATAACGAGCTCTATTCTACAGCTAGGTTAAAGAACTAAGGGGATAATAAGTTATTTATTACTACTCTAGAGCCTAGTTAAGGTGTATAGGGTTGGATAAAACCTCTACTATCTTTATTTTTTAGTTTTTTTAAAACTTAGTTAAGCACTTTTTAATAGTCTGTGCTTTACTATAGCGCCCCTTAGTATTCTTCTAATTTAGTAAAAAAAAGAAATCGTAAAAGTCGTTTTTACCTTTAGCTGTAAGGTTTACTTTATACTTATTTCGCGGGTTAACTATATATATTTCTTAATACTAGTACTAAAAGTAAATATACTACCCCCCTTACTAACTTTTTATTTAGTATTATGTACTTACTATAATACGTTTTTAAATAATAAAAGTATATACTTTTATATTAATAGTTCTTTATATATAGCTTTTAAACTTAAGTATACTATATTGTTATAAAAAGACTTATATTACTTATCTTTTTTAGTTGCGTCTTATAAAACTAACTTTTTTCTTAACCTTTATTAAAGCCTTATATAGGTTTAGAAAAAAATATATAAATTAACTCTCTTAGTTATTAATGTAAAGTGTATATAAGGGATCCTAGTAAAGTCTAACTTATAGTATTTTACTATTAACTATAATCTTATAGCTAAGATAAATACTAGTACTAAGTAATTAAATATTATACGGGTAATAGTATTAAATTTATTAAAAATTTAAAGTTGCTAAGTAAGGTTATAATATTTAGGAAGTTATTAATATTAAAGGTGGCTAAGGCTATAAGCATTAGCAGCTCTTATTTTAACCCCAGCCTAATTTAAAGTAACTCTAAGTTTATTAATAGGACCCCTAAAGTAAGCCTCCCTATTAAACTAATACTAAAGCTCTAAAAGTATACTTTATTTATTCCTACTAAAATTCTAAGTATTAAAAAAGACTTATTAAGTCTAAGCTAGTTATAAGCGGGAAATTTCGTTTGTATTTTAGTTTTTACCTCTATAGTAAAATCCCTAATACTCTTAGTAGCTATCGTTATATAGCTTAAAGACTACTACTTACTATACTTAGAGCATACAATTAAGCCAAGCCTTGTAATAGCTATAATACGTCTAACAAGCTTATTCTAGTTATTAACTAGACCTTTAACTTAAGTATAAACTTTTTATTAGTTAAAAGTAAATATAAGCCTAGGGTTAGAGCTATAAAGTTTTTTAAGTTTCAGATATTATTATTATTATTTAATTCCTTAAAATCCTTATTTATAGAGGAGAATCAGGGTTATTATCTTTCTATCTATTAACACTACTATCTATATAACTATAAACAATATTATCCTTAATATTATAAAAGCTAAAATGGCTTTTATTATCCTTAATAAACCTATTATATACACTCTTAAGGTTAGTAAATTTATTAAAATTCCCAGTTTATAGTTCCCTTTACTTTAACTTTACTACCCGGTATTTATATATTTACCTTTGTTTTAGTTAGAGTCGCTTTTGTTTTAACTAGAGTTGCCTTTGTTTGAGCTAGAGTTGCCTTTGTTTTAACTAAAGTTATTATTATTAAAATAAGAGTTATTATTATTAAAGTAGGAGTTGGTTTCTATTAAAGTAAGAATTACCCCATTAAAAGTAGATATATTTAATTAGCTATAGAGAGTAAGTAAGTGTTATAGAAAGTATTGTTTAATATAAAGTACTTTAAAATTAATAATTAATAGAAGTATTTATATTTAAGTATTAATATATACCTATATTATCAAGAATATTTTAAAAGGGATTAAGGGACATTAAAGCCTAACCCCTAACTTATAACTATAATTCTACTTTTTAATTTAAACTAAATAGTAAACTAAATTTAAGGCTATATAGACTTAAAATACTAATAACTATAGTAGAGTTTAGAATATAAAAACACTATATTAACTAAACACTTAGTACCTATAAATAATATATAGTAAAAAAATAGTAAGTAAAGTTAAAATAGTTTATATATAATAGAGTTAGTCCCTTTTATTTATAAGTATAATTAGGAGATAAAGTAGAGTTTTTATAAATAACTTATAGGTTTTAAAAATTAACTTAAATTAAAACCCGTATAAGTAAAAAGTCCCTTATCTAACTAAGCTAACTAAACTAAAAACTATTACCTATTTAACACTCTACTTAGTATTTTAACCCTAGTTTAGTTACGTTCTACCTTATAACTCTTACTACTTAAGTAATCCTAATTATAAAATAATACTTTATATACTAATTAGTTATAAACTACTTTAGTATTAAAACTAAAAAAAAAAAAAAGTAGTCTTAAATATTAACTTCTTTAAAGGGGATTACCCCTATTCCTTAATTCGTTTATTGCTATTACTCAGCTTTTATAAACTTATAGTAATATTTATATCCCCCTGTTACTAGTTAGTTTTGCTATCTAATATCACTCCTCCTTTATATTCACCCCCTCCTCTCCTTTAAATAAATAAAGTCTATTAAGAACAACCTCGTTAATTACCTCCCTACTCCGCCTTGTATAAAGTTAACCACCTTAGTCATTTCTAGTAGCTAGCCCTTAATTATCGGCCCTAATACTTGTGTTAGTGGCCTTGCAGAGGCCTATAAGTATAGGTACCCGGCTAGTAAAGAACTCGGTAAGTACTCTTAAGTTTTATACTTTTAGACTTAACTTTCTACTACTTTTAAATTACTTATACTATAAGTCTAAGTACTTCGGTAGGAAGGCAAGGATACTTTACCTAAAAGTATTAATTAGTATACTAACTATAGTAAAGCGGTAGACACTATCATGAAATTAATGTTACTTAAGTTAAGCTTATAAGTAAAGTAGTCTACTAGATAGCTATCTAGTATCTTACCGTGTTTTAGTTTAATATTTTATAACTTTAAAAACTCTAGTAGCTCTACTCGTCTAGAGCTTTTTTATTAACTAAGTTCCTTTACCTCTAACTAATACTTTTATAAATCGTACTACTTTTAGTAAGTTTATAGGTAGCCCTAGAATATCCTAACTTACTAAGCGTTATCTACAACAAGCCCCTAGCTCCTAATAAGTCCCGTAAAATTAACTTAGCTTAAGTCCTTTAGTTTCTAAGCTAGTCTATTTATATAGTACATTATACTATTAAGCTTTTAACTACCCTTTAGGTTATACTCTTTAATAAAATAGTATAAATAGTTCTATATATTGTTCCTAAATACTTAGTAAAATATAAAGTCCCTAATTAAGTAGTAGTTTTAGTTATTAAAAATAATATTGAACTGTCCCTTTACTTTTATTTATAAACTATTTATTATATTAAAGTAGTTAATACCCTAGCTTTTATAAATAATATCTGTTGCTTTAACCTATTAGTTTATTTTAACTATAGTTCTTTAAAGTTATACTAATATTTCTAACGTTTTAATATTATTTTTATTACTTATTAGTTTGTTTATATCTTTACGTAACGCTAGATCTTATATAGTATTATTGTTGTCTTTTAGCTCTTTAGTTACTATTTAGTTACCTATAGCGTACTTGTATTTAGACCTATTATTACTTTTAAGTAAAGGGTCTATATCTTTAGTACCTTTATAATAAAGGATTTCCCTTATAATGCCTTTTAATTTAGACTTTAGTTTGTATTTCTGGGTGTTTACTTTGTAGTTATAACAGTAACGCTTCTTTTAAAGACTAGTTTCGGCTTTTGTTATAAAAAGAAGCTTAGTATATCTATAACTAGTATTAGCTTATTTATAGTTAGTAGGATATACGATAAGGCCTTTTGATTTAAGGAGACTATATTAGCTAAGCCCTAAGGTAGAAAGAAACGTAAGTACTTACTTAGCTTTACTTATTTCTACTTATTTAGGCCTTTAGTAGTTTTAAATATACCTATAAGCTTTATAACTACTAGCTTTAAATCCTTATAGTATATTAGATAGAACTTAAACTCTTAAATAACGTATTTAAATATACTAATAAATAAATCCTACTAACTTTTTATTAATTCACCTATAAATATTAATATTACTATTAGTCCTACTTTAATTATACGTATCCCAGTAGTAAGGTTTAGCCTACTTTGTACTAGTATTATTATAGCGCTAGGTAGTTAACTAGATATTTTAACGTTACTAGGTTTATAATTTTTTATTTAAGGTCTTTACTGTAAAGCGCTGTTTAAGGATTTAGTTTATTATAGTTGTGGGTAGTAGGACGTACTATATATAATAAGTAGTAATTAACTAATATAGTAAAAAAAAGTTAATATACTAAGTACTTTACTATATCTGGTTTGTTTATAGTACGGACTAAGGCCCCGCGTATAGTACGCGAGTGCTAAGGCTACTTTAAAAAGTTAAACGCCTGGGGCAAAGTTAGTTATAAGTCCCTTATGGGTAGTCCTACTCTATTCTATACCCGGCCCTTAAGTCCTAGTTACTTTTACTCTACTTTTACTCTTTTAATTTTAAAGTTAAATACCCTTAAAAGTCTATATTTATAGAATAAACTACTTTTACCTACTTATATACTACTTACTAATATACTCCTAAATAATAAGTACTATAAGTAGCCCTAGAAACTATACTAAATACCCGTCCCTAAATATAACCTTTATTATAAATACAACTATAACTAAATTACTAAACTTCTAGTTAATATAAGTTTATAGTTCTAGTATTATATTTAAGTTTAGTATTAATAAGTCTTAATTAAATAAATTAGAATACTAGTTTTTAGAGTCCTTGTGATAAAGTCTAAGTATAAATAAAAAGTAGTTACTTTTACTATATATAAATTTAAAGGTATACTCTTTTATTGATTTTATATTCTCTACCAACTAGACAGTACTAATACCACAACTAATACACCTTTCTAAAATAGCCTTAAACTACGTAGTATAACCTTAATAATTACTATAGCCTTACAGACAAAAGAATTATCCTTAGTACTAAAGAAGAAGAGATACTTAGTTAAAAATAATAACTTAACAGTATACTATCTATCTACTAACACTATCTTATAGAATAAAAACTAAACTAGCTCTAATAATTTAAATAATACCAACAACTAAAAGTAACTTAATAACCGGCTATTAGAGTCTAATAGAAAGGACAAGCAATCGGCCCTCTAAGTAGCGCTAACGAGTCTAGTATACCACAAAAAACAAAACTATAAAAGGAAAGGTACTAAAAAAAGAACAAAAAGTATTTAATAATACCGTATTTAATATAAAAAAAGAAAAAGAAGAGGGCACTAAAGACGTACCTAACAATTTATTAGAAATATCGCTCCGTAATAAGGCTATAAAAGAAAAAGAGTCTTATAAAAAGAGGGTAATAATAGCTAGTAATATAGCTTCTAAAGCTATTATTCTAGTCCTTAGCTATAAGTTATAGCCTATTCTATAATTTAAATACAGTATAAAGAGGCTATTTAATAACACTAACTTAGAAAGTAGTAATATTATAATAGTCTATCTCTCTATATCCTTTAGTAGTAATATATTAAAGCACGACCTTAATACCTATATAACGCAGCTAATTATTAAACTAATAAATACACTAATTATAGTTACTAAAAGTTAATGCTTAGAATAGATTCAACTTAGTTTAGCTAATATAGTAAGTATAGCTAAAATGTTTTTCTATAACTTTTTTACTAGTATAAAAGAGAACCTCTTCCACCTTACTATAAAGTCAAAAGGGCTTAGAAAGAGAATAGTTACTATATAATAAATTAAGCTTAGCAAAGCGCCAGCCGAAATCTAAGAGCTAGTAAGGTTAGTTATAAGGCCATAGGCGAAAACCGATTTTCCCTATTATTAATCTATTTTCTATAAACTCCACTTAATAAGTATAAAGGAGAACTAGGAAGTTGTTAAAAAGGCTATTATCTTACTAGAAAAAAGTCCTACTAAGGTATAGATTGCTAGTTAGTATTCTAAGTTAGTATTTTAGTTAAGGGTGGATAGCTTTAGAATAAAAAAAGGAGTAACTTAGGTCTTTAAGGCTAAGGATGTTATTATCTACTACTTCTAAATTAATAAAAATAAGTTTAATTATATACTCTAAAGGCTAAAATACTACGGGTCTTTTTATAATAAATAGAGAAAATAAGACACTACTCTTCTACCCAAGAGGCATCTTTAAGTAAATAATAAATAGCCTTATAACTATATAAACGTATCTATCGCCCCGTACTAATATAAACTAACAATCGCTTAAGGTTAACGGCTGTCTCTAAATAGTCTTAAACCCTAAATATCCTTAACTAGACCCTTAACTGCAATAGTAATATCTTTACTATATTATTTAATTAATTTATACTCTATATTAACTATATAGCTACCGTAATAAATAGCACCTATATAGACTTTAGCATCCCTAACCTAACCGTAGCTTAAATTAATTTCACACCCGATACACTATAACTTTATACTATATTAAACGTTACTAAATAATTTAAATATACGTACTGGTTTTATAAAAGCGCTAGGCAGTATAGTATTAGTAATTTTAAAGATATTACTAATATATATATAGCTACTAACGGCCCTTCCTTGTTAACTAAAAAGCTAACTACGCCTTAGTAACGCTACTTATCTAGAGCGTCCCATAAGTTATCGCGCAGCAGAATCAGCTTACTACTAAAAGAGCCAGCGCCTTCTATACTAAGGATCTACTTTAATATATTATATTACTAGCTATATATAAAAAATAAACTTATTTCCCCCCTTATAGTAATTTTAATAAAATATAACTAATAACTATAAACATAGTATATAAACTATAACTATATAGGTTTAAAGACTAGTTAGTCTCTAAATAGCTTACTTTAAAATTTATCTATTATTAGATTTCTCCTATATTTATATCACAATAAATATACACAAACGCGTTACGTATAGTAAAGCGCGTACAGCAGGCGGTCAATCTACGCGTACCTACTTAATTTAAAAACCACCTAGTCTTAAAACAATACAGTCCCAGAATTCACCCAGTATATTATTACTTTATTTTTTTCTACTAACTTCTTCCCTTAGTCTCCCCTATACCTCTCGTATAGAGTCCTACTATTTACCTTAAAATATACTATAAATAAATAATCCTACTTCTATAACTTAATCCTATTAAAAACGGGTAGAGTTTGTAGCTTGCGATAATACTAGAAAATAGCCTATAGAACAAGAGTACTATATTTAATACAGTATACTACTATCTCTCCTAATTACTTCTAGTATCTTTCTTAACGAGTTTATAGGTATTAAAAATAATTGACTAATTTATTACGGCGAATAGGTCTAACGTTAAAAAGCTTAAGGCCTTCTCTTAAAGAGTTTTAAAGTATATAACAAACGCAATTAAAAAATCTAGATACGGCACCCAAGCTGCCCCTAAGTCCTTCTCTATTAACAACGTAGTTGCTAACCTAGCTGTTTCTGAAAAAATTATTTAGAGTAATCTTAGAATTATAGTCTACGAGTTTTTATAAAACCTAAGCGGACACGAGTTTATAATTACTAAAAATAAAAAGCTAGTAATACTTATCTTTAACGAAAAGGCCCGGTTAGATATATATACTTTCTTCTTTAAATACTTACTCTAAAACGCAGAAACTAACCTTAAGAAGCTTATTTAAAGCTTAAAGTCCTACTATAATAGTATATACGCTAATAGTATAGTAACTTATAAACTATTGTATATACTTAGTATAATTATCTCGGCTATTTGTAAAGTATTACTAATTAATAACGATAATTTAAACCTAATAGTTACTGCCCTTTAGTATAATAAATATAATGTATACCTTTATAGAACTTACTTATATATTAAAGAGTAAATATTATAACTAGAAAGTAACTCTACTAAAAACTTTATATATAAGTATAACCCGGTCTAATAGTAGAGCTAAAGAAACGTAATTATTATTAAAGAGGTTCTTACTTAAATATTGGGACGGTCTACTAAAATACTAAATAAAATACTAAAAAACGCCTATATTCCTTAGCTTTTAATGTTTATTTAGGGGGATGGGGTATTCCTACTCCTACTAATAATAAGAACTAAGTGTAGATATCCTCTCCTCTTTCTAAGCTAAGTTTACTAAACTAACTATTTTACTGTATAGTTATAGAAGTCTTATTCTAATACTCTTATTACTCCTCGAGATTATTAAGGTACTTAAACGCTTAACTACTGCTAAAAGTATGTTCTACTAAATTACTTTTTATATACTTAGACCCTTTTAGTTATATAATAACAGCTATATATTTATTTAGAGTAAAGAATTTATAAAGGGCCTTTTTTTTTTTAATATAACTAATTATATTTAGTTATTTGATTAATATAGTATTAATATTAAGATAAAGGATAATAATAAAAATAATAATAAGAGTGAGAATAACGATAAGAACGAGAACGAGAATAGGGAAGAGGGCGAGAATAAAGATAAGGATAAGGATAAGAACGGGGACGAGGATAAGAATAAGAACAGAGACAATACTACTATAGTTAATATAAACTAAATATGTTAAAAAGGGCAAAATAGTATAATTAAATCTATTTAAAAGCTGTATATTAAGGATAGTTTTAGTATATATAGTAAAAATAAATAAAAATTATTTTGTTAATAAATAAGCCTATACCTTTATTACTTATAAACTAAGTTATATAATAGTAAAACTATACTACTAGAACCGGGTTAAAAGAATAGTAACTAAACTTAACTATATTAAAGATAATTACTGAATTTATTACTATAAATAAATCTAGTACTAAAAAGCTTAAAGCCTTTTATAAAAGAATTTATAAGTATATTAATAATTTAATTAAAAAATCTAAAGAAACTAATATTAAACCTAAACGCAATTCTATTACAGGCACCATTACTAGTATTAAAGTTTATACAAATATTAATACAAACTACTTTAAAGAAATAGCTTATAAGTTCTATAACACTATTAGTAATAAGTAGTCCTAATTATAAAGAACAATAAGTAAGCCTTAATACAACTCAATAGCTAAAATTATACTTACCTATATACTTTTTACTTTAAAAAGCCAATACGTATTATAAAAGCTATTTAAAAGCTATATAACCTTTAAACCCTATCGTATTTATATAAAAACAATGTCTAATTATTTTATTTACCTAAGAATCGCCTTTCTAGTCTATTACTTAACTTCTTCCTTTTAAACTACTAATAAATATAGTATATAAACTAAAAGGAAACTGTCTATTCCGGGTCACTAGGTTTAAAGACTATCTAGACTCTAAACAAATTTATCTTAAGTTTTCCTTAGCACTAGTACAGCCTGTATTTATACTAATATAAGTAAATACAAACGCGTTATGTATAGTAAAGTACTTATCCTCCCTCTTTCCTACCTCTCCTATACAATCTTACACAAAACATTACTAAGTAAATATACTAAAAAGCCCCTTTCCCCCCTAACTTAACTTAATCTACTTATAAACTATTAAACTCTTCTAGTCCTCTACTTACTAGCCTTAAGTACATAGCTCGCCACAATACTAACAATACTAATAATACTAATAATACTAATAGTAAAGTTAATAAAACTAACACTAAAACTACTATCCTATATCTATAAAAATAAGGGCACTATATTTAACATAGTATACTACTTCTTTTAGTAGCGTTTAATATATTTCCTAATACCCTTATAAGTATTAAACGTAATTACTTAGTTTATTACTGCCAACTCATTAAATACTAATAAGCTCAAGGCCTTTACCTAGAGAGTCTTAAAATACATAGTAGAGTCAATTAAATAATCTAAATAGGCTACTTAAACTACCCCTAAACCTATCTCCTTTATAAATACAGTTACCTAAATAGTTATTTCTAATAGAATTAATACTTACTAGTTTAGAACTATAGCCCGCGACTTTTTTAAAAGGTTAAATAGCTATAAGCTTAAAATAACTAAAAATCAAAAATAAATAATACTCCTTTTTAATAAGTAAGCTTGCTTAAATATATATACTTTTTTTTTTAAGTACTTACTATAAAATACTAAAAATAATCTTAAATAACTTATTAAGAAATTAAAGTCTTACTATAGTACTAAGTACACTAATAGACTTACAGTATATAAACTATCCTATATACCTAGTAGTATTATTAAAGTTACCCATATTATAGTACTTATTAACTAAAATAACTTAAACCCTATAGTTACTATACTTAAGTATAATAAAAATAATATTTCTCTATATAATAACTACTAGTATATTAAGGAGTAAATATCCTAAAAAGGTACTAACCCTATTAAGGAGTATATCTATAAGTAAAAACTAGACCAACGTTAGGAAAAAGGGTAATATAACTATTATTAAAAAGTACTTATTTAAGTATTAGAATGGACCCCAAAAAGCTAAACAAAATACTTAAAAACACTTTATTCCTTAGGTATTAATATCTACTTAGGTAATAAAGTATCTACTCCTACTAAT
Organism: Colletotrichum brevisporum; assembly: GCA_030770045.1. Classification (NCBI taxonomy): domain Eukaryota; kingdom Fungi; phylum Ascomycota; class Sordariomycetes; order Glomerellales; family Glomerellaceae; genus Colletotrichum; species Colletotrichum brevisporum. Next base: position 1,687,984 of record JAUGSI010000011.1, read on the forward strand.
AATAAAAACCAAGTTACAAACAAAGTACCCTCTCTAATCTTTAAGTAAGCTAAATTTATTAAATTAACTATTCTACTATATAGTTATAGAAGTTTAATTCTTAGTACTATCTATACTCTTTAACTTAATATATATACTAGAATACTTAACTACTACTAAAAAAAATATTTAGTAATATTACTTATTATATATATAATACTGTTCTATAGTTTAATAATAGCTATACGCTTTATAATAATAAGGGAATTTTTATATAATTAACCTTTTTTAATATTATTTAGTGTATTTAAATTAGAGTAGTAATTTAATAAAGTTAAAGATAAGAATAAGGACGAAGTTAAGGATAGAAATAAGGACGAGGGTAAATAGTAGGAATAAGAATAAAGTTAAGGATAGGAATAAGAACGAAGTTAAGCGATAGGAACGAGGACGAGGGTAAGGGTAGGAATAATGATGAAGTTAAGAATAAGAACGAGACGAGGGTTTACCCTTGTTATTATTTTTACTAATGTCTTTTAACTTAATAGATAAGGGTATGATAAGAACGAGAATAATAATAAAGATAATAATAATAATAAGAATAATAGGAATAAGGATAATAACGGAGAGGATACTATTATAGGTACTATGTATAGATAGATAAGAGTAAAATAGTATTATAGAATATATTAAAAAGTTATATATTAAGAATGGTATTGGGATATATAGTAGATATAAGAAAATAGTATTTTATTAATAAATAACTCTATGCCTTTATTAAATATAAGTTAAGTTATATAATAGAGAAACTATACTACTAGAGCTGGAATAAAATAATAGTAATTAAACTTAACTAAATTTATCTCTGTAAAAGAGGTGTTTTTTAAAGCCTAGTTTATATACTAGTATTAATTTTAAAGTTATATAGTTTTTAAATATTCTAAGTACACAGCCACCGCGCCCCACCCCTATACGCGTCTGTAATAATAAAATAGTAAGTAAATAACCTATAATACTTACTAACCTTCCTCCCCTCTCTTACTAATTTATTTTTTCCTACTTTTAATACTTTCTACTTAACCTATTATCAAAATCATACCTTACCCTATTTTTATTATAATATCCAGCTTACTTATATATAAAGTCTATTTAGTATATTTTTTTTATTAAAACTTTGTAATAAGCTTGGAATTTTTAATAATAGACCCTGCTACTAGATTATTAGGTCCTTCTACCGGGAAACCTACGAGTCGTAGTTAAAAACTATTACTAATCTTATTATTTACCCTAGGGGGTGGCTTTCTATACTATCCCCTAACGTCTTCCCTTCGCCTTGTTAGTAGTAAAACTACTGTTAGCGGGAGACTGCTACTATTAGCGCCACATCTTAGTAACCCTACTTAAATTCTACTTATAATAATAGAATCCTTAAACTAAATAAAGAGTTAAAAGGACTACTACTTACTCTTTCTATTTATCTAATTAACTAATAAATTATTAATTCTTTTAGTATATAGCCCTAGGATCGGTTAATATACTAGTATATACGTTAAAGGCCTACTCTTGCGCCTTAATAATTTACTTTATAAGTTCTCCTACTTACCCTAATCATTTTTACAAGTATACTAACTATATAAGTAGTTATACCTAGACCTTATAAAATTCTATAATAGCGAGACTCGTGAAAAAGCCAAAATACTTAAGAGATACTATTACTACGTAATATTATGCTTTTTATAAAACTATAACTTAAAATAACCTTAGAGCTAGAATACGTAAAATAATTAAAATATATAAGTCCTTTATATATCCTAATCCTAAGTAAGTATATAAACTATACTACTCTACCTTAATACATTTAATATTTTTATAGTCTCTTCTTTATACTAAAGTAGTCACATCCTCTATACAGTCTAGTTCTATAATATACTAATACTTAATATTAGTATTCTAAAGGTAGTACTTAGTGCCCTCCTCAGTCCTTAGAGAAACTAATATAATTAATCACATCTACTGCATTTTATGGCATCCTAGACATTATCAATATACTATACTATATACTTAAAAAATCCAGTACAAAGCCTACTAGTATTAAATTCTTCCTTAAGAGCTATAACGTACTAAATAAAGACTTAAGTATATACTTTATTTTAAAAGGACCCTTAGAAATACAAAATATCGCTAAGGCTGTATTATAAATAATATTTATTATAGTACTAAAAGCCTAGGCCTTAAGTATTAACTTTGTATTAAAAAGTAGAGCTTTCTATTAGTTTCTTAACTTAGTACTAATAAAGCTAAGTACTGTAGTAATCTTTCTTTACTATCTTTTTAACTAGCTTAATACCTATAAGTACAAGGACTACTACACTATATTATAATAAAAACAGCCATGCCTCGAGGAGTAGCTACTCTTTACCCTTTATTTTAGTAAAAGTAGTAATATATATAGCATATAACGCTCTATACACCTATCGACGTGGCAGTGTGACTACTGTGGCTAGGATATAGTTAGTATAATATTTAAAAAGGGGAGCTATATTAAGCTCCCTAACTAGCGCACCTACTTTTCTTGTGTTTTAAGGAATAAGCTTAATAAAAAGATCTACTACTTTATAAGAAATTAACAGGCTATACTTATAAGCTTTATTTACTCTAATTCCTAAGTACCTTAAGCCTTTTGTCCAGCCTATTATACTAATAACTAACTTACTAATACTATTATACTAATTATTATAAACCCCTTTATAGCTAGCCCGTTTATACTAGGGTAGTACCGCCTAAGAACCCTTGAGGAAAGCCTTAAGGTCTGTTATATTTAGTAGGTATACTCTTAAAACTAGAAGTAGATTAAGCCTTGCTTATGCTATAAAGAGCCCACCGTAGATAACTGCGTCTAAGCTACAGGACCCAACTAGAACATAGTCTACCCTTGTATTAATATAAGCATAATAAACTTAAGAGTACGCGGTTTAAAAGTAATTATAGAGTGGACTTAACCTACTATAGGAGGCAGTAAACCCGCTGGATTTTAGTAAAGTGGTTGCTATACGTGTGATGTGACACACCTGCTTACCTGTAAAGTATAGAGGTGCAGTTAAACTAGCTATATAAAATTAATGCGTTATATAGTATAATTATAGAATAGTAACTTTTTTTATAAAAAGTATTAAAAATAAAAGGCTTTTGTATTCTATATTCTTAGCCTTAGATTAAGAATACTACTTTTAAATAAAGGATAATTTAATTATTTAAGTTTTGAAACGATCTGGGCTAAAATACATATATAGGCCTACTCCTATTTTAAGCCTATTTAGTATTAAAAGGTCGGTTAACCTACTCTATTTTAAGCCTATTTAGTATTAAAAGGTTGGTTAGCCCTACTGTACCTTAAATTCTTTAATACATCTGTATACAGCCCAGGAAGACTACTAGTATAGTACACTAACGCCCACCTTTTAATAATAAATTAGTAATAATATAAATATAATAAAATAATAAAGAAAGGATATTTAATAATAGTTCGTTACTTTTACTTATTTTTATAAAAAGCCGAAGTGTCTTCTGATCTTATTACCTCTATCTAGCCCAGTAACACTATATATATATACTTACTTAGCTGCTTATTATACTTAGTACGATATATCTATTAACTAACCCTATTTACTATAGCATCCTAAAAAAGCATTTTAAAAAATAAATAAGAGCTTATAGTGCGTTTATATTTTATAACGTGATAATACTAGAATAGCTAATAGGTAGTAGTAAGTATAAATTAAAAAAAGGGCCTTTGTCCTTATTAAGGGGTATAGGAAAAATAGAAAAGATACTAAGACGTTTTTTGCCGACTGTAAGAAAGAACTAATTAATTTAATAAAGCTATACTAACTTTTTAGTTTTATAATAGCTCTTCTATACTAGTCTTTAAACCCTAGAGGCGAGCCTTATAGGTACTACAAACATAACAATAGACGATAACAGTACTCCTTTAAAGTCTACTATTAAGGCTTATATACTATATTTACCCCTAAGTACAAGCAAATACACTACCTATACTTTTAACAACCAATACAGTAGTACTTAGCACCGCGGCGCCCCCCTAAAAATTAAATATCCTATTACTAAAATAAGTACCTCCTTACCCACACTACTAAAAACCCTAGGTACTACTTTTCCTAAGTACTAACTTAGTCTACTAAAGTATAATAAAACTACGTTCTATATTATAAGAGTTACTAGTTTAATTAGTATAAAATAAAAGAACAAACTCCAAATAGAATATTAAACTCTATATAATACTATATTAATATTCATACTAATATACTTAAAGTAGACAAGCTATAATAAAAATAAAAACAGAGATTTTAAAAGTTTTAATATAATCGTTAAAACTACTTTCTTTATTAAGTATTAAAGTCTAGGCAGTACTAACTAGCGATCTAGATAGTTTTTACTTCTACTTCTAACTACTTTAATAAAATCCCTCTATATTAATAAAAAGTATATAGTACTATAGAAGTAAATAAATACTATAAAACTAATTAAGGGTAGTAAAAGTTAAATTAAAGTAATAGTAATTAAGGGTTATAAATATAAAAAGTATTGTTTCTACTTTATAAATATACAATTTATAAAAGGCACACAGACTTATATTATATATAACTATTTTAAAAATAGCTAGTCTTAAAATAAGCTTCTTATTATTGCCCTAGTCTACTAAATACTATACTATCGTACTATGTCCTTCTCCTTAGCACATTTACCTCTATCTACTTTATACTCTAACGTAAATTATTTATTTAGTAACTTAAAGTATAATAAACCTACTTAACTAATACTCTTTTTTATATTTAATCCCCTTTCTATATATTAAACCTCAGTAATCTCCCGCGCCAGCTTAAATAGTTCTTATAGTATAACATTTAAAGTAGCTATGTTTTTAAGTACTATATTTAACGTAACCTTATAGGCCTACTAAATCTTAACTACTACTTTTTATAAAGGAATAATAATACTATAAACGATTTTAGATGCTATTTTTATAAAGGTAATGAAATAAGCTATTATTTATATAGTTAACAACCTTAAAAACTAGTTTAAAGTTAAAATATACTTAATAATTAATTAGTAGCTAAATATAGAAAAAAAAAATACTAATTAGTCTTTTAACTTATTTATAGAAGTAGGTGGGGACGTAACTTATAAGCCCTTATATTTAGTAAAGAGTAAATAAGTACCTATACCTTAATTTTGTGTTATAGACTTTAGGATTTTTAAATCCTAGATAAACTAGTGTAGTTTTTTTGGCTTTAGCTTGTAATAGTAGGCGATATAGTCCTAGAGTTTTGACTCCTATTGCTTTTTAGGACTACTGTAATCTAAATTCTCTTTATTATTTATGTACTACTATTACTAATTCTACTACTCTCTCTAAATCTTCTTTTTAAGTGTATTAGCGTTATTACCCACTAGTGCCTCTTTTAACTTAAACTATATATCTCTAATCCTCTTAATTTTAAGCCTAGCCTTAACGTTACTATTTATACTTTACTCTAGCCTATTTACTTTTAGAGTCGCTAGTAATATAGTTACACTAACTAAAGGGTTATTTATACTTATAGTTACTTAGTAGTATTTATATATACTCTTTTTAATACTATGTATAAAAGTAAGTTAAGTAATAAGATGAATATTAGTTTTAAGGTTATTAAGTTATATTAATAGTAGGCTGGTGATTAACTAGGTTTTTGTAGGTAAGAGTATTTATGTAATTAGTTTTTGATTTTTATATATACTAAATTCTTTAAATATAATTATGTACTATAAACGCTTTTCTTTATTATTACTTAATGTATATGTTATATTCATATTAGCTAATTAAAAATAGTACTTAGTGATTGATGTAATGTATATTAGAATAATGAGATTCGACTTAGTTCATTATTACCCCTTTAGGCTAGGTTTAATATTTGTTTTTATAATTTATTAATATTAGTAAGTACATACTACTGTTGTTTAGAAGAGAGAGTGGCTAGAATTGCTTTAATTTATAGAAAGGTTAGATTTAAAACTAGTATATAATAATAGTTTAGCATAATACTATACTACGGACTTACTCTAGCCTTTAGGTTATTATCTACTACGTTTACTATTTTATAAAAAAAGTTGAGAATAATAAGTAATATAGTTTGGTAAGTATATAGGTTGTTTAGTATGTATTAAATATAGAAAAAGTATAAGTAAAAAAGATATTCTTAAGTTTATTAATAATCCTTTTATAAATAAAGAAAAAGGAAATAGTTACTATAAAAAGGTTTAAAGTTAAAATATTTTTTTTTTTTTTTAAAGGGGGGGGAGGGCAAGTTAGATTAAGCGCCTGCCTTATCTAGAATAATATTAGTTAGCTACTCATATCCTACACTCTACTTACTATCCCTACTATTTAGTATAGTATAGTAAGTAGTATTACTATTAATTTACTAAATCTTATTAAATAACCTCACTAAATACCTACTTTAATATAACTTTAATACCCTATTAACGTTACATAAGTACAATATTAATAGAGTATTAGCATAACATTAATACAATATTAACACATTACACAGGTCGGCATATACTACCCTACTACAGAAACTTACTTAAAAGTAAGTAAAAACATAAGTACGTATAAACTAGTAGAAAGTTTTAAAACTATATATGTTTCTAATTTAACTAAGTACCTAGTAAAATCGTTATTCTCTACTTACTAACAGTCTAACTTCCCTTTATAGCCCGTAACATTCCTAGAAACTTTAGAGTATTCCCCTCTACTAACTACTATTCTTTAACTTATTTCTAGCCTAGCTTAAATACTACTCTAAGCCTTTTTAACTCTAGGGTTAATAAAAACCACCTTAACCTCTACTTACCTATTAGCCCTATATACTGGATTCTAGGTCGCTCACAAGTAAAATGCGTACTTCTCTTTCTTAGCGTGTCCTTCTTAGATAGGGTCCTTAGTACTAAAGACCTTAGTTAGGGTGATAATACAGACTCCACTAATAAGCAGTATAGCGCCGCCCTTTATAGGCATAGCTATAGCCTTATAGTTATCCTTTCTAAAGTTACTATTAAACAACTTATATATAATAGTAGGGTACTAAGCTGCTTTACCCTTAAGTATTATGTTACTTTACCCTTGGCGCTTTCAGTTGCCTTACCCCATGTGGCTATAGTCGCCTTGCCCTTAGGGGCCGCAGTCGCCTTGCCCTTAGGGGCCGCAGTCGCCTTACCCTTAAGAGCTATAGTTGCCTTACTTATATTTACTATTAAAAAACTAGCTATAGCTGTGTTAGTAGTATTATAAGTACAAAGTATACCTAAGTAAATATTAGTTTTAGAAGGTTAAATATTTATAAGTAATTATACTTATAATCCTACACAAAAGTAGTAGCTTTATTATTAAAATACTTTCTTTTATATACTTTTAAAATAGTATTAAAAAATAGCCTAGGTAAATAGTAATATTAGCTAAGTACTACTATAGCTATATATAAGTAACGTACAGTCTAGCCTAAACTATAAATAGCTATTTAAGTACTCTACTCCTAATTACTAATATAAACAACAGTAGATATTATAGTAAGGCCTATAAATATATAAGTATTTAGTATAGAAGAGGGAAAGGTAAAAAAAATACTAACTTTTTAGAATAGGGAAAAAACTTAAGTTTAATAAAAAAAAAAAAAAATTAAATAGGAAGTAGGTAGGTAAATTAAGTTAAGTTAGGTAGGTAGGTAAGTAAAGAAGTTAGTATTTACCTTTTTAGGGGATATTTATTGTAATTTTAATAAGGACTAAAAAAGGCTATACCTATTAAGTATTTAAAGGCTAAGTAGTTATTAAATATAACTTACTATAAGTATAGTTATACCCTGTTTTTCTAAATACTAACTTCTATACTTATCTTTTATTACTAGTCTATTTACTTCCTCTAGTTATTACTTTAAACCCACCTACTAATAAGTCTAATCCCCTTCTCTCTACAACAACCGCGACTTTCTCCTTCTTACAATACTCAGCCCTAATATCCTATCCTTTATACTAAACTTAAAAACATCACTTTTATTTTCTATAAATATTTATAAAACTATAATACTACTACTAAAACTACTACTATAATAAAGGCCCCTAAGTTAATTTATAAATTCTAGAACTTTATAGTAAAAATTAAAGAGTTAAAAATAAAGCTTGCTCTTACTACTAAAAAAAAAGCTAAGATTAACGCTTAGTAAGGCACTATACTTACTATAAAGCACTCTTACTTCCGCACAGAAGTATATACTAATAACTACAGAAATTTTTTACTAAGGTACTTACTAAGTACTTTAAATAAACAAAAAATAATAAAAAGTTAATTATTAACGCGGCTACTACGGGTAACATTACTTTAACCATTAATAGCTATATAGGAATCTAGCTATACTACTATAGTAATACTAATAACTAACTAGTAGCTTTTTATATTACCCTTAAGTAAATAAAAGTTTATAAGGTAGCTGACCTAATCGATCTTTCCCTAGACTCTAATAATAATACTAAGAGTAACTTAATATTACTTAGTTTTAAGAGTATTGTAAGTAATAACTTAGATAATAAGGACGGCACAGCTAACACTACTAACGTACTAGTTGCAAATAGTACTAAGTAAAGGGCCTTAGAGGCCCTTAAAGTCATAACGCCCCCTAAAAAAAGGGCTATAATTTATATATTACACTATATATATACACGTGTATATAAAAAACTAGAATACTAACGCGGGTATAGTATAAGTACTTAAAAGTAAATTAATATAGAGACTAAGATATAAATTAGAGTAGTTATTAGTATTTTAAATTAAGTTATATAGCTCTGTTACACAGTAGAAAGATAGAGGTTTATATTATATACTAAAATAAGGTTATATTAATAGTTTTAGCGGCCTAGAGTAATACAGCTTAAGTAGAAAAAGAATAAATAGTTAATAACTCTAGTAAAACTTTTAATACAGGTACTATTACGTATATAGCCTAGCACTTAAGCTTATAACAGTAAGTTTTAGTAAATTAAAATCCAAAAATTTAAGTCTAACTAGTGTTTATAACTACCCTATAAAAGTTATAATTTTTAAATAGCTATAAAAGTCGTAACTTATAATTTAGTAACGGGATTTCTATAGTGTATTAATATAAAAATCTTTTCTTTCTATCTATTTAATTTAAAATTTAAAAATCTAAACTAAGCTAGTATTTATAATTGCTCTATAAAAGTCGCGATCTTTAATCAACTATAGAAGCTATAACTTATACTTAGTAATAGGATTTCTATAGTATATTAATATAAAATCTTTTTCTTTATTTATTTAGTTTAAAATCTAAAAATCTAAACTAAACTAGTATTTATAGTTACCCTACAAAAGTTACAATCTTTAATTAACTATAAAAGCCGTAACTTATACTTAGTAACAGAATTTCTATAGTATATTAACACAAAATCTTTTCCTCTATCTATTTAGTTTAAAATCTAAAAATTTAAGTTAAGCTAGTATTTATAGTTACTCTATAAAAGTTACAATTTTTAATTAACTATAGAAGCTATAACTTATACTTAGTAACAGAATTTCTATAGTATATTAACGTAGAATCTTTTTCTTTATTTATTTAGTTTAAAATCTAAAAATCTAAACTAAACTAGTATTTATAGTTACCCTATAAAAGTCGCGATTTTTAATTAACTATAGAAGCCGTAACTTATACTTAGTAATAGGATTTCTATAGTATATTAACGCAGAATCTTTTTTTTTATTTATTTAGTTTAAAATTTAAAGATTTAAACTAAGCCGGTGTTTATAGTCGCCCTACGAAAGTCGCGATCTTTAATTAGCTATAAAAGCCGTAATTTATACTTAGTATTAGGATTTCTTTAATATATTAACATAAAATCTTTCATCTATTTAGTTTAAAAATTAAAAAATCTAAACTAAGCTAGTATTTAAGTATAATTACTCTATAAAAGTCACAATCTTCTAAGCTCTTTTATTTATCTAGTCGCCCCTCTTCCAGGCAGGCAGTTAAACTAGAGCTCTATAGACTATAGTGTACCCACCTTTGGCTCGTAGTATAGTGGTCGGCTGCACCCCTATTAGCTACCCCTATATTTCAAGGTAGTATCTTAAAATAGGACCTGTATTTAATTTCTTAATCTAACTAAACTTTACTATTTATTATTTAAAGAATAAGCAACTTTAAGAATACGTAGTAGTAGTTTAAAGTAAATAATTATTAAGATCTAGATACTTTTAAAAGTATAAAATAAAGGATATAGTAGTAAGTAAGTTCAAGTTTTAGTTAGTTAAATGTTAGGTATAGTCACAAGAATATGTTAAGATATATGTATTAATAAGAATTACTTATAATAGGTTACGTATCTAAGACCTATATAACTAAATAATAAAAGTAGTACTAATCTAATAAACTCCTAGAGTAGTATCAAAATAAAGCCTATATAGTCTTTAAATCTAAACACAACCCCCAACTTTATACTCCCTCTATATCGTACTCCTGTACTAACAACATCTAAACTACTATTTTACTTATTTTATATACTAAACAAAACTAAAATCCAGAACAGTATAAAAACACGTTTTTAAAAATTACACCTACTATATTAATAAAGGCTTTTCATTAAATCTAGTATTTAAATAAGTAGTATATATTATTTATAGAAATACGTATATATATAAAGGTATAAGTCCTATAGCTACGAGGCGTACTATTCTAAAACTACCTAGGCTTCAGGATTCCTTCTAAACTATACTACAACAAACATTTATTAACTATATAGTTAATCTCTACTAGATAAAGGACGAGTATATTATAAAAGTTCTTAAAAGTTAGTATATTTACTATAATTCTAACTTTTAATCAACTTAAGTATAAAGTAATTAATAGAGTAAATATAATTAGGTTAACTTAAATAATACTAAATTTAATAAGTGACAATTATAAACTTTAACACTAGGCTCCTACTAAAAAGCAGTTAATATACTACACTAAACACTAGCCCTAAAGGCTAAGGCACTAATACGCTATCAATGTATGTAAGACGTAGAGTATAGAAGCCGCACTACCAAAAAGGCTGTTAGTTACACAGTCCCGCGGCCCCGCGTAGGGGCAACCCGCAAGCTAGTTCTATATAACTCGGGTAAAACTATTACCTATAGTTAGGCCTTACAGGGATTCTAGTAATTAAAAAAAATAATTATTCTATATTAAAACTATTTTATTACTATTTACTAGCCCCTATATATATCCCTACTACTAGATATATACTAACTAGGCCACCTACTTAAAAAAACCGTAAATAGTACCCTATATATATATTATAGTAAAAAACGTTATTATATATAACAAAAGAGCCCGTTTTTAACAACTAAGCTACGTCTCTACGTTAGTATAAAGTTAATAATATATATAGACTATAGATTAACTTAAAGAGGGGGGTATAAGTTAATTACTATAGGTATTATAAAGGCAGCTACTCCTTTTAACTTTAAACTACTTTAAAATACAGCTAAAAGAAGAAAGAAAAACTTATTTTAGTAATCCTTTATAAAATAAAAAAAAGAACCTCTAAATAATAAAATAAGTTTATTTAATATAAATAAAGTAAATCCTACTATTAAATTTTTCCTATTTTTTAATCTTATACCTTTTTATATTATTATAGTTTTCTTTATAATCCTATAGACAAGTCTCTATATTAAAAGACGTTAAGTCCAGCCGAATTAACAGCAATTAATCTTACTCTATTAAATACAACTCCTTAGTATAACTAACTATAGACAATACAGAAGAACAACGTCTGTACAAGTAGGCTCTTAGTTAATATAAAATTCTCCCCTTAAAAGTCTTAAGGATTACTACTAAAGATAAGGACTGGAAAAAACTCTTTAGTAAGGACTATAAATAAGATATTAACCTAGTATTCACTTAAACCAACACTAACAACGGATAGCCACTATAGAAAGACAGACTATTTATTACCTCCACAAAAGTAAATAATACTTATAAGCTATTTAGCAACTTAATTTTACTATAGTAAATAGAAAGTATAGGTAGCCGCACTAAGATCAAGGAAATGTTCCCTAGTCTTAAACTCTAGCAGGCTAGCCCTCAAGTACTATAAAAAGGAGAGCCCCCTAAAGAAGAGGTTATCTAGAATTTATTCTAGATAGAACATAGACTCGTCTAACCCAAAATAACGGAGTTTAATAACCTATAAGTACTTTAAATACTACTTTTAAAGAAGTTAAACTAGTAGTTCTAGATTATACTATACTCAATAGAGGTCAAAAACAGCAAAGTCATAACAACAATAAACAACACTAAGTCCTATACCCTCCCCCTAATCTAGGTAGCTAGACTACTTAGATAGAATATTAATATTAATAAAATCTACTAGGGGTTCTTCTTCTTTAACAAAGTCACCAACAATACCTAGTACTTTAACTTACTTCCTAGCTGGAAAAACACAAGTAAAATTACAGGTATTTAGGTAGTAAAATAACTTTAGTTTTAGGGATAGAGTAGAGAGATAAAAGTTACTGTTCCTACTATACTATAGTAGAAAGGTAGTACTATTTATAGCTTAATAGTATTTAAAATACTCTAATACACCGTTCTACATTCCTAGCTGGAAGATAGCCTCCTATAGTTGCCCTTAATTAATAACGATACTAATATATTTTAGGCCGCTAGTTTATAATAAATGTTTCGCTATTTAGGTATATAGAGTAAAGTATTAGAACAGAACGCCCTTAACTAAATAATTAATATTTATATAATCTAACTAGTGTGTAAAAAGTTAAAATGTATTAAAAGTATAATTAATTCTATTACGTTTTACAACACCTTATTTTAGCGCCCCTATTTTTAACCTAAGCCGCCTAACTTTAATATATTATTGTTAGTACTAAGCGCTATAGCTAATAAAGAATTTATAAAGAATAAAGAAATAAATAATACTAATAATACTTTTTTACTAAAACACTTAAATACATTATCACTATTACTAAATATCTTAGCTCTTAAGAAAGACGATAATTATAAAGATAATAAAAATAATAAAGATAATAAAGATAATAAAAAAATACTTAATGTAAATAATTTTTCTCTACTAAGTAATTTAGGTAGCTTAAGTAGTTTAAGCTCCTTTAACAGTTTAAATAGGCTAAGCAATAAAAGACTACTAGTACTATACAATAAACTGGAACGGGTACTTAAACTCTTAAACCGGGCACTTTAAGAGGTTAAAAAGCTTTGTTAAAAATTTAAAATAGGTATAAATAATATATAGTAGTGTTTAGAGGGGATGTTTTGGGCCTTTAAGGTAAAAGATTTAACTTTAGTATTAGAAAGAATTTAGTAAATTCTTACTAGAATTTATAAGAAAGAATAAGCTTAGTATAGCTAGTTAGGATAGTTATAAGAGCTGTTACTGGAGTTGTTAGTTTGTGATAGTTAAAATAAAGATATAGCTATGTTGCTAAAATAGTAGTTAGTAGTTTTAAGTTAGTAAAACTAGTTACTAGTCCTTAATTAATAAAATAGAGACATAGCCTTGTTAGTATAAAGGTAGTTAAGATGTAATAATTTTTTAAATATAGTGAATACTTTGAGGGAATAATAGCTGTATTAACTAGTTTTTAATTAGTAAAATAACTTAAACGGTAATATACCTATATAGTTAGTAATATAGGTATAAGGTTTTAATTAGTTTAAAGAAACTTATAAGTAAATACTGAAAAGTACTAATTTATTAATAAATATATATATAACGGTATCACCAGGCAAATCCGCATTAATTCTAATACTACACTATAACATTCTAAGTATATAATTAATAGAGTAGCAACCCCCTAGGCCTAATATACTACATCTACGTAGTAGAAATTATAATATAACGATATTAACAAGCTAACCTATACTTATTTAAATATTAGTTAGGCCCTATTTAAATATACCCCTAATAAATATATATATAACTCTATTGCGTATATCTTTTAACCCTTTATAACTATTATTGTATTTATCTATACTAGTACTAAAGAGTAAACCCTTATTAACTCTTACTTATAAGAACGCTGCTAGGCCCCCGGCAGACCTATTAAGTTTAAATACTATAGAAATATTAAGCGATAAGGTTAAAGATATTATACTTATAGTAAAGTCTTGAAAGTGTAAGGCTAAGTTGTAGGATACTAGTGGCCTAGGAAGAAAGAAAAAGAAGACTAATAGTAGTAGAAAAAAGAAGGGTAGTTAAAGAGTAAAAATACTAAAGGTGTATATAAATAGAGATAGTTAGATATAAGCCCTAGGCACGCGTGGTGGTACTATACTATAAGTTACACTCTCGGCGTATAGTAAAATAGTAAAATAGCTAGACGTATTCTATAATTAATTTATAGGGGGTAGTGTTACTTATTATTTCCTATTAGTGTTATTTTTATATTTATTACTTAGTACGCGTATTGTAGTAATTCTATCTATAGCCCGTAGGGCTCTTTTACCTATATTCTTAGTATATAGGTAACGTAACCTACTAGACTAACTTTTAAAACTAGATAGCCTTAAAATAAAATATACCTAATGGGTTACTAGAAGTAGTTATTGCTATTAATAGTATTGTACCCCTTACTTATATACTAGGAATATTAAATACTAGTAGACCGGGTTATTTATAGAATTAATTAACCTTTAATTTATTTTTACTTTTATAAAACCGGTTTATATAGGAGCTAAGGTTCCTTAAGAATAAAAGTTAGTATTTACCCTTTATTAGCTATAGGCGATAGTTTGCTTATTAAGTCCCTAAGCTGTATTCTTCTACCCCAGCCCTATTTACCTTTTACGTAATACTTATACCTACTGCCTAGCTTTTAATACTCTACTTTAGTACTGGGATCGCTAAGTACCTCTAAGAGTTAAGTAATTGTTACGTCTTTGTTAAGGGACGGGCCTAAGTTAGCTATAGTCTTTTTATAAATATAGAGTAGATAGTTGTTTATAAGGTAGGCGACGACTGTGACTTTTATACTTAAAAGAGTTGAGTAAAAATACCTTTAGTTGTGATTTCTAACCTACTAAGAACTTAATTTAATGTAAAAATATAATAAACTAATAATAAATAATTAGAACTACGTAATATAATTAGTATAACGTATACTAGACTGTATAAATGCCGATAGGGGAGGGGTATAGACATGCACGACCTATTTACTGTATAAATATATGACTTTATACCCTAGTAATAGTAAAAGTAACTATACTAACTTAGCGCCTTTAAGAACCCTTAAGACGGTGTTTAAGTTAGTTTAGAGGATATTAGAGAGAACCTTTAGTAATAGTATTATTATACTAGCTTTACTTACGCGGCCCTAAGTTAATATATAAAGTGTACTATAGAGTATAGCGGCTAATACTTGACTTTTATAACTTAGTAATAAAACTTATATAGTTCTAGTAAATATAGTAGTAGTTAATATTATAGTTAGACGATATTAAGGTTAGACTATAAATCTACTATACTGACGTAAGAGATAAGTCTAGTTAGTGTTTTAATAAGGGCTAGTATTTCTTTACCTGTAAAAGGAAAGTAACTTTATTTCCGTAGATAGTAATATTATAGTTATTAGTCTGCTGAATGATTGTGATGAGATTGGAGGTAGTTTATAAGAAACTAGTTAAAGATGAGTCTAGCGATGTTTTGTATAGTATTACTAAGTATGATGGACTTGGTTTGCCTTTTTACTAATAATAGTAATACTTTTCGTCTTTTTAGTGTGTAATAGAACTGAGTAGTAAGAGTCATAGTTTATTATTAGCTATAACTATGACTAATAAAAAATATTAATTAGAAGTTATTAGTTAAGTTGTTTTTTAGTATTCAAGAGTAAAATTTAAGTAATAAATAGAGGCAGTATCACACATCGATAATTTCCATTAACTGTATCTGTTATTTAGCTTTTTATATAACCTTCTAATAACTAGAAAGATAGAGGACCAGTGTTAGTACCCTTAATATTATTAGTATCCTTAAGATTAGAGAGAATGTAATAATAAATATTTAGGTTACTATATCTTTACTTCCTTAACTTCTGCCCCTAAAGAATCCTAATTAAATAGCTATATACCCTAGGAATAAGGTTGGGCTTAAGACCCGCCTTAAGAACGCCTAGAATAGTTATACTACTCTTTTTTATACTGAGTTTTAATACTTAAAAAGTAATATTAGTTAATATGTTATCTCTTTTTTTTAGAGGACGAGGGGTTAGTAACCCACTTTTAGTACATTTTTATAGATAGTCTTATCCTCTGGGCTATTAGTACTATTATATATAATATATTTGTAATTAGTAGAGTTGCTTTTTATGTTTGTTAGTACTTGTTTTGTTAAAGGATGATGTATTTAATAGCTCTGGTTAATAGTATGTAGAATAAGATATATTAATAGTAGGTTAATACTAGGTAAGATAGATTAAAGGTAAGGGAAGAATAAGGAAAAAAGGCTTATGATAAAATAATAACTATAAGTAAATATATACTACTTAACGGGTAGAATGTACTAACTACGGGTTAATATTAGGTAGAATAAGTTAAGGGTAAGAAAGAAATAAAAAAGAAAGGAAATAATAACCCTAGGTAAATATTTACTTTTAACTAGTAACTACTTAAATGTACTAAGTAAGTTAGTGTTAGATAGGATTAGTTAGGGGTGAGAGAGAAATAAAAAAAAAAAGCTAGGCTATAAAAAAATAATAACCCTAAGTAAATATTACTACTTAACTAGTAACTACTTAAATGTACTAAGTAAAGTAGTATTAAGTACTTAGTCCTAGTGTATAAAACTAAAAGGGCTAACTAAAGTAAGACTCTACTTACTCTAATATAATTTAAAGGCTATATAACCTTTAAATAGTTTAACCTAAAATATATAATTATTTCTAGCTTAAAACAGTACTTCTATAAAGGAATCTATAACTTAGGGCTTTTTAGTAACTAAAGCCCCTATATATATAGGTTTAAATTAAGCGACCCCTATCTCTAAAATTATCCTTTCTAACTATACTCCCTTCTTATAACTATACCTATTGTACCTCTAAAGAAACTAAAGCTTATATCCTTTCCGTTACTAAGTATACTAATAAAGTAAGATATAGTAGATATTAAAGAGTTTTAACTAATAGTTACTATATAGTAAATTAACTTCCTTTTTTTTTAAATAGCACTCTACTAGAATTGTTCTTAACTATTTATTAAAATTATTTTAAAAAGATTTATAGTAAGATATTTAAGGAAGGTGTTTTTTATAATAGAATCCTTACTGTTGCGTAGAAGGGTAAGTAATACTTAGTAATAGACTATTCCGGTTACTATTAATAGTAGTATTAGTACTAAATAAGAGCTTTGATGAGCTTAAAAATAATAAACTCCCCTAGGCTATTTTGGTCTTTAGTAATAAGGACAACATTTATAAAGTTGATAAGAAAATTACTAAAGAGGTTTACGATTTCCCTTATACTAAGCCCCGCGCTTTGAGTGCGTTAATTAGTTATAAAAAACGTGGTTAAGTAAATCTAAGTCAGAGACGCTGAGTCTGCCTACTGCCTACTCCCTAGTACTACGCTCATTAAGCGCGCGTCTGCTAAGCGTAAGTCTTTTAAACTGGCAAATACGTAGTTTACGTTTTTAAAATAGGTTCTACTAGTAGTAACGCACTTGAGTCCTAGAAGATACTACTAAGTTTAAAAGAAGAAGTGTAAGTTTATTTAAAAGTATTGTGTATTAGATAACTTAATTACTTATAATTTTTAAACAGGTTTTACTAGTAATAAGACACTTAAGTTCTAAAAGAAGTAGTAAAGATACTAAGAGTAGTTGGGGAACCTATTTAGATCTACTTAGGTATAGCATGATGGGTAAATACTAAGGGTACTAAGAATTCGATTTAATACAGGGCTTTTATATACTTAGTAGTTAGATATATAGATAGGCTAAAAGAATAATAAATGCTATTTTTAAGACTATTTAGGGTTAAAATATAAAGATAAACAGTTAGATTTATAATTACTTAAGTAAGTAACCTAGTATACGTACCTCCATTTAGAGATAAACTAAGTAATACTATATAGGGTACGGATCTAACGGGCTACTACGTATGCAGTATTAGGCCCGCTTATATCTATAAGTACTTACTATCTACTTATAGGTAGAGCTATATAAAGTTAAAGCTTACTTTATTATTTACTTATTATTAAGAACTAAAGTGTTTTTTTAATATTTAATTAAGTTTATAGAAAATAAACTACTATACTTAAAATTCTAGGATTTAAACTAAACCTATAATAGTTATAACCTTTTAGCAAGAATAAAATAACTATACTTAGTAATAGAACTTTTTTACTATATTAACACAAAATCTTTCTTTTTATTTATTAAAATTAAAATTAAAAGATTTAAGTTAAGCTGACGTTTTTTATTCTTTAATAAAAGTTATAAACTTTAAATAGTTATAAAAGCTATAGTTTATACTTAGTAATAGAAATTATTTAGAAAATTAATATAAAATATTCCCTTTTATTTATTAGAATTAAAATTAGAAGATTTAAGTTAAGCTAACGTCTTTTATCCCTTAATAAAAGTCATAAACTTTAAATAGTTATAAAAGCCGTAATTTACACTTAGTAATGGAACTTCTTTAAGAAATTAACGCGGAGTATTTCCTTTTATTTATTAGAATTAAAATTGAAAAATTTAAGTTGAGTTAATATCTTTTATTCTTTAATAAAAGTTATAAACTTTAAATAGTTATAAAAGCTGTAGTTTATACTTAGTAATAGAAATTATTTAGGAAATTAATGCGGAGTATTCCCTTTTATTTATTAGAATTGAAATTAGAAGATCTAAGTCTAGCTAACGTCTTTTATCCTTTAATAAAAGTTATAAACTTTAAATAGTTATAAAAAGTCAGAATTTATACTTAATAATAGAACTTTTAAAAATTAATGCGGAGTATTTCTTTTTATTTATTAAAATTAAAATTAAAAGATTTAAGCTAAGCTAATGTTTTTTATCCTTTAATAAAAGTTATAAACTTTAAATAGTTATAAAAGTTATAGTTTATACTAGTAATAAAAATTATTTAAGAAATTAACAAGAAAGTACTTTTATTTATTGGAATTAAAATTGGAAGATCTAAGCCTAGTTAATGTCTTTATCCCTTAATAAAAGTTATAAACTTCTTAATAGTTATAAAAGCTATAATTTATACTTAATAATGGAACTTTTAAAAAATTAATGTAGAGTATTCCTTTTTATTTATTAGAATTAAAATCGGAAGATCTAAGCTGAGCTAATGTTTTTTATCCCTTAATAAAAGTTATAAACTTTAAATAGTTATAAAAAGCCCGTAGTTTACATTTAGTAATAGAAATTATTTAAGAATTACTGTGAGTATTCTTTTTATTTATTAGAATTAAAATTAAAAATCTAAGTTTAATTAATGTCTTTATCCCTTAATAAAAGTTATAAACTTTAAATAGTTATAAAAGCTGTAGTTTAATTTAGTAATAGAAATTATTAGGAAATCGACGCGGAAAGTATTTCCTTTATTTATCGGAATTGAAATTAGAAGATCTAAGCCTAGCTGACGTCTTTTATCCCTCAATAAAAGTCATAAACTTTAAATAGTTATAAAAGTTGTAGAATATACTTAGTAATAGAAATTATTTAGGAAATTGAGATGTGAAATATTCCCTTTTATTTATTAGAATTAAAATTAAAAGATCTGAGCTCATAGCTAATATCTTTATCCCTTAATAAAAGTTATAAACTTTAAATAGTTATAAAAGCCGTAGTTTATACTTAGTAATAAAAATTATTTAAAAAATTAATACAAAATATTCTTTTTTATTTATTAGAATTAAAATTAGAAGATCTAAGCTTGCTTAATATCTTTTATTCCTTTATAAAAGTCACAAACTTTAAAACCTTATACATATTAACGTCCTTATTTAGTAAGTTAACGTTCTTATTATATTTTTTAAGTATGTAGTAGTAACAGTAAACGCTATGGCTGGATAATAAGTAAGTACTTTAGATTTAAAGGCTGCTTATATAGTTAATATAAAGTTGTTTCTGTAATAACCATTAGCCTATATATATACCTTACGATATAAGCCTAAATTATAAAAACTTTTTTATTTTAAATATCCCCTAGCGCCCCGTTACTAACTAGTCTAGTTCTATTCTACTTAAGTAGTCTAGTTACTAAGGATGTTAGAGTTACCGGGATCAATAATAGCTATAGTACTATAGTAGAAAAGTAGGCATCTTCCCGGTAGTTGTACTAAGCTTAATTTATAAGTAGATAGAAGTTAGTTACTATTACTCTTTAAAACTAATATACTTTTTTACTAAGTAAGTTAAGAGTTACTAAACTGTAGTTATACCCTTTAAAGCCTAATTTAGGTTTTTATTATTAAGTTATTAATAAGTTAGAGTTTAAGACTAATAGTAAAAAGAAGGTAAAGCAAATATTAATTTACTATTTAAAAAACTAATTATATTAATTAAAAAAAGTAGTAAACTAGTACCTTACTGTATTATCCCGTTAGAGCTTCCTTACTAGAGCACAAGCTTTTAATAATACTTTTATAGCTTAAGATAATCTTACTAAACTTACTATACTATAAAGAGTATTAAATAATAAAGTTTAAAATTAGAATTAAATCTAGCTGCGGGGAATTTAAGTACGCACAGCGCGAGTTTGCTGTTGATAGAGTTCTAGTTTTTTTTAGACTTTTTAATTAGGGTTAATTTAATTAATTTTAGAGCTTTGGACTAATAGTTAACTAAAGACTAGGCGTTAGTTATTAGGCATAGTTATTATAAGAGTAAAAAGAATCTAATATATATATCCACTATATTACTTTAGTATAAATAAAGTTATAATCCTTTTTATATATTAATTCTATATATATAAATAAATATTAATTTAAAAGTTTAGTAACTAAAAGCTAAGTATTATTAGTAAGGTAGGATTAGTTGTATATAAATAGTTTAATATATACTATAGCCTGGGTAAAAGTAATTATAACCGCCACTATAGTATTTAACAAAATACTATCACTTAGGGCTAGAGTACTAAGTGGATTTTAAGACTATATAGCCTTTAAATATTAACCTAGCCTAGGTAGGCTAAGACGCCCGTATATAGGACCTAGGTACTTAAATACTTACTTAAGTAATAAGTTTTTTTAAACTAAATAACTTAAAAATAAAAAAGGAAAAGAAAAAATACTAGTTTTAACTATATAATTAAAAATGTATAGGAATCCCTGTAGCTAGTACTACTATAAGTATCCTGTTAATGCGTAGGTAATAGTAGTAATAGTTAAGCCTTTCCCCTAAATACATCTTTTCCTCTTAAAAAACAAAGGCACCTTTAACATTACCTACATTACCCAAACTTTTATATTGTAATTATAGATGCCTTAAGGTCTAGTATTTCTTTTGTTCTATATAAATATAAACTATTTTATAAACTTACCTCTATAAAGTATAGAAGAATATATAGAACAGATTAATATTATATAACTTTTTTTACTTCTATTATTATTACTCTATTCTTTATACTAACTTATATATAAGTAGTATTAAGTATAGTTATAAAAATAAAAGATCTAGTCTCCTACTAATGTATTTGTACTAATATATATACTAAAGTTAAGCTATGCCTTAGTTTAAGATACAGTAACTTAAGTTAAAAATACTAAACAATAAAGTAACTATCGCCTTTTAGTACTAGCAAGCTAAAGACTAAAAAGTAGCGGGTAGACTTTAATAAAATAGAGTCTACTAATAATATAGAACCTACTAATAAGATAGGGCCTTTTTATAAAACAATACCCCCCAATAATAAAGCCGCTACTAATAAGAAAAATGCTACTAACGAAAGAGATACTACTAATAAAAGAGATACTACTAATAAAGTAGAGTCTACTATTAAAAAAGATACTACTATTAAAAAAAAGCCTACTAATAATAAAGACCCTATTAATAAGAAAAATGCTACTAATAAAGTAGAGCTAGTTGTTAAAGAAGATACTGCTACTAAAAAAGAGCCTGTTAATAATAGGACTGCTGGTATGGTGCTAAAAGGCTATACTAAGGCTATAATGTAACTTACCTGAATTATAGAGGTGGACTTAACTTATGGCTAAGTCTGGGTCGAGTTACATACTAACGCCTTATTAAAGAGTTTATAATAAAAAACTTAATAATAATAAAGAATTGTATTACTAAGTTAGAACTACTTTTAATATAAGAAGCTTATAAACGTAGATTACTATTCTACAGTATCTTCTTTAATAATTTTTACAGAAATATAGTTAACTTTATTAACTTTTTATAGTTAAAATAGTACTATAATAACTAACTAAAAACGCCTAATTTATCTAACTATACCTCCTAGTAAGTAACTAAATTATTATAACTATATAATAATACAAAATAGTATAAATCTAAGATTAATAGGGCTATAATTTATAGTATTTAAAAAAGCTACAGTTTAGTCCAACTAAACCTCCTTAATAACAACCTTATTAGAATATTAAATAACTTAAATAACTTATAAACTATAAATTTTTATAAGTACTATAATATTACTAGTTAAAAGGACTAATTAAAGTTTAACGTTTTAAAAGAAGTAATACTTTAAGAGTTAAATATTTTTAAGTTGTAGTATAACTAGGGTTTAAAAAACTTAACTATCTTACGGGCGTTATATAACACCTTTAAACTAAAGGGGCTATTCTTTACTACCTACTAGACTATTAAGTTTATTAACCTTTTATACACTCCTACTAAGGATTATATACTAACTAATATATTAAACTTCTAGGGATTAAAGTAAAGCTGGCTATATTTTAATACTTAGTAAGTTTTTTATAATATTATAAGAAATTAATAATAGTGTATTTTATAATTTAGTAAAGATAACTAAGGATAAGTTAGTACTGTTATATTTCTTATATCTTTAGTAGTTAAAGACTAGGATGTACCTATGGGCTATTCTAAAAGACTTACTAATATAGGCTATAGATAAGGAAAGGAAGAGGTTTATTAAGGCTTTACTTGGGCAAGACTTGTTTAGTTTAGTAATAGTGTGTAATGTGTTAATCTGGTAGTGTGGTAATATTTCAATGTTAACTATATATTTATTAAAATTATAGGCGTTGAAGTTACGCGTTATAGTTTAAGTAGTTAAACTATAGAATTAAGTATATGTAGTTTTAAAATAATAGGCTTAATAATTAGAGAAGAAAGAACGTTAGAACTTGCTGGTCTATTGTACGGGAAATACTTTTATTATCCCTACCCCAAGAATTCAAAATATTATTATAAGTGATTATACTTTTTTAGAAGACTTATTAATTTAAAGGCTATATATTTTTAAAAGTGTGTATAGATGCAAAGTCTAACCTTTCCCCCTCTCCTCTTAATAAATCTACACACTATTACTTAAACATACTATATTACTTATTCTCGCTTAAAATAAATTTTAATAGCTATGTTTAATAAAACGTATTATATAGAGTGGAAATAGTCTATTTTATAGTGCCTGAGTCTAGGTATTACTAAGTCCCTATCCCTTTTTATTAATATATACTAACTTGCAGCATACCTTTTAATATTAACTTAAATAGTAGTAACTATAGGTAGTATAGTTATATAAAACGCGACTTTATTTAAAGTATAGATAGAGGCTTCCTTCTATTTAAGATACTTCTTTAAATAATCTAAAGGGTCCTAAAGAAGTATATTTAGTGTTTTATAGCTTTAAATAAGCAATTTAATACTCTAGCTACTAAGGCTAGGTAGACTAGCGTAGTTAGACTAACTTGTCCGCTGACCCTCTAAATCCTACTTACAAAAGTCATAAACTACATATGCACCCTAGATACTAGTATAGGCGTAAGTCAGTGTAGCGTTAGTTTAGTAGAAAACTAGGCCTATTTACTACTTACCCTTTTAAAAACCTTAAAACTATTCTATCCTGTTACTACCTATAGTAGTATATATTACTTAGTTAGTTACTTAGTAAAGACCACCCTGTGTATAGCCTTGCAGTTCGTAGTTAGGGAACTTATAGCACCCACAGAGTTAAGTATTTCCTTTATAGTATAAAAATATTAAGAATCTCTCGAATTACCTTTGATCCCTCCTTTACCCTATATAAACCAGTGTTCTAGTTTTAATAGTTTCCTAAGCCTCTATACTACTGAAATCACTTAGAGGTATAATAAGTTACTAGACCTCCTTTTTATTACCTCATGGCCCCCCCAAACTTATATCTACTTACATCCTTAGTATATTAATAACTCTAAATATTTACTATATTATTTTAAATAATATAGTTAAGGAGAATAAACCTAGTATATTAGGGGATATTTACTTCTCTTTACTAAAAAGCCTCTAGATAAAACTCTAGTATTAAGATTCTATCCCCCTTATCTCATAAATTAAAACACTTACAAGGCTTAATATTAATATTAACTGGCTTTACTTAACTACAAAAGAGCTATACCCTTTATTATACCTATATTAATTATAGCACCTTAGCCTTATGTTTAAATAGCTAAATAGTAGCTAATAAGTACTGTACTTAATAGGAAACGCTATAGTAGATAGGTGTAAAAGCTTTTAACTAACTACTAATACTAAGTTATAGTATATTCTTAGGCCCCTTAAAAAACTAAAATCTCTAACCTACTTAATACTATAGATTATTAAATTAAAAAGCACTCTACTGGGCGAATTTGTAATATACTTACTATAGTTTAAGTAGCTATACTTAAAATACTATAATAATTCATAAATATAGCCAGCTGTACCGCAGTACTACTTAGTAGCTAACTACTATCCTGTACTTATTGGACTTACTATTAATACACTACCTAGAGGTATTTTAAATAGGGGGAGGGACAAAGTACTTTATAAAATAAAATATATCTTTCTTAACCTAGCGTTAGTTTATAAAAAGGTAAATAGAATTAAGTATATACTTTAAAATAACTAAGGGCCTAAAAATAACTAAGGATTAAAATTAAAATAGATAAGTATAAGTTTAAGTAGTATTAGGTATATTTAAGATACTATTTAAAGACTTTACAGCCTTAAAATAGCTTACTTAGTACTTAACTAACTAGTAAAGTTATGCTATATATTTATACTGGCCCTAGCTTGTTTTATATTTTTTTTTTAGTTACTATACGTACCTACCTAGCTAGCTATACGTATAGGGTTGTAGCTACTTAAACTAGAGTTAGTCCCTACTTAGGTAACCTAAGACCTATTATTAAATAGTAAACCTACTTAGTTATCTAACCCACCGCGAAACCACACTCCACTACTAACACCCTAGCTATACTAAATTACTATTTAAACTCTATAACAGCCTTTCATATAACATTCTTTATACACTATAATACCACTAGAAGCCTTATAGTAGTAAGCTTGCTACAACCTAGTAGTCACCCTAGTAAGAAATATCTACTAAAGACAGTAAAGAACGCACCTAACTAATAATACATAAACTCTAAATAACTATTATTAACTCTAATAAAAGTATAGTAAATATAGAGGTATCCCTTAAAGAAATTATCAGGAACTTATATATAAACAAATTAAACTACCTACCGTAACAACACTAGTACATAAACTGTAAAGGTAGATACCCAAGGGGCAAAGCACCCTTAGTAACGACTTAACGCGTATTACTAGTCGTCTAACAAAACAAAAAGCTATTATAGATTCTACACTTATCTACCTATAGCTAAAAAGAACGCTACTTTCTACTAGGAGAAATAGTAATAAGGTTTTTAGTTTTTAAGGTATAATAAATATAGTCTAGTAACCAGCGACTTAAGGAATAGAGTCTTAATATAGAGTAAACACCTACAGCTACCTATATACAAAACTACTCTCTAGTAGTTAAAACTAGTCCTGTTAAACCTAATACTATAACTAAAAAGAAAAAGCTACTTTAATAAGTTAATATAGTAATAAGTATCCCTTCAGATATATATCTTAATAAAAAACAACAAAAGGGCAACTAATCTCCTAGTATAATAACCGTCTAATTACTAGTAGATAAAGAAAAAGGCAAAAGCGGCATAGACTTAGTTAAATAGTATACAGGCCTTTATAGAAATAGTAATATTAATACTTTCCGCCCCTTTTTAAAGTATATAAAAATACTAAGCCCTACTAATATTGTTACTATTAACACAATATACAATAAGGAGGCTATAAACAATTTCTAGAGTAAAATCCTTTAAACTTTTAGCTCTAAAAAGGTTATAATTATATTATATCAACAACTAGAGGTACAGTCCCTCGGGTAGGAAGATATAAAAAAGATTACGCATTTCTTTTACTTTACCCTACTAAATAACTATAAAAAAAACACAATTAATCTTATTAAAAGTATTATTTTAAATTAATACTAATAATCTCTTTAAGCCTAATAAAAGTCTAATAAAGACTAGCCCAACATCTTTACCCAGGTATTATAAACAATTTAAAGGTTCATTTCAAAGCAAAACACATCTTCAGTCTCCACAATAATAAATAGCTTCCTTATATTACAGCTATCACTACTTAACAACTCCCTCTATTCTATAGTTAAAGATACTAAAAACAACAAAGTAAACACCACTATAGACCGGTATAATACCAAGGTTAAGAGCAAAAAAAAGAGGGGTATATACCGGTTTAATAAAGTGAAAACCGTTATGCTTCGAGACTTTAGAGTTAAAGAGGCTTAGTACAACTAGCAGCTAAAAATATAATTATGCCTCGCGTATTATACAAGTAGTTTCAAATAAGCAAATTAATGTTTAATAGTAATACAAAAACTAAGTAAGTAAAGGCTTTTCCAAAACAGTCCTAACCAGATCTACTAATCCACATATAATATATAGAAGCAAAATAATACCTACAATCTCGGCGTTAAGAAAATATTTCAATAAGGTCAGGGGTATTAACGGGGGCTCTACAACTATCTTACTGCGCTTATGAACAATACCTATATCCCGGTCTGTGCTATAATCAGTCTATTCCTAAAAAATTATAACAAACACAACTAAAATAAAGAATAAATTTATTAGTACTATTTAAAACTATAAAGTAATACATAGTACTAAAAGCTACTCTAGTAAAGAGCTTAATTACTAACGTGTTTAAAGAAACATTGCTAAAAGCTAATAGCTTCTAGTTATATTATAGAGATTTAAGTATAGTAGAGTCCAGAAATAAGATCTAGCTACTTAGGGCTAAAAAAGGAGGAGGTTACAATATAGAATTATATTATTATATATTCCTAAAATAAAAGTTAGTTATAGTTATTTTTTTACTATCCTTATCACCAATACCAATCATTACATTATAATACAGCATTCTACGTATAAAAACTTTTTCTTTATAAGTTAAGTAAATATAAGTATTAATCGACAAGGGTTTTAAGACTTAGTTTAGTAGTAACTATACGGATAGAATCCTAGTAACTAAGAGACTAGGAGCTAAAATAGAGTTAAAAAATAATAGAATAATACTAGTAACTCGTACCCAACCTCTATTTTTATCATTATAATTAGAATACCCGCTACTAAGTTATATACTTTTTAGTATATAGGTATATATTTTAAGCCTAAGTAGACTTAAAACTAGTAATAACTAATCCTAGGCTAGTCGTTTTTTTTTACTATTCTACTGGGTAGTGTAGATTTATTAATTTTAATAATCCTTTCTATTTTTTTTTGTTTCTTAAGAGAAAGTCCTTAGTAACGCGTGGCTGCCTTTTAAAAAAAAAGAACGCGCTTTCTATTGTGCCTCTAAGTTAGACCTAAGCATAAGTCTTACCAGGAAAAGAACACAAGGCGGGGGCCAGTTACTACCTACCTATTTTACGTACTCTCTAAGTTTTTTTCCTTCTCACAATACTACCTGCAATTAATATAATAAAACCAAAAAGATATACGCGTTGCTGTCTTCTAAATATTAATAAATTTTTAATACTACCTATAGTTCTCCTAGGGCCCTTAATATTAATAAATCTATTTAAAGGCACTAGCTATTACTACTAACCCGTCTTATACTCTTTATATATTTTATTTTTTTAGTTATTTAATATTTATAATAAACGAGACTAAACCCTATACTATCGCCATCTTTTAAACATTAACAGCTCTTAACACTACCCACACTTCCCCCACAGCCTTTAATAATAATAAGCCCACTTTATACTCAAAATAAAGACTCGCAATAACACTGTTTTAATTATTAACACTCCACACAAACTTAAAATTATAACGTCCTAGTTTAAAAAGAATAAAAGAAGAGACAGCTGTAAAAAATCGCAGTATACTTAAGTAAGTAGTAACTACTAGGCATCCCCATTAATCTACCACTACGCACTCTAATAGGATACTAACACCTAGCTAAAATACATTATATCTATATATAATTGCTAATACTCTTAGGTTTAATCTATTTTTTTATACTCTTAAACTAGATATTAACTTAAGTAGTTATAAAATTAATATATAGAATATAACTAAAAAAATCTAAAGGACCTATAGAAATACATTACAATATCAGCACTAGGATACTATAGTTAAAGAGTATAATAAGGTAAAGTTGATCATGTTTTTATTAATAGTCTAAGTAAACTAAACTAAGGATCTTTTTATTGTTAATAGTAGCCTTAATAAGTATACCTACTAGGCCATAACTAAACATTAGGCCTATAATAAGTAGCCCCAAACGTTTTTTCTACTACTATAATATAAAAGGAGCAACCCTAAAGTCTTTATAGTGAATAAACTAACGCTAGTAAGTAATAAATATAAGGGTACTAAAAAGTATAAAACTAAATAAACTAACTAGAGTTATATAGCTACCAGCTTCTTTAATAAAGACTACATAAATAATAACTATAATAATACGTATATCGCGCCTACTAACAATAGCAACAGCTCTAACACTACTAGTAATAATAAAGCTAAAACTACTTTATAGTACAGCTTGACCTAACGTAAAAAGAGGAGTAGAAGTTAGTAATAAAGAAAAGGTACGGGGGATACTTATTTTAATATAATTAACACTAAGGTCAGTATTAGCCCTATTACTAAGCCGCCCTAGTTATTAATAATTTACGTTAACTAGGACGAAAGGAACTTAGTTATTAGTACTATACTTAAAAATACCACTATTATTATTACCTTTTTTATAAAAAAGGGTAAATTTAAAATACAAAAACTAAGCTATAATAAGAACAGTAATATAGTTAAGGGAAGGAGTATTAGTAATAAAGTCCACTCCAGTTTAGTTGTTCTAAATACACATTTCAAAAAGCATAAGACGCTAAAAAGGGTCTTTATAGAGGTGATTTAGCTTATATATATTCGTATTAATACGCGCCCTAAGAAAACTAAGTACTTATATTTAAACCAGAACAAACTAGGACTAAAGTAGTAGAAGTAATATAGCTATAAAGGACAACTCCACGGGTATAGATAGAGTATAGTGTTAGATATAATAAGAAGAGTATCTTGCTATTTATGTTACTAAAATAGTAAAGTATCTTTTTTATTAGACACTCCTAACTTACTACAGAAGGAAGTCTTATTAACCACACCTCTAGTATACCTAACTTCCTTACTCTTAATATACTTAAGACCTACTTCTTAAACCTTAGTCTTTTTTTCTAGCTATAACTTTATTAGTTTTAACTTAGTAAGTACATTTTCTATATTAATTAATAGCTAATTTTTCACTCTATATACCTATATAAAAATCTTAGTAATTAAGCCGGGCCGTTAACTATAGTAATAAAAAACAACCCGTTACTTTTTAAAATCCTATAATTTATACTTTTAAATAATCCCTATACTTCTATAGAAAGACTAGGCGCTATACTCTAAAGCCTTTAGCGTACTAACAGCTTCTATATTTACTCTATACTGGTTTCTCTTTAAAACAGAAAGATTAAAGACTTCAAAGTTAAAACTACCTACTACTAATAAAAGAAATTATCTTAATAGCTTTTTATAGGTATCGCGTAAGGGTAAGTACTACTAGATTAGTTTTTTTAACTGCCTTTAAAGTAACTAAACTAGTACTAGGAATAACTAGAAGAAGGTAGCTTAGTACTAATACTTTAGTTATTAAATATAATTTAAGTAAACCCTATATAACGGTCCCTACTACTTAATTCATCAAACTAACTATATTACTCCCCTTTTGTCCTTTATTATACTTAATAGTAAGACTAAGTATCCTTTATAGTTTAATCTATTATTTTTACCTAGGCCTTTCTATAGTTTTTATAGGTGGTTTTAGTTATAATAGGGGTTAATATAGAATTGGAATTAAGTAAGTTGCTTAACTTAAGGGGTAAGGATGTACTATTAATATTTTATAATAACTACATAGTAACAATATTATTAGTCTCTACGGACTATAACGTATTAGGGCTACTAATATATAGAGTATTTTTAATAGACAGTATCTCATAGGTAGTAGTAGATATTCGTTAAAAACGCCTTATAAAGTAGCGAATTTTCTAGTGTACAAATATTACACAAAACGTAACTAACCTACTAGTCTATTATAAAGCACTATTAGTGCTAGACAGAGTAGACGGCTACTGTATACTAGGCTTAATATTGTCCTCTTTTATATAGTTTAGCTTAGTATGTAAAACAGCCTTAGTCTATAGTTAAGACTTTATAATATATAACTATATTAGTGTATAAGCGGGGAGTTTACTAAAAACTAAGACGGCGGTATCTGTTGTAGTGAGTGTCTGTGTTAACCATCGTAGTCAGCTAGAGTATTAGGGAAGAGAGAAAAACAGTAATAGGACATATTGGGATACTTACTTTGTTGGCGGTATATGCATAAGTAGCTATAATAGGTGATACTAGTATAGAGAGTAATAATAGTAGCGGGCCCTGTTACTTTAAATTCTAACTACTTAGTAGAATCTTGCTATATTAGCTAATTGACTTTGTTAAGGTTAGCTAGGCGACGTAGCTGTAAACCTATATTATATAGATTTAGTAAGGGCAGAAAAATAGGTAGGCTAGTAATTATATAGGTAACGCCCGGGCACCTAGCTACTAACTAAGAAACAGTAGATACTATACTTAATAATAATATTAGCTATAAAAAGAAATGTACTATTAAGGACTTAGGGAATTTAGTATACTTACTATTATATTGGGCCTAGGGATGTACTTAAATATATAGGTAGGAATTAAAGAGATTATAATACGTTTACTAAGGTAAGTATAGTTAGTATAATTATATAATAAAAGAGGATAATATTAGGGATAAAGTAGTGGTAGATTAATGTTAGACTAGAGTAGACGCGCTGTGTTTGTAGAAATATTTTAATATACTTTAAGGCCTTACTTCCCCCTACTATTATTTAGTTAGTAATAATAACCTATTTATATAACTTAAACTACTAAATCCTAATATTTACCCCCTAAAAAAAATAGTTATACTATATCTCTATATACAATATCACAACCTTAGTAAAAATCTAACTAATAAATAGTATCGAAGTACTTAACTAGAACTGTATTAAAGAGTATATTAACTTAGTTTATTACTACCTTTAAGTCTACTTTAAGCGTAGTATAGCCTCTCTTTTAACTATTATAGAAGTACTTTTCTAGCTTAACAGAATATTAAAGTATAGCTCTTTACTACCCTAATATTATAGAAATTAAATCTAAAAGTACAACCGCGCTAAAACGCTAAGAGTAGTTAGGCTCTGAGTAAATTTAACATAAGGAACTTACACTCACTTACGCGTACTACAACCCTAATAAAACTAGGGATTATAAGTATACCCGAGTGAAACTAATTTTAAGGCTAGATAGCCTTAAAACCCTACTTTTCCCTGGGTAGGGAGAGGGGAAGGTAGTTACTTAGGTGCCTGAGTAGTATAAATTTTAGGATAAGAACACAATAAATAAAAGGTTAAGTATAAAATAACTAGAGGAACTATAGGTGAACCTTTAGGTCTCGTCCTTAAGAAGTAGATATTTTTAGAATTTAAATGTAGATACATAGGTAAAAAGTATATATACTAATAAAAAAAATAATTATAAATACTAAAATAACGTTAGTAATTATAGGGAACGGGTAGTTAATATTAAAGTAGGATAATGAAGTATAAAAAGTATATACAGTATTTTAAACTTATATAGCCTTTAAAGTTTTAAAATAGACTTATCGCTTAGCACTAAATACAAGGGCATAGGCTAGTAAAGTAAAGAAAGTAAAACTATGTATAAAATATAACTAAATATAAGTTAAGACTTATTTATATAACGTTAAATAAAGGAGTAATTATATAAGTTATAAAAAGCCCTATATTATAATATTTATAATTTTTATTTCTTAAAACCGCCTAGTTCTATGCTAGTATTATTACCTAGTATAAACCCTAATATTTATATTAAGAAAACTATCTATATTATAGCTTAACTCTAGCTGTGTTGTAGCTTAGTCTGCTTTTTAAGCTATATTAGCTTTCTGAATAGGTTGATAGTAGGAAATAGGGACTAGTTGATAGACTAGCTGAAAAGGGTATCTGTGAAAAGTATAGTTGTAATGTCCTCCCGTAGATTGAAAAATTTAACCGCCTAAGTGTAGGCGTTTTGAGTTAGTGTGACGAGAAAGATTGGCCTTTTTTGTATATTTTGGACCTCCTATCAAATTCCAGTAGTTTTGGCTGTATTAAAGATATTTTTTACTATATAAAATATATCTATTAGGTTGGGTATAGTAACTTCCGGAGATACACGTAGTCTTTTTATAGTAGAGGGAGCCTTGTTATTAATAAATATAGAATAGTAATATCTTTAGCTATAGGTACTAATAGGGTTAAAAATAGTGATAGTGCTATATATTAGGACTAGTTGTCCGTTGTATTCCATTAATATAATAATAAAGATTAGCTTGTATAGTTCCCATTTTTTAGAGAAATAGTTAGTACTAGTACTTTGTATGAACGTTATATATCCCTACCTTAGCTATATTCTATGTAACCTGGTTGGATACTAGGTTGTGTTGTTATTATTATTGTTGTTGTTAATACAATCCTAGTAGTATGTAGGTAGGAAAGTAAAGGAGGCCTACTTGTGCTAGGAGAAGAGTAAGTATAAGCACTTAGCTTAATGGATAGTAGTGAATATAGGCTAGCTTGACTTATATTTGGCACAGGCTGTTTAAAGTATATTTAGGAATATACTTAAAGGCCATATAGTAATTAAATTAATATAAATATTAGTATATAATATAGCTAGGCTAGTACTTTATAAGTTATAAAAAAAAAAAGTAGACCTATAAATTATTTATTTATCTACTTACTACGCTACTAAATAAATAGGTTAGCTCCTTTTAAAACTATTTTAAAAATAATAAACTAGTGGTAGTTATAAAGCGCTTAAGAGCCTAACTAAATAGAGTCTACTATATAACTTAAAACTATTAACTAAAGAAAGTAGGAGTATATAAGTAAATTCTTATAATAATCCCTGTTACGAACGACTTCAGAGTAGTATAGTTAGGGGCGAGTAGAAAAAGCTATATTGTCTATAAGGAGTGTAGAATGTCAATTATTTTTAGTACTTATTGTAAAAATAAAAGGAAAAACCTAAAGTTTTAGAAAAAGAATAAAGTAGAGATAGAAACTTTTAAAACTACCTAGTCTTTAAATTATAAAGTCCTAATAGTCTAAATAAGTACTAGTAGTAGACTTAATAGAGTAACGCATAGAGGAGTAGATATAAAGTAAATAACGGGCTGTATAATAGTAATTACTAAAGAACGTAATAAACAGCTTACTCGTAGTAGTAGTACTGCTTTTTTAGATCGCGAACGCTACTAGGGCTTATTAGTCCCTACGGTATATTATAGTATAGTAATATAGTATAATCTAGCTAAAGGTTTGTAAAAGTAAAGGTTTATTTTTGTATATTTAGTACTCTCTAATTAAAAACCTAACTAAAGTTCTATATTAATTTTTAACTTAAAAGGCCCTGTACTTAAGAGATCTATATCCTATACTAACGCCTAAGAATTAGTCGTAGGGGCCAGACTATAATTTAATATAACTCTAAATAAGGGTTTCCCTTCTGTAGGAGGCTTTTTATAAGGCGACAACGCTGTTGATTAGATATAACTATACCGTTATAGTATCTACTATAATTATAATTAAGGTTAATATAACACTACCTACTTAAACCTAGTAATAAAATAGTATGTGCTACGCGATATGTCTTATATTAATAGTAACGCCGTAGTAAGTCACTAATAGAAGGTACTCCTATTTAATCTATCCTCCTAGCGTAAATTATACGTCTATTCCCAAGTAAGTACTAAAACTAGTAGTAATAATAGAAAAGTAGTAAAATTTTGTTCTTACTTTTAGAACTACTTTAATATTAATAGGCCGGAACATCTAAAAGGGGTATTAAGTCTAGGGTGTTACTTGCTGCGTTGTTTTGTTCCTCTTCTATTAGAGTAGGAATATACTACCTAACCTAGATCTATATTTTAGGGTTAAAGTTAAACTATTTATTTAATATTATAAGTTAGTATTAAATAAGAATTATAGGTAATTAAGTTAACTTAAGTATAGCTTAGAACTTATACTTCTAGTAAATTTAGTAAATAAATCTAAATAAAAAAAATCTAGTTTATAATTAGTTATATTTAAGTTAGTTTATAATTAGTAATAGTATCCCTTTTACCTATAAATAAAGGGTTCCTCCCTGTCTATACTAATAAATAATAACTAATAGTTTAAGCCTACTTTATAAATACTAGGAATAGTACACAAAAACAGTAAATATGTAAAGGTAAGGGGATGTAGTTAACGAGTCTAAATAATAAAGATTTAATCTATAATTAACTATGTTTAAGTTAGATTATAATTAGTAATAGTATTCCTTTTACTAATAAATAAAGGGTTCTTCCCTATTTATATTAATAGTAACAACTAACGGTTTAAGTCTACCTTGTAAATACTAAAAACAGTACACAAAAACGGTAAATATATAAAGGTAAGGGGATATAGTTAATGAGTTTAAAGAATAAAAATATCATCCATAATTAGCTATATTTAAGTTAGTTTATACTTAGCAATAGAATATTCTTTATTAATTAATAGAGAATTACTTTTTTTATATATTAGTACTAAAAATTTTAAGATTAAGCCTAGCTAGTAGCTACAAAACCCTTAGTACTATTGCAATCCCTAATTAGCCACAACAAGCTTAACACACTCTTAGTAATAAATTAAATTCTACTAATTAATAGAAAAACCCTTACTATTAAAATCGACACTATAAATCTAAAGGCTTAAGCTAAGTCGGAAGATATAGCTGCTAGTAATAGTTTAACCCCTAATAGTATCCTACTTCTAAGCGACCCCTATACATGTGTGGATACCCTTAAAGATACCCTTATACGCCTCTAACAACCTAAGGGACCCCTTGTTCACCTAATACTAATTTTATTTAAAGACAGAAAAACTAAGAATTTATAGAAGACTAAGTTATAACTATTTAACTAATAAAGGAACTTTATAAGTAACTTTACCCATACATCCTATAGCGGAAAGAAGTATTAGATTACTTTCTTTAGTAGCCCCTAGTTAAACTAGGTTAGTACTAGTAACGAGTAGAAGAACCAGCCCTAGCACTACTTTGTAGTAATGATAGTAGATAACTAGATAAGTAAGGGCAAGTACCTACTTATATATAACAATAATCTAGTTAAGAGTATTATAGAAAGTAACTGTATATTATTGGTAATATAGAGTCTTTAGAAAAACCTGTGGGAGGCGGTCTAAAAGCGAAGTAGCGATATTATTCAGTACTATAGATTACAAAGAACTTTATACTAATTAGTGCCTACTACATACTATTATATAAGTAAAGAAGCGGTTAGAAGGCAAAAAATAAGCCACTAGTAGAGAATAATAAACGGACAAAAGAATTTATACACCTTACTAAAAAGTAGTTCTACTTACAGCCTAATAACTAGACTTTAAGTAACTAAAAAATCAATTATAAGTATTAATATGTTTTATAATAAACTAGTTTAAGTATAGCTAATATAGACGTGAGTTATAATAATTTTATATTTTAAGCCTACCTAGCCTTAAAAGGTTTTTATAGTCTATTATATTATAGTCGAAACCCAAAGTAGGGCGTAATACTTAACGCATATAAACGCCAAATTAAATACCTAAAAAACTGACTTTTTTACATAGTAGCTTTTTCGTTAATGCCGCTGTTAATACTACTATTAATAACGTTAATATTAATACCACCATTAATTAGTGTCCTACTACTACTACTAAAATCAATTATAAGGTTATTTAGAGACTGTATTTTACTCTATATACTACTATAGTTCTAAATATCTTAATGTTCTAGCTTACTAAAATTAATATAATACTTAATCCCCAACCTTAACAATAGTTCTATCGCAAGAGCTGCTAACTATACCTAATAAACAATCTAAATATACCGCCGCTAATATAAACTTACTAATAAGCTTTAACAATATAAAAAATCTTACAAAAGTAGCTGGAAGATAGAGATTTAGCACTATACTAAGCTACTTAAACTATTAAAGTATCGCAACGATATACTATTAAATAAGATATAAGAGTTCCTACTTAAGCAGTTCCTAATCTTAACGTCAGTAAATTAATAATTAATTAATATCTTAAAAAAGGAGTTAAACTAATAAAAATGTATATATTATAGCTACTTAATAAGATCTAGAGAAGAAGCTTAAGTAGCTTTATTATATATAGTAGTATAAACTAAAGTAGCTAATCTTTATTAATAAGTTAAGAGTAGATAAAAATACTAGTAAGAAGTAAATAGAATAGGCTCTAAAAGGCCTTACACTATAGAAATTAATAAAACTAAAACAGAGTTAGTAAATATAACACTTACTAGCGCTTACTCTTAAGGAAATATTAAATCTTCTAGTTTAAGGACAATAAATAGTAAGGGCTTTACAGTATAGATTATTTAATACGTATTACTTACGTATAAAAGGTTTCCTACTTCTCATTTAGTAATTATAATAAATAATCCTTATTTTTACTAAAGAAAGAATATCTAGATTACTAACAAAAAAGCCGGTATATACTTAAAATACCTTCTACTATACTTATTTTATTCTAACCTTATTAAAAAGTACTTTAAAAACTTAAAAAGTATACTAAAAAGAACTTTTATATTTATAATACTAGTAATAAGGATATTTATAATTAACTAAAGTTTTTATATAACTCTTTTTTAAAGGTATAGTAGATATTATTATAGATTAGTAGTTACTTATACTATATATTAATAAATACTAATAGTAGTAAGTATATTTTTAATAATTCTATAGTTAAGGTTATAAGTAGTAGATAGAGTAGAAATATATTAAGTAGAATATATAATATATTAAAATTATTAATAATATAGAGAAATACTATAGTTAAATAAATAAAGGGAAAGAAAATACTAGTAATAAATTTAAGCTATTATTAAGTAATTTATAGAAATATAATAATTAAATAAGTAAAGTTAAAATAAATGAATACTATAAATAGTACTTATTATATTCTATTATTCCATTTAAACTAAATACTATAATTTACTTTATTAATTCTTTTTATTAGTAGTATATTATTTTTAAAGTATAGTAAATTAAAAAAGTAACTTAAAAATATTTTATAATATACAATATTAATTAACTTTATTATAATTTATAATAGTTTATTAAAATATACTAAAAGTTAATTAATAATTGTTTAAAAGGTAATATTTTATAATTATTAAATATATAAGTATTAAACTAATTTAAAAAACTAATAGTAGTAGTAAAATTAAAAATAGAAATTCTATATAAAAAGTTTTAAAAAAGAGACTTAAATATAATTATTAATATATTTAAAATAATAATATTATTATTATTACTAGTAAATAGTACTAAATATATTAAAATAAAAGTTTATTTATATAGATCTTTAATTTAATTATATTATATATAAAACTTAGTAAATCTTTTGTAGTATATATAATTAAAAAAATACTATAAATAAAGTCTTTATTAATTCTTTTTTAATATATATATATATCTATATATATATATATATAGTAATAAGTTTTAAAATTAAAAGTACTTTATTTAATAAACTACTTACTATAATATATAATAAAACATTATTTATTATAAATACTTATAAATAAAATTATTATTATTTTATTACTATATAAGTTAAAAAACCTTTAAAAACTATAATCTTTTTTTAATTTAAACTTAAAGTAATTATAAATTTAAAATATAATTAAAATATTTTTTAAATTAGTATAATAGTATTCTTTATTATTTTTAGTATTATAGTTTATTAATATATTAAAAACTAATTTAAAATAAATATAATAATAAATATTTTTTAAATATAATTTATATAAATATTTTAATAATAAAGTTTTCTTAAAAAATATTATAACTATATATTATTAAATAGTATAAATAAATAAAAGTATTTAATAAAGTATATATTTATTAACTTTAATTAACTTTAGTTTTAAATTCTTTTATATAATAATAATAATAATATTATTATTATTTTTAAATAGTATTAAATAATATAATTAATATATTAAAATAAACTTTTATTTATATAAACTTTTAATTAAATTATAAATACTATAATATATTATAAAGTTTAATAAGTTTTAATAATATTTATAATTAAAAAATAAAACTATTATAAATAAACTTTTTATTAATTCTTTTTATTTTAAATATTTATATATAATAACTTAAAAGTAATTTATTAAAAAAACTATTTATTATAATATTTAAAAATAAATAAAAAATATAATTTTATAAATATTAATTAATATTAATATTAATTAAAAAGTACTTTTATATTAAAAAAACCTATATATTTAATATAATCTTTAATTAATACTAATTAAATATAAATAATAAAATAATACTTATAATTTAAAAAGTTTTATACTATAAAACTATTAATAATAATTATAATATAAAAAAAATAATAATTTATATTTAAATAATTTAAATATTATAAATATATTAAATACTAACAATAACTATAAATACTTTAATTAATTAAAAAGTATAGTTACTAAAGTTTTATTAATTTATATTATTAATTTAATAATATTTAATATTAATAGTTTTAAAAATATTTATATATAATAATATTAAAAATAAATATTAATAATAATAAAAGTAATTAAACTAATTATAACTATATAATTAAAAAACTAATAAAATAATTTTATTTAAATTTAATAAATTTATAAAAAAAGTATTAATAAATTTAATAGTATAATTAAACTCCTTTTAAAAAAATTAATAGTTTATAAACTATATACTTTAAATAATAACTATTTAACTACTTATTTTATAAATTTCTTTTATTATAGTACTTAAATTTACTTACTATAATATAGTTTTTATAAATTTAAAGTAATATATATTTTTAATTAACTTTATAAACTACTAATTATACTATTAATACTATAAATACTACTAATACCTTTTATATACTTTTTATATACTTAACTATTTAATAAACTATTTCTTTAAACTTTTTTAATTTAATTTAAATTAAACTCTTTTTTTTTTTAACTATATTATAACTAATTAATTTAATTAAACTACTTTTTTTTATATTTATTAAAAAAGATTTTAATATTTAAACTTTATTAAATATACTAGTTTTTTAAAAACACTAAGAAATCTATAATTATTATTACTACCTTTAATACCTTTTAAAATAGTATTAATTTTTTTAAAAATTATAAATTTAAAATTTACTTAATATTAAGTTAATTAATAAATCTAGTTTAATATATTTTATTACTTTATTACTATTAATATAAAAAAAAGTAAAACTAAAAATAGTAATTTAAATTTATATACTTAATAATTAAACTAACTAACTATACTATATATTAATAGTATTAATACTAAGTTATATAACTATATAACTAAACTACTTAATATTATTTTTAATTATAAAAATTAAATTATAGTATTTAGTATTTTATAATTAAAAAACATTTATTTTTATAGTAGTTTTTACTATTTTATTAAACTTTTAAATAAGTAAAAATATAAATAATAAAAGGAATTAATAAAAAACTTTATTTATAGTAATAGTACTTTTTTTATAATTATAAATACTTATTAAAGTTTATTAAGTTTTATATATAGTATAATTTCTAATTAAAGGTTTATATAAATAAAGAGTAATTTTAATATATTAATTATATTTATTATTTATTAATATTAGTATTTATAAGTATAAATATAAGGGTATTAAAGTTAATATTAAAGTAATTAAATACTTTATAATAATATTAAATTTAATTAAATTTATAAAAGTATAAGTTTAGTATATAGTATATAAATAAAGAGTATAAAAGTATATAATAGTAGAATAGTATTATATTACTATTACTACTATATTACTTATTTATTAAAAAAATAAAAAAGTTTAAACTTTGCAAGCTTAAAAAACTTTTATTTTTATAAACTTAAGTATTTTATTTATTAAGCTTAACCTTTAAAGTACTAGTCTTTTTTAGAGTTTAGTATATTATATATAACTTAACTAAATAGTTTTTAATAAATTTATATATAATTAACTATATTTACTATAGTTAATTATAAATACTATAGTTAATTATAAAGATTATAATTAACTATAAATACTTTAAAAAAAATAAATAAAAATATTTAAAGTAATTTATTTTACTATAAGTAAATATTAGTATTTTTAAAGTATATTAAAAGACTTTTTTAGTATTAAAAACTTTATATAAAAACTTATAAAACCTTTTTAAATAAAAATATTTAAAGTAAAATAAAAAATATATTATTTTACTAAAGAAACCTTTTTTAGTATAATAAGTTATTTACTTTTAACTTATTTTTTAATAAATTTATATTTTCTTTAGTTTTAGTTTTAATTTTTTAAAAAAATAAAAAAAACCTTTATAATTTACTATACTTAAAGTAGTTAAGTAATTATTTAATATTATTCTATTTATAAACTTAGTTAAAATATTAATTAAATTATTTTTAGTAAATATATAAAATAGTAAAGCTTTATTATTAATAATTATATTTTTATAAAGTAATATTTAATATTAATACATTTAACTTTTTTATAAAATTTAAATTTTTAGTTTAATTTTAAACTACTTTATTATTTATAAGAATTTTTAGTTGTTTAAACTTTTAAAGTTTAAATATTTAAATATATAATTATTAAAAGTTATATAAATATATAATTTAATAACTTTAATAAAAACTATATATTTAATTTTATAATAAAATAAACTACTATTTTATTTTATATATTTTAATTAATTATATTATAAAATCCTAAGTAAAATAGGTAATTAGTAGTAGATTTTTTATTATTAAAATCTTTAGTTTAATTAAAGTTTAAAAATTTTATTTTATTTTAAATTTAATAAAGTAGTTACATAAAACTTTTAAGTTAGGGAATTTATTTAAATATTCTATAACTAATATAAAGTAATAAAATACTTTAAAAGAATTACTTATATAATAAATTAATAAAATAACTATAAAAGTTATATTTAATTTAGTTTTTAAAGTAAAATATATTAAAAAGCCTATTTTTTATTAAATCTTTTTTTAATAACTAATTTATATTTTTTATTAATTTTATATTATAATTTATAAGTATTAAATACTTATATAAATAGGTTTCTTTATATTTTTTTAACTAGTAATATTTTAGTATATTTAGTTTAATATAAAAATAGGGTTTTATTTTTTTTATTTATATTTACTTTAATACTTAAAAGTTTTAAATACCTTAGTAGTTTTATATTAATTCTTTTAAAAAATATTATTAATTATACTATTAATAATTTTAAAGTTAAGAATAATAATTAAAAAAAGGTTATTTATATAATAAGCTATAATAACCTTAATTCTTTTATTTAATATAAAAATAGTTTTATTAAAGTATTATATTAAAGTTTTTTTTTAAGTATATTTATTAAGTATTTATACTATGTTTAATTTTTATTTTAAATTATATAAAGCCTTATTTAGTTTATAAACTAAACTTTATTATATTTCTTATAATTTTTATTAAACTAATTTATAAATATTATTAAAAAAACTAATAAGTAATTAAATATATATTTTTTATTAATATTAATATATATAAATATATTAATAACGTTATACTATTTAATATTTTAATTATTTTATATAGTTATTAAAAATAATAATTTATAGAATTTAAGTTTATAAGTAGTATTAAAGGTTTTTAAGTAATTAATACTTATATATTAATTTTAACTTTATATTACTTAATAAGCCTTATATTTATTAAGATTTTTAATTTTAGTATTAATATTATTATTAGTTCTTTTTTATAAACTTATTTATTTTTTAAAAGTTTAATAAATTATAGTTTTTTAATAATACTTTAAGTATTGAATATAATTAATATATTTGTTTTATATAGTTTAAATTTAGTTTTATAAATTATTAAATTTTAAAACTTATTTAAATATAGTAAGTTTATTTAAGTTATTAATACTTAGTATATAAAAGATTTTATTTTTTAAGTTATTAATAGTAAATATTATATTTAAAAATAAATAGTTTTTTATTATAAAAAGTATATATATTTAATTTTTAATTTATATATAACTTTTTTAAGTCTTTTTATTTATATAAGGGATTTTAAAAAGTTAATTTAAAGTTATTATTATTATTATTATTTATTCTATTTATATTATTATAATTTAAGTCTATTTTTAAAATACTATTACTTTAAAATTCTTTTTTTACTTTTAATTATACTAAACTATAAATAGTTTATTTTATTTAATATAAATAGTTTTTAATTATTATTATTATTAGTATTTTATATAAAAATATTCTTAAATACTTTAATATTTTTAAACTAAAAAACTTTATTTTTTTTAAATCCTATATTCCCATAAGTATTATTACTATAATTAAGAATTATAATTTTTTTAACTTTATTATTAAGTTTTTTAATATTAAAGCTTTTATTTTTATAATTATAAATACCTTTTTTAACCCTTATATAGTTTAAAAAACATTTTATATTATTCTTAACTTTATATAGTATTTTATAAACTATTAACTTATTTAAAGTTTTATTATATAAATATATTACTACTAAAAGAGCTTTTTTTTATAGTTTAAAGTTAATATTAGTATTTATTAGTATAGATTTTACTTTATTTATAATATTATATATTATTTTTTTAAAAATACTATTAAACGTATATATAAAGGAGCTTTATATTATAAGTTATACTATTTTTTATATATATAGTTTTTTTTTAGTATTAAACTCTTTACTACTATTTATATTAAATTAATTAATTTTATATTTATTTTTATTATTTTTAACTAAGGATTTAAATTTTTTTAAAGTAGTAAAAACTTTTTTAAATTTTTTTATTTGGTAATTTACTTTATATAAAGTAGGGTTGTTTTATTTATAAATAGTATAAATTATTTATAATTATTATATAGTTTAAATATAATTAGTTTATATATATTAATATAATTTTTATATAAATAAAAATAGTTTTTTATATAATTAATAAACTTTTTATTTTTAGTATTAATAAATATTTTTTTTTTAAATAGACTTTATAAAGTAGTTTATAAAATACTTTTATAGTAGTTTTTTTATATATAATTTTAGTTTAATTTAAAATAATAAGTAAAAAGTATCGTTTATATAGTTTAATTAATTATACTATAGCTTTATTATATTAATATTAAAGTCTAGAGTTTAATTTTAACTTTAAAACTCTTTTATAGTATTTTCTATTATATTAATTACTTTTTTTTATTATATTAAAGTTTAAAAAGTAAAGGTTATTTTTATTTATTTTTACTAAAAAGACTTTATTTTTAATTATATTATATAATATAAATTTACCACAGTAAATTAAAACTATTTTTATTTTAATAAGTTTAGTTTTTATTTAAAAAATTAATACTTAGTTTAAATATATAATAAATATTTTTTTATAATATAAAAAGTATTATTAATTATAGTAATTAAAT
This sequence comes from Colletotrichum brevisporum, assembly GCA_030770045.1. Lineage (NCBI taxonomy): Eukaryota > Fungi > Ascomycota > Sordariomycetes > Glomerellales > Glomerellaceae > Colletotrichum > Colletotrichum brevisporum. Next base: position 1,732,296 of record JAUGSI010000011.1, read on the forward strand.
TACCTTTTTATAAATAAAAAAATAGTTTACTTTACTTTAATTAACTTTTATTTTAATAGTTTTAATATTATTAAGTAAAAATAGGTTATTAGTTATATAAACTATTATAACTAAGTTTAAATAAAATAGTAATTTTTTTATAAGTAAAAGAATTTAAAAGTTTTTTATTTAACTATTTTATTAAATTACTTAATAATAAATTATTAGTTTTAAAACTTATATTAATAGGGGTTTTAAAAGTAATTTTTATATTTTTAAATTCTATATTAAAATTTAAGTCTTTTTTAATTATTAAATTAATATTAATTAAGTCTAAAGTAACTATAACTTTTTTTAATAAATTAAAAGAATTAAAATTATTATTAATAATTATATTAACTTATTATTTTTCCTATTCTATTTTTTAATTTATCTTTCTTTTTTATTATATATAAAAAAGTTATTTCTTAATATTTTTTTAAATTAATTAAAAGCTTTATTAAAATATTAAAATTTATAAATATTCTTTATATAACTAGTTTTTTTATAGTAGTTATAATACTAACCCTTAGTTTATCTTTAGGGTTTAGTAGTTTTTTTAAACTTATATTAAAACTTAAAAAATTATATAGAGTTATTATTACTTTTTTTTAAAATATATTTAATAAATTAATAAATAAAGATTTAATAGTATAAACCTTTAAGTTTTTTTTAAAGAATTAAGTTATATTAGTTATAAACCCTTTATAAAAGTTATTTTAACTATTTAAAACTTAATATATTAGTAATAATAAATAAGTATAAGAGTTATTAAATTTATTATAAAAAATTAAGTAGAGACTTTAAAAGTATAGGAAAAGAACTATTAAATTACTTAATAGGTAATAACTATTATAAATAGGTTTATTAAAAATTATTTTTAAGGAGTATATTAATTAAAAGGAGTTAAAATATTTAGTACTTTAATATATTAGTAATAATAAATAAGTATAAAAGTTATTAAATTTACTATATAAAATTAAATAAAAACTATAAAAATATAAAAAAAGAATTATTAAATTACTTAGTAAGTAATAACTATTATAAATAAGTTTATTAAAAATTATATTTAAGGGATATATTAATTAAAAGGAGTAAAAATATTTAGTACTTTAAAATTTAAAGTAATATAATTAAAGATTAATTAAAAAAGAATTTATTAACTTAAATAAAAACTATATTATAGTACTAATATTACTTAATAATAATATAGTTTTAATTAATTAACTTTTAGACCTATATAACTAAGAACTAATATAATTTTATATCTATATAACTAAACTTTTAACTCTTTACTATACCTATACTAAAAAACTAGTTAACCCTACTTTATTAGTTATGTTCTAAGTAGAATTAAAAATATAAATTCTTAATTAGTACTAGTATTATAATAAAAAAACATAAACTAAATATATTATTATTCTACTAATATATAACTTATATTAAAAAATATTTACTTTAATAACTACTTAACTTACTCTATTTTAATACTATTTAAACTTTAAATATAAATTTATTTATTATTAACTATAACCTATATATTACTATATACAAAACTTACTACTTTATTATTATTACTAATAAAGTTATTTTATATCTTTAGTACCTTTACTTATTAATTAAAGTAGTTAAAAAAAAGTAAATTATAGTTAATATATTTAGTATTTTAAATATTATTTAAAACTAAACTAAACTAAAATATATTTAATACTTATTACTATTAAATAGTTTAATTACTAATCTTATACTACCTATCTTAAAGCTAAAATATAAGTAATATAACTATATTTATTAGTAAACTTAAATAATATAAAGCTACTATTAAATAAAGTAACTAAGTTTATTACTAAAAGAAAAGTAGTAATATAAAGTAAAAAGCTTAAGAAATATAAAAAGTACTATAGGTTATTAGTATTTACTACTAATAGTTATATATTTTTTATACTAATAAGTACTAGTTTAAAGTAGTATTACTTAAAACTATTATACTAGTACTAACTAATACTTAAATACTATACTAATATACTATAAACTATACAGTACTATATAAAGCTTAATTTAAATAAATAAAAGCTAGTTATAAAGAACTTATTAAAGTTATTAATAAGTAATTTAAAACTAACTTATAACTATACTATATTAATTAAATATAGTATTTATAAAAATTAAATATAATTTAACTATATAAAATAACGCGTTTAATTAAAGAAAAAGAAAAAGGCGTTTTATATAGTATATAAATAATATTAATAATATACTTAATAAAGTATATACTAATTTTAAGTTCTAATATAGTTATATACTATACTTTTTAAAGTATAATAAAAAAAAGCCTATATTAAACTAATAAAACTATTTAATAATTACTTAAAAAATAATATAAAAGTAAAGTATAAAAGTATATAGTAAGGACTACTATACGTATAGTAAAGGATATAAAAAATAAATAATAAAAAAAGGCTATTATATAAGTTAATACTAGTATAAAGTAAGTTTTAAAATAGGTTTAAGGGACTAGTAAAAGTAGGTACTATATAAAATAAATAAAAGTATACCACTTTAAATATACTTATTAGTATACTTAACTATTAACTAAAAAAGAATATACTATAAAACTACTTCAATTTTAATACTAGTAGTTATAAGTATTTTAAAGTATAATAGTTAAGTACTAATTATAAATTATATAACTAAGTATTTAACTATTATTAAAGTAACTAAAATACTTATTATTTATTAAGTACTAGTTAAGTAGTAAAAAAAAGTATTAGTACTTAAAAGTAAAGTTAAGTAAAAAAAAGTAGAGACTAGAACTAAAAGTTTATTTTAGTATATATAAACTAAAGTATAGTAGTTTATAATATATATATTAAGTAATAAAAATATATAGTTAATACTAATAAACTAAATTTTAAAAATATATATATATAAACTATATATTTAGTATAATATAGTAGTAACTAGTATTATTAATTAAATAAGTAACTAAGTATCCTACTAGTAAGTAAAGTTTACTATAAAGTAGTTATTAAATGTACTATATAAACTTATATAAAAAATAAAAGTACTACTTAATAAAGTAGTATTAATAAAAATAACTAAAGAAGAGTATAAAACTAAAAAGATTTTAAAGCTAAGTAGTTTTAAAAGTAAGAATATTACTTAGTAGCTACTAATAATACTATAGTCTACTATTAAAAATAACTATAGTAAAATAAAGCTAAAGTATTTTTTTTAAATAACTATAATAAGTAAATTAATAAAAGTAAGGGTTAAGTATTTTAGTAATTTACTTAGTTAATAAAAGTAAATAAGTACTAAAAACTAAATAACTAAAATATAAAACTTAATAAAAGGGTAGTATAGAAGTATAAATAAATATATAAATAGCTATGCGTTTAAAGTTATAACTACTATTATATATATATACTTAGTAAATATATTAAGTAAGTAATAAAAATACTAATAAACTATAAATAACTAATATAGTAAATAGTAGTATATAATATATTTATTTATAACTATATAGTATACTTTATAATAGTGTACTATAAAGAGTACTAAATAATAAACTAAACTAAAGTAATTTACTACTATTTACTATAAAAAATAAATAAACTATTTATTTAGTATTTATAACTTATATTACTATTTTAATAAAAGGTTAAAGTGATACATTAAAATTAAAGTTATATAGTGTATTTATATAAATAAATAAAATAGTTTAACTAAAAGGTAAAAAAATAACTATAATAATAATACTAAATAATATTATATAAATAAAAATAGTAATAATATTATAAATAAAAAAGTAAATAAAGTAATTAATACTTAAATATAAAAGAAAAGTAAATATAAATAATAGATTAAGTAAAGTAAGTAATATAGTAGTATACTAATTAACTTTTTAAAAACTAAATTAATATAAGTATATAAAAGTATATTACTATTACTATCACTAACTAGTACTTAAATAAAGTATTTAAAAAATAAATAAAGAATAAGTAAATAGTAAAAAGTAGTAATAAAAATAAAAAAGTTAATAATAGTATATAGAACTTATAAACTAAATATAGTATATAGGTATTAAGTATAATTTTTATATATAAGTTAATATAGTTTAGTAGTAGACTAGTAGTATAGTAGTATAAGTTTAGATATAGTTAGTTAGTAGTAGTATTAGTTTTTAGGATTTAATAAAAGTAATATAGAATTAATAGTAAATAAATAAAAAAAAACTATATAATAATATATAACTATAAATAAAACTTCTTAAAAGTTTAAAAAGTTATAGTAAGTTAATATTAATAAGTAGTTAAAGTAAATAATAAGTAATAGTAAAATAACGTTCTATAGTAACTAAAAATAAAATTTTTAAGCTATTATTAATAGTAAAAGCCTAATTATATAAGTAATAAATTTAGTGGGGAGTAAAAACTTATTATTTATACTACTAGCGTTTTACTTAAATAATAAAATAACTATAGTAGTCATACTACTAGTAGTACTATAAATAGATATATATATAAAGTATAGTAAAGTATATTATATTTTATATATAGTAGAAACTATAAATGAATCTAAATAGTATTAATTATATTTATTTATACTGTTAATAGTAATAAAAGACTTTTAAACTTTATTAATAAATTAAAGGTTTAGCAAGTACTAACTAGGTAGTAGTAAATAAGTACTATGTTATACTCAAAGGGTATAAAAGTATTTTAATTATAACTAAAAGAGCTTAGTATAGTACTAAAACTTAAAGTATAGTTTATATACTTAATAGTAACACTAGTACTAATAAATAAACTAGTATTTTATAAGTTAATATATATTAATAAAACTAAATAAAAATATTTAAAGTAGTATTAATATAAAGAAATATTAAGTATAAAGTATATATAGTAAAAAGTATAAATATAGTAGTAAAAGTAAGTAAAGTAAATAAAGTAAAAAAGAAGTAGTTAGAGTAGTAAAGTATAAGTAAATAAAGACCTAAAAGAGAAAGGTAGTAGTATACTATACATTAATTAAATAAGTAAAGTAGTTAGTAATAGTACTAGTATATATAGTGTTTTTATAGTAATATAAATATAACTAAAGGTAAAGTAAAGTAGTTTATAGTATAGTAGAATAGAAATATAGTAGATAAAGGGGTTATAGTAGTAATAAACGTACTAAAGTTTAGTATTAATATACTAAATATATAACTTATAGTATATATATAGGGATACTATAAAAGCTATAGTAGTTTATATAAAAGTAAATAAAGTAAGTAGAATAAGTAAAAGTTAGTTAGTAGTAGTATATAAAGAAGGAGTAGGGAGTTAAATAGAAGTAGTTTATTAAGAATATATTAGTATAATAGAATATAAAAGGGTTATATTTAATTAAATAATAAATAAATAGATAAATTAAAGAAAATATAAAGTAAAAGAAAAAAGTTATAATAAATATTAAATAGTAGTAGTATAAATAGATTTTAAAGTTGCTAAGACTATAACTAAACTAAAAGTAGTAGAATTTAAAGTAGTATAAAGGAATAGTATATTTAAAAAGTAGTAAGTATAAAAGTAATAAATAATAGAGGTAAGTAAAGTAAAAGGGTTTTAATAGTTATTTTAGTAAAGTTAAGTTTTATATATTTTATATATAGAGTAAAAAGCTAAGTAAGTAAATTATAAACTAAAGGGGTACTTAAAAGAGGAAAAAAAAAAAGAATAAAATATAGTTTAATAAGGGATTTAGTATATAGTATTTAAGTTATTATTTAAAAAGTAATTAAAAAGATTTTTAAGTTACTTTTATTATAGACTTTTATAAAAAGTATATAAGTAGTAAAAAGTAAAAGTAGAGAATAAAGACCGGCTTAGAATAGTAAAAAGTAAGGATTATTAGTATAGTAAAATACTATTTAAACTATATATAAGTAGTATAGTTTATTATAGGTTAAATAGAGTATAGGAAATTCTATAAAAAATAAAAAAAAATAATAAAGAGTTAAGTTAAAAAAAGTATAGTAGTAAAGAACGGGCTGTGGTAAATAATAGTATATATAGTTAGAAAAGTAGATTATTTAAAATAAAAATAAAAAGTAACTAACTATATATACTAATATATAAAATATAAAGGAACTTATTAAAGTTTAAAAGTTAATTAGTTTTAAAAAAAGTTTAAAGTTATAAAGAACTTAAAATTATAGTTTAATATAGTATAAATAAAAAAAAATATACTAAAAGTAGTTAAGTATTTATATTTAAGTAAAGTAAAAAGTATATTAAATTAAAGATTTTATAAATAAAAAATAAAAAAAGAATATATAACTTTAATAAAAGTATTTATAAATAAGTATAAAAAGTAAAGTTATATTAAAAATTTAGAATAGTATAAAATAGTTTACTTTATAGAATTTTATTATTAAATAAATTAAATTAAAAAAATAAACTAAAAATAAAACTAAATAATTTATATAGAGTAAAAGTAATAAAAAAATATAATTAAATAGAGTTTAATAGTATTATTAAAAAAAAAAAAAGAAAACAAAAAGTAGAGTAAAGTAGTATTATAAAACTAAAAAAAGGGAATTAAATAGAAGAAGTAGTATAAAAAAGGAAAATATAAATATAGTATAACTTAAAGTAATATAGTATATAAGTTAATAAACTAAAAAAAGAAATATAATATATAAAAAAGTATAAATATAATTAAAAAGTTAAAATAAAAAAAGAACTTTATTAAAAGTAGTAAAGATATAATTAATTAAATATAAATAGTATAATAAAGAGTAGTTATATTAAGTATTATTTAAAAAAAGAAAAAGAATAAGGGTTTTAGAATAATAAAAAAGAGTAATTGAAATTAATAAAACTTAGAGGTATTATAAATAAACTTAAATTAAAAAATAATATTATAAGTTTAAATATATAGTAAGTAAGTAAAATAAATAAAATATATATTAATATAATTATATAGTAGAGTATTACTTAAGTTATTTTGGGTTAAGGTTTTAAAAATTTAGAATTTTTCTTAATATATCTTTTATAATATAATTAATAAAACTATATTTTAATTCTTTTATTTAACTAAAGTTTTTTATTTTAAGTTAAGTATAATTATTTATTATTATTATAATAGTTAGTTTTTTAAATATAATAATATTAATTATTATATTTATAAAACTTACTATTATAATATTTAGTAATATTTATATAATACTTTAAAAATTAAAATTAAGTTAAGTAAATAAAGTATATTAATTAAAATAAGTATTAATACTAAAAATAAACTTATTTTTAAAAAAAATACTTTTTTAAAAAGATTTTTAATTAATTATTTAATTTTTTACTATTTTATTTACTAAAAGCTTTCTAGTAGAAAAGTCCGCGAGCTAGATAGCCAACTAGCTATCCAACTCTACAACGCCCCACCTACTAAAAGCCTTTTAATAAAAGCTTAGGCGAGCTAGATAGCTAACTAGCTATCTAGCTCTATAACGCCCTACCCGCTAAAAGCTCAGTAAAAAAGTTTCCTGCGCAAGCTAAATAGTTAACTAGCTATTTAGCTTTATAATACTCTATTTACTAAAAGCCTTTTAGCAGAAAAAGCTCGCGCGAGCTAGATAGCTAACTAGCTATTTAGTTCTACAACGCTCTACCCGCTAAAAGCCTTTAATAAAAAAAGTCATATGAGTCGGATAGTTAATTAGCTATTTAGCTTTATAATGCTTTATCTCATAAAAAGCCTTTTTAGTAGAAAAAGCCTTGTATAAGCTAGATAGCTAACTAGTTATTTAGTTTTATAATGCTTTATTTGTTAAAAGCCTTTTAGTAGAAAAAGTTTGTGTGAGCTAGATAGTTAATTAGCTATTTAGCTTTATAACGCTTTACTTACTAAAAGCCTTTTAGTAGAAAAAGTTTGTGTGAGTTAGATAGTTAATTAGTTATTTAGTTTTATAACGCTTTACTTATTAAAAGTTTTTTAGTAGAAAAAACTTGTATAAGCTAGATAGCTAACTAGCTATTTAGTTCTATAACGCTTTATTTACTAAAAGCTTTTTAGTAGAAAAAGCTTGTGCGAGCTAGATAGCTAACTAGCTATTTAGTTTTATAACGCTCTATATACTAATAGGGATATTATTTTTATAACGACTTTAATATTCTTTAGATTTATAGATATAAAAGTAAAAGTTATATATTACTGTAGCTAAAAAGAAAGGGGCTAACTTAGGAAGTAGGTTACTAGGGCTTATGTAACTCTTACTAAGTTATAACTACTATAGTTAAGTTACTATAGCTATAGTAAAATACATTTAAAGAGCTTTTAACTCTATACTTAAAATAAACTAAGAAGAAGATAGCTACTTTTAAAGTAAGTAGTTATTAAAATATCCTACTTTAAAGACTAGATAGTCTTTAAAAACAATAAATCCTACTTTACTACTATTTAAAAATCTATTAGTAGGAGTTCTACAATATCCTTTCTTTAGCCCTTTTCTGTACTAAAGTTATTATATATAACTTTACGTTTTATTTTTTAAAAAACCCCTTTATAATACTTTTAATTAGAAGTGTCAGATATTTCCCGTAGTTCTAGTATTTTTATTACTATACTTTATAAAATTAGCTTTAACTTATTTTTATTATACCCTTTTTTTACTCTTTTCCTATACTAGGGAAGTGCTTTATTAGCTTTTATACTTTTATTAAAAAAAATTAGAACTCTGTACCTCTAAAATGCTTTACTAGTATACTAACAACTGAATACTTTAAGATAGTTGTTTTAAAATTCCCTTCTTTTTTTCTTTTTCTTTTTTATATCTATTTTACTAAATAGATACTTTACTACTTCTAATTATATTTAACCTTTTTCTTAGTTTTTCTTTTACTGTATTACTTATTATTTCCCTCTTAATTCTACTAAATCTTTTTATTATATTATAAGCCTTTTTAACTTCCCCTACTAACTCTAGACTTTGTACTAAGTTATAAAAATATAACTACTACTACCTCCCTAGTCTAATTAGGATCCTATTTATAGTATCCTAGACTTTAATAAACTTTACTAGTTCCTAAGCTTTACTTAATATTAAATCTTAAATATACTTTTCTTTTTAACTTAACTATATAGTACTACTTTTAAAAATATACTCTTTAAGTATGGGACATATAGTTACTTTTTTATACTAAATTTAAATATATAAATAAATAATAACTCTTTTACATAATTTATATCCTCTATATCTAATATACTTATAAATTAACTAACTAACTCTTCCTTAGTAGTTATAAATATTTTTAATTAACCTAGTAAAGAAGTGTTGATTTCTATAGTTAGTATATTAAGTGGTTAGTTTTTAACTTATTTTTTAATCGTATTAAACTTTTATAAATAGATAATAGCTTTACTCTACTACTTAGTTATTAATTATATTTTTTTTATATTCCTT